>CM052895.1:13102049-13269667 GCA_028534135.1 Potos flavus | reverse complement strand
AAAAAAAAAAGAATGAGCATCTACTTTATAAAGAGTGGCCAAGGAAGTTTTCCCTAGTTGTGTACCATCAGGGCAAAGACTGGAAGAAGCCAACAGCATACAGGTCCGGGCATCAAGCACACAAGTGTAAAGGTCCTGAGGAAAACACAAACATAATTACCTTGGTAATTATTAGTTTCTGTGCCCTCCCTACCATATCACACGCGGAGGTATCATGTCATCTGGGAAGTAGCCATTATGCATTATAGTTAGATAAAAGATGATTTAAAATAATGGCATCATTATTAATAGCCAACGTCCACTGCTTTGTATACTCCAGAAAGTATACTAAATGCTTTGCCTACTTTCTTCAGAGTTCTCTTTATTTCCTACTAGCTGATACCTCGTTACTCCAATCCCCTCTTCAATGGCAAGTTCTTTATAGTATACTTTTCCTATTCAAATTACTGTGTGGTTTCTCTCTCCTGATTAGACTCTGACTGATACAGTACTGGAGGTTTTGATTGATGTTCCAAATTAGATTCTCATAAGAGGAAAAATCGTAACATCACTTTTTACTTTCATATTTTTTAAGACTTTATTTATTTACTTGACACAGAGAGAGAGAGAGAGAGCACAAGCAGGGGGAGCACCAAACAGAGGGAGACAGAGAAGGAGGCTCTCCGCTGAACAGGGAGCCCAACTCGGGGCCCGATCCCAGGACCCTGGGATCATGACCTGAGCAGAGGCAAATGCTTAACCGACTGAGCCACCCAGTGGCCCCCATCACTTTTTACTTTAAATAAAAAGTCACCCTCCCTCCTCTACTTGTAATCCTGGAGAACATTAGCATAGGACCATGATTTCTTCTACTGGCTCATCTTCTGTGCACTGCACCCCATGATTGAGAGTCCATGGTGGGCCACCATTCACAGTGTTTATGAAGTTGATGTTCCAAAAACACTGAGATGGGTCCCCAGTCCTGATAGTTCATCCTGTTTCTCCCCCTTCCCACTTCAAACTGACCCCATCACCACCATGTCCCTAGCCAGGTGAGCTTTTTATTTCATCATTACAATTTTTAAAAGAGCATTGCCTCCTGAACTCATTAATTCCTGTGATTATTTTGACTGCACCAGAACGGAGATCCTAATTTGTTAATCCTAAGTACTCGCTTCCCATTCCTGCTCTTTGTTCATCATGTGTCCCTGCTATATATTCCAGGACTATAAAATTACACACACGCAGGTATGCCTCAGAGACATTGTGCTTTTGGTTGGTTCCAGACCAGACCAGCACAATAAGGTGAATAATGCAACAAAGCAAGTCACATGAATATTTTGGTTTCCCAATGCATGTAAAAGTTATGTCTATGCTACATGGTCATTTATTAAGTGTCGCAGTAGCATTACATCTAAATAAACGATACACATACCTTAATTAAAAATACTCGATTGCTAAAAAATGCTAGTGGTCTTCTGAGCTTTCGGCAAGTTGTAATAACTGATCATAGGTCACCGTAACAAATACACAGATAATGAGAAAGGTTGCACTGTTGCGAGAATTACCAAAATGTGACATAAACACGAAATGAGCGAATGCTGGTGGGAAAATGGCACGGATAGACTTGCTCTGTGCAGGGCTGCTGCACGCCTTCGGTTGTAGAACCTGCGGTTCTGCAAAGCACAGTGAAACAAAGTACAGCAGAATGAGATATGCCTGTATATTCACGTACATACCTACAAATATGTATGTATGATTTTTTCAGATGCTCTCCTTCCTTGATGGCTTTATCTTGGTCATCCTTTTCTGGGAGCATCTCTTACCTCTGTCTGCAGTTTTAAATGCTCTGTGAGGCTGCTGTTGCTCACTTTATTTCTTACTGCAGAAGTTGACAGTTGCAAGCAAGTTGTTTAAAACCCAAATCCATTATCTGAATCTGAAGCAATCTGTTGGTAGTTGACTGTGGGAGCATGACGTTGATCTGAATGTGTTGTGTCTCATGGCCAAAGGTCACCAGTTTCTGGTACATTTACATGATGGTTTTAACTTGGAAAATCTTCCATTAGAAAAGGTAAGTTCGAGTGACGTCATTCCATACTTCACTTGGCCAAGCTCCTGCGTGCCTATTGTCAAGTACTGGGTGTGTCTAATATTGACTATATCGGTGCCTTCATCTTTCAGTGTAAATTTATTTCACTGAGTCCAGGAAAAACTATATAAATTTTCATTAAAGAAAACACTGTATTATGACAGCACTAAATGAATCATCTGCAATCACTTTTTAAAAGGCTTGATTTATTTCCTGCACTTGGGAGACACTATGTTGTAAAAATATTTTCGCTAACAAGTATGAAATATTGCCATGTATCTATTTATACATCCTGCGTGCGGCTGGATAATATGTTTCATCTTCGTGTGTATCTGCACACACATGTCTATCTACAGGGGGCCCTCCAGGGAATTTCTTGGTCACATCTACTTCTTTAATAAAAAGAAGGGAAACAAATTGGCCAGGCAGCCTAGAAGAACATCACATTCATCATAGCTGCAGATAATATTTTCCCGAAATGATTCATACTCTCACCTTCCTGCAGGAGTTTTCTCCACCCAGTGACATGGTGACATAGTGAAGTGTCACTAAAGTGAAGGCTATTTCATTTAGCCTTGAGCAAACACGGAAGCTGAACTGTGGAGATGCAGTTCTTTTTCCTTCTGGAAGACCTGGGGTTTGTGCCTGTGTAACTAGAACTAAGCTGAATCTAGAGAGCGGCTGCATGAGAAGAGCTGGGTTTGAAAGCATGTGCCTTGGAATGACCTGAATAGCAAAATCCCAGACAGACTGTTTCTGTGCTAACCGCATTTGCCCTCTGCAAGGAGATCAGTGCTTCCCCTCATTGATTTTCCTCCCTGGCAGAGCCAGGATTATGCGCATGATGAGGCTCTATTCCCAGATTCATCCGATCTCATTTTCTAAGCAGCACGGAAAAGGCACACTGCTCAACCGTAAGCTAGAGGTTATAAAAGTAGAGCCGATTCAAATTTGTACCTCCACTAACGTTAAACAGAAGCGCAGGAACATATTCCCCGCGTGATGGGAGGGCTGCGTGGGGCAGGACGGCTTCTGTTGGTGTGCAGCTTCTAAAGAAATGGCAAAGATGACAAGGATAAATCTGAGACGCGTCCCCTTCGTTTGCATAATTCCCCAGATATTTTCAAATGCACCAGAGTGTCCTTTCTGGGTAACTTGAACTGCAAAGTAAGCATATAAGGAAATTATTCTCTTCCTAAATTCACTGACTGACTGCAGTCCTTCTGATTAAAAACTGCCTTCACATATATAATTGGAGAAGGTGGGTAGTTGGAAGGCTGTGAACATCGCGGGTGTAAAAAAAAAAAAAAACAAGGGTCTATTTTGCTGTACACAATCGGCAGCTCTAATGGTTAGTTAGTTTATTCTGCAGTCAACCCAAGTCCTGATCTTCCTTCAAGTAGTGGAAACTCTCGTAATCCCTGTGCATACTAACAGCCCACTGCAACATGCAAATACCCAAAAAAGGTAACTTCAGCTCTTCAAAAATGGCAGAGTGCTGTTAGTGAGCGGGGAGAGGGAGAGCTGAATCCTGTGTTCAATTTTCTTTTCCTCACTCCGCCTTCAGGATGGGGTAGGTGTCACATTACAGCCAGAACTTCAAATTTGCTTTGGAAAAAAAAAAAATTGTGTAAAATAAGCCATTTCCTACCAAGACTAGATAAATGATTACACAGCTGCTTGCCTCTCACACAGAATGTGCTCGTAATCTGGGGTTGCCTGGGTGCTGACTTCATTATTAAAAGACGGCTGTCACAGCTCACTCCAGGCGGACCCAGGAACAGGGCCTTCTCTCCACACACCCATCCAGAATCACTGCTTCCTCTGTGGGGCCGATATCAGGGGGCAAGGAAGGAGGGCCCCTTTGGGGTAGACCCATCTCCAGGGGGAGCAGTATCCACTTCCCAGACATAACATGGAAACAGACCTGACAGGGCAGATCTCTCCGCCTAGCTAAGAAATACAAGCATCTTTCCAAGTTACCTAATCAGTGACCATCTTCCTAGTAAAAGATTAACCAAACTGATCCATTTCTCAGGGACTAAAAATAAAAAGTAAATTCTCTGTTCCAAACACCAAGACTTAACCCAGCGGTCATCATCGTTCCTCCCTTGAATCATTCACAGGGACTTCTGAAAAATTAAACAGAAGTTGTTTCCCCACTGTAAACTTAAATGAGACCAGGCCAGCCTTACCCACTGGAAACTGACAAGCACATCTTGGAGGGCTTATCTATTTCTGAACTACCATGTGCAAAACATGCATTTAACTTGCAGACCCTGGCAATAAAATGCGTTTTTCCACTTTTCATTGTTATTTGTAAGTATTAGTGATATTTTCAGTTGATTATGATGTGACATTGGTGATATTAATATTTAAATCATACTCTTCTAGGCTTCCTTATTTTTTTTTTATTAAAGCATATTACTCTATGTCCCGTATCGTAATTTAAAGGTGTTTGAGACAGATATTGGAATCGATTTTTTTGAATGCAGAGCAATACATTTCTTATGTTGCTATCCGGAGAACTTTCCTCTTGAAGCATTCCCTCTAATGAAGTCTCGGAAAGTCGTGTTTTTATAACTTGGTGCCATTGACTCAGTGATAGTAGTCTAAATAAACATTGTGAGGTAATTTGATAATGAATAAGTAGGAGGAAACACCATTGTTTAACCTCCAAACTATGCTAATAAGTAGGGTAATGGACTTGCCCTGCTGAATAATGGAACAACAGTTATTCTATCCCAGTGGGACTGTCTCCGGGGCCTCCTGGGAACATTTGCCAGGCTGGGCCATGTACTGCCCCCAAGTGCACTTTGCATAGCTTCCAGAATCTTGTTACAGCACATTTATCAAAGGAAATCACAGTTTGGATGAAGACCACATTCTCTACTCTTTCAAATGAGAA
This sequence comes from Potos flavus, assembly GCA_028534135.1. Lineage (NCBI taxonomy): Eukaryota > Metazoa > Chordata > Mammalia > Carnivora > Procyonidae > Potos > Potos flavus. Next base: position 13,264,688 of record CM052895.1, on the reverse strand, counting down.
GCATCCTTGCATGTTACTTCCATTTTACTTGTCTTACCTAGGTGAGACCGAATACTAATCTGGGAAAATAATTGTTACTACAAAGATCTACGACACTGAGAGAATTTCATCCCTTAGGCCATTTTTAATACTGTCAGGAAAAAATAAAAGTGTATTTTCTTTATAAAGCCTGAACATGCTAGTATATTATTATACGCAGCATAAAGTTAAGGGTGTTTGAACAGTGAAAAGAGAAAGCGTTCATAGTTATTCAACCCTGAATACTTAGGACATTTCATTTCTTTTTACAGCAACCATATTCAGTCAATAAAAGATCAAATGTTTTTGGTTACTGGACTGAAAAAATCAAATCCTCCGAACTTTTAGCACTTGATGTTCCTTGAGTATTTGCTCTCAGCTATAGCTCATTAAATGAGCTGATCCACCACCGAGTCTATAAATTGAAACAAAAGCAAAGAGCTCTCTCTCGCTGTCTTTTTTTTTTCCAAAGTAACTGGCACCAAAGTGAAACACGCTTGAGTCTGGGTGTTTACCGATCTTTTCTTGCACGTAGTGGGTATTCTCCAGAATAAAAGCGTCCTGAAGCTGGCAGTCTTTCAATAACAATCTAATTAGGACTCCACTGGGTAGGAGTGGTGGGATCCTGATTACGCGAGAGGGAGGCGGGATGGTGGAAAAGGTAAGGGAAACTGGATAAACTGGGCAGTTTGCAATGGCACGACTTGCCTTTACTCAACAGTTTTTATTGAATTTTATTTTTCTTATTTCTCTTCATGCAAAAAAGTAAAATCAGGCACTATTCTAGGAATTTTATAAATACAGTATACAAACAACTCTATGAAATGAGTGTTATCACTTATCCTCATACTAAAGGCGAGGAACCGGGTCCCAAAATGTAGAGAGCTAGGAAGCCCCAGAGGTAGGACTTAAGCCCAGGGAATGTTAGCCTAGAGCTTATCCTCTTAACTGGTATGCTACACTACCTTTTGCCGCATCCTGAAGGGATGCTAAATGAGGATCACAAGGAATTTGAAGTGGATAGACCAGTATACACCACCCATTTCTGCTATCTCCTTGTAGACACAACCCGTCGGTATGATATCTGTCTAATCGCCTCTGCATTCTGGTGCAGGTAATTGCCGATTTGTTCATTTTTAACTCAAATGTCAATCTGAGAGGTGACACTGTTATTTTCACTGATTTTTCTATATCAGTCATTACTTTTCCTTGACTTTGTATCCTAAATCAAAGAAAAGGTTTCCGGTTGTTGGGTCTTAACCAAGTCAAGATGGTATTTCAGTAACAACTCTGCAACTGTCTCTAAACACAGGTTGGCTGTAGGGTTAAGTCTTAGTAATATGTTCCAGTGCTGCTCTTTTAGGAATATAAACCTATGTGGGTTATCTGCCAGATATTGTGGAGCTGGAACCATTATAAAATTCTCAAGTCCGCTGGGGTGCCTGGATGGTACAGTCGGTTGAGCATCTGGCTCTTGGTTTTGGCTCAGTTGTGATCTCAGGGTCATGAGATCGAGCCCCAAGTTGAGCTCTGCTGCGCTCAGCATGGAGTCTGCTTGGGATTCTCTCTTACTCTTCTTCTGCCCCTTCCTCCTCCACCCCACCCCACTGTCCTCACTTGCGCTCTCTCTCTAATATAAATGAATAAATCTTGTTAAAAAAATTCTTTTTTAAATTTATTGATTGATTGATTGATTTGACAGAGAGAGCACAAGTAGACAGAGCAGCAGACGGAGGGAGAGGGAGAAGCAGGCTTTCCACTGAGCAGGGAGCCTAATGCGGGGCTCAATCCCAGGACCCTGGGATCATGACCTGAGCTGAAGGCAGCCACCTAACCAACGGAGCCACCTAGGCACCCCTTTAAAAAAATTCTTAAATCTGAGTAATTGTACGTAGAAGACACTTATTCCATCACTATAAACTAAAATTCATTCCACTGCTATTTATTGAGCACCCACAAGAAACAATGGTTATAAAAGTTAATTATCCTATCAAAATCCCAGCAGACTTTTTGTAGAAATTGACAAATTGATCATAACATTCATATGGAAACCCAAGGGACTTAGAATAGTCAAAACAATCTTGAAAAAGAAGAAAGTTGGAAGACTCACACTTCTTGATGTCAAAACCTAACTATAAATCTGCATTTATCAAGATGGTGTGATACTGGAACAAGGATAGGCATATAGAGCAATGGAACAGAAATGAAATGCAGAAACCCTCAAAATTACAGTCAATTGATTTTCAACAAGGTGACAAGATAATTCAATGGGGAAATAGTAGTCTTTTCTAAAAATGGTGCCAGGACAACTAGATATCCACATACAAAAGAATGAATTTGAACCCATACCTCATATTTCACACCACATATAAAAATTAACTCAAAATAGATTAAAGATCTGATGTAAAGGCTAAACTATGAAACTCTCAATAGAAAACATAGATGTAAATCTTCATGATCTTGAATTAGTCCATGATTTCTTAGCTATGACATCAAAAGCACAAACAACAGAAGAAAAACATAGATAATCCAGACATCATCAAAATTAAAACATTTGGGGGTGCCTGGGTGGCTCAGTGGGTTAAAGCCTCTGCCTTTGGCTCAGGTCATGATCTCAGGGTCCTGGGATCAAGCCCCGCATTGGGCTCTCTGCTCAGTGGGGAGCCTTCCCCCCCCCCCCCCGCCCCTGCCGCCTGGCTCTGGCTACTTCTGATCTCTCTCTCTCTGTCGAATAAATAAATAAAATCTTAAAAAAAAAAAAAATTAAAAAGTTTGTGCTTCAAATGACAATATCAAAAAAAGTCTAAAGGCAAACAGGATGGGAGAACATATTTGCAAATTGTATGTCTGATAAGAGATTTATATCTAGAATACCTGAAGAACTCTTACAACTCATTGATAAAAAGACAACTCAATTAAAAGGAGCAAAGGATCTGGATCTGGATCTGGATCTGGATCTGGATAGACATTTCTCCAAAGAAGATATATAGGTGGTCAATAAGCACATGAAAAGATGCTTGATGTGATGAATCATCAGGAAAATGCAAATCAAAACCCCACGATTTATCATTTTCACACTGTTTAGAGTGGCAAGAATTTTTGTAAATATGTTGGCAAGGGTAAGAAGAAATCAGAATTCTCAGGCTCTGCCATTGGGAATATAAAATGGTGCAGCTGCTTTGGAGAACAGTCTAACAGTTTCTCAAATAGTTAAGTACAATGTTATATGATCCAGCAACTCCACTTCTAGGTATGCGAAGGTACCTACAGGAATTGAAAACAATGTCAGCACAAGACCCACAAATGTCCATAGCAGCACTATGCATAATAGCCAAAAAATAGAAACAACCCAAATATCCATCAGCTGATGAATAAACAAAGTGTGGTCTATCCATGCAATGGCATATTATTTGGCAAAAAAACGGGAGGGGAATGAGCAGAGTACTTATACGATCTATGACATAGATGAACCTCTACAACATTATGTTAAGTAAAAGAAGCTAGTCACAAAGGACCAATTTTTTTTTTTTTTTTTTTTTTTTTTAATGAGAGAAAGCATGAGCAGGGGTGCGCAGTGAGAAAGGAGAGAGCGAATCTTAGGCAGGCTCCATGCCCAGTGCATAGCTTGACACAGGGCTCAGTCTCATGGCCCTGAGATCATGACCTGAGCCTAAATCAAGAGTCAGATGCTCAACCAACTGAGCCACCCAGGGGCCCCAACAAAGGACCACATATTACATGATTCCATTTATATGAAATGTCCAGGATAGGCAAATCTATAGAGACAGAAAGTAGATTAGTGGTTGCGTGGGGCCAGAGGAGAAATGAAGAATGGGGAGTGATGGCTAGGAGAGGTGGAATTTCTTTTGGGCACATTGACAGTGTTCTAAAACTGATTATGGTGATGGTTGCACAACCCTATGAATATGCTAGAAGCCATCAAATTGTGCACTTTAAATGGGTGAATTATGTCATATATGAATTATAGCTCAAAAAGCTGATTTTTAAAATAGTGGGCTATACTGGTAAAAATCCATGCCTTTATGGTGCTTTTCATCTAATAGGGGTAATAAAATGTCAGGTGATCATAAGGGCTATAAAGAAAAATATGGGGTTAGAGAGTAATGGGGGAGATCATGGTGAATATTGGCTTATTATAGAGGGAGGCCACTGATGGCCTTTCTAATAAGCTGAACTGAAGAGCTCTATATGGTCCATAGAACATTGCAAGGAGTTTGTATTTATTTTAGATGAGATGGGACTCCATTAGAGGGGTCAGGGCACGGAGCTAACGGGTTAGGATTTCTGTTTAAAAGGATCATTCCATCTGCTGTGTTAAGAATAGTTCTCGATGGGCAAGAGAAGAAAGCAATGAGGCCAATTTAGAAGGTATTTCCGTAATCTTGACAAAAATCATGGTGACTTGAACCAAAGTGACAGTAGCAGAGATGGTGAAAAGAACTGAGATACATTTTGGTAGAGAGAGAGATTTTGGAGATTGAGCAGACATGATTTGAGACATGGAAGGAAAAAGAGGCAAGGATGACTCCCGAGATTTTTTACCTGAACTCTCTGAAATATGGAGTCATTTACTGAGATGCTTGGTTGCAGAAGGGTAAAATGGTGGAGGGAAAGATCAAACTGAAATGATAAAGTACAGTGAAAACATGAATTACAGGGGCTCCTGGGTGGCTCAGATAGTTGAGCGTCTGCCTTCGGCTCAGGTCATGATCTTCAGGTCCTGGGATCGAGCCCCACATCGGGCTCCCAGCTCAGCAGGGAGTCTGCTTCTCCCTCTTCCTTTCCCTCCCCCCCCTGCTTGTGCTCTCTCTGACTCTCTCTCTCAAATAAATAAACACGAATTACATCATAATTAAAGTGACTAATGAGATGAAACCAACACAGGTACACCACACTTAAAATTCTGTCCACAAGAGACTCCCTTACTACCAGACTCAAAAATAACAAGTCATATTAGAGCATTTATATTCTTTAAATACTAGTAATTCATGTTTTACAAATTCCAAACATAATACATGGTTTAAAAAAAATTAAAGCAGTAAGAGAAGTATAAAACAAAATAACAGAGCTTCCCTCTCCCTCACCTCAACAAGAGTCACCACCTTTAATAAGTTAGTGTTTTGCTCTTATTGACCTTTTATGGGCATATATTCAAGTGTTTTGTGAGATATTAAAGGGTGTTTCATAATGCAAATAAAAAATGCTCTAAAAATATTGTGGTATTTTACAAATGTACTAAGAAGTGAGTATTTACAGAAATTCATTTGTCAAACAACTTGACAGACAATAACCATGTAATAGAATCACGCCATGTAAAAAAATAATAAAACACATAAGACTATATTTCAGTGCTCAAGAATACATTAAAATTTAAATACACATTTCAGAAGTTAAGTTAGCATACTTTTTAAAGTTCAGATATCTTTCAACTTCATGGTAAGTTCAGTTCTTTATGCCATTTTCTGGTGAGTTATTTCTCTCTCTCTTTTTTTAACAGACTTTATTTTTTGGAGTACTTTTAGGTTTATAGCAAAAGCGAGTGAAATGTAGAGAGTTTCCATATACTTCCTGTCTCCCTCAACACACAACCTCCCCCACTATTGATATCCTTAACCACAGTGGTACATTTGTTACAGTCGATTAACCTACATTGACACATCATTAGCACTGGAAGTTCATAGTTTCCATTACATTTCCTTTTTGGTTTTGTACATTCTATGGGTTTTGACAAATGTATTGACATATATCCACCATATATCATAATAGTTTCTCTGCCTGAAAAGTCCTCTGTGCTCTGCCTGTTCATCTCTCCCTCCCCTCCCAGTCTCTGACAACCACTGATCTTTTCCTGTCCAGAGTTTTGCCTTTTCCAGAACGTCATATGGTGGAATCATTCAGTGTGTAGCCTTTTCAGATAGGTTTCTTTCACTTAATAACATGCATGTAGGTTTCTTCCTGTCTTTTCTTGGCTTGATAGCTTATATCCTTTTGAGCACTGAGTAATGTTCCAGTAATGTCTGGATATACCACAGTTTGTTAATCCATTCACCTGCCGAGAGATGTCTTGATTGTTTCCAAGCTTTGACAATTTTGAGTAAAGCTGCTATGAACATCTATGTGCCAGTTTGTGTGTGGACATAAATTTTCACTTCATTTGGGTAAATACCAAGGAGTGCTCTGGGGAGGAAAAAATTTTCCTTAACCCTCTTAGGGTTCCTGGCTGGGCCTAAAAATTCAGCATACTAAGACAGGGGCACCTGGGTGGCTCAGTCGGTTAAGCGTCTGCCTTTGGCTCAAATCATGGTCTCAGGGTCCTGGGATGGAGCCCCATGTCGGGCTCTCTGCTCAGCAGGGAGCCTGCTTCTCCCTCTCCATCTGTCTACCCTTCTGCCTTCCTGTGCTCTCTCTCCTTCTCTCTCTCTAACTAAAAAAAATATATCTATCTATTTACATATATATTTATAAATATATTTATATATATATATATATACACACACATATTAAGACAGATTAACAGGAGAAAAGCATACAAATTTCTTTAATATAAAGTTTTATGTGGCACGGGAGCCTTCATAAGGAAATGAACCCCCCCCCAAAATGGTTAAATCTGGGTTTTTTATGCTAGCTTTGATGAAGAATGCAAAGTTGTGAGAAGATAGAATAGGGCAAAGAGTATGGGGTGAACTAGGGCCTACCGTGAACCAAGGCCTGTTCATGTAGATTCCTCTCTGTGTCCCTCCATCTTCAGAGATAAGGATACACCTTTCCTCCCAGTATGGGGAGCATCTCTTACAAGACCGTTTTTTTTGTTTTGTTTTGTTTTTAAGATTTTATTTATTTACTTATTTGAGAAAGAGAAAGTGAGAGAGAGCATGAGAGGAGAGAAGGTCAGAGGGAGAAGTAGACTCCCCGTGGAGCAGGGAGCCCGATGCGGGACTCGATCCTGACACTCCAGAATCATGACCTGAGCCGAAGGCAGTCGCCCAACCAACTGAGCCACCCAGGCGCCCTACAAGACCATTTTTGACATGTTTCAGGAGCAGATCATAAGATCCTTCCTACCCATGCCATTTTTCAAATTCCTTTAGCCTGAAATATTCAATGTGCCAAGGTGCCATATTTTGAGATAGTGTCTTCTGAATCCCATCAGCACACCGTATTGTGTGGTAATGGTTTGTTTAATTTTGTAAGGAAATGCCAATTTCCTCTGTTGGAAAGGAACAGAGCAAACTCTGTTTCTCTCTGTTGTGGCCTGAATGTTTGCATCCTCCCCAAATTCATCTATAGAAACACCAGCACTACCCCCTTTCCCAGTGTGATGGTATTGGGAGAGCTTCGAGAGGTAATTAGGATAAAATGAAGGCAACTTGCTGGAACTCTCAAGGGCGAGACTAGCGGCCTTATAAGAAACTTGTAAGAGTTTGCTTCCCCTCCCTTCTCTCGCCATGTGATGTTACAATAAGAAGTTGGCAGTCAGAATCCCAGAAGCGGGTTCTCTCCAGAACCTGTCCATGCTGGTCCCCTGACCTTGGACTTCTAGTCACTAGGACTATGATGTATGCATGATGTAAATATCTGTTGTTTATAAGCCTCCTAGTATATGGTACTTTGTTACAGCAGCCTGAACTGACGAGGTTCGGGCTTCCAAAGTGGCTGTACCATTTTGCTTTTTCACCAGTAATGAATGAGCGTTCCTGCTGCTCCACATTCCCATCAGCATTTCATGGTGTCAGCATTTTGGATTTTAGCCATTCTGATAGGTGTGCAGCGGTATCCCATTACTGTTTTAATTTGCAGTTTCCTAATGACATAGGATGTTGCACATCCTTTCATATGCTTATTTGCCATCTGCAGGTCTTCTCTGGTGAAGTGTTTCTTCAGCTCTTTTGCTCATTTTTAATTGGATTGTTCGTTTTCTTGTTTTTGAGTTCTAAGAGTTCTCTGTGTGTTTTGGATAACAGTACTTTATTGAATATGGCTTTTGCAAATGTTTTCTCCCGGTCTCTAGCTTAGCTTCTCATTCTCTGAAGCCTCTTTATTTTTTTAAGCTTAAGATTCTTAGTTCAATGAAGTGACATACCAATTGGAAAAATGTTATTTCTTTATTTCTTTATTTTTAAAGATTTTATTTATTTATTTGAGAGAGACTGAGCATAAGCTGGGGGGAGAAGGGGCAAGGGTGGGAGGAGCTTCCCCACTGAACAGGGAGCCTGATGCGGGGCTCGATCCCAGGACCCAGGACCCTGAGATCATGACCTGAGCCAAAGGCTGACGCTTAACTGACTCAGCCACCCAGATGCTCCCAATTGGAAAAATTTTTAATTTCTACCATAAAATCCCATTTTCTCCCTTTTGTATTAATTGGAGGATTGTTCTCACCATTCTCCACCCATCCCCTCAAACTTAATTCCTCACATTGCCTAGAGTCATTTTTCACACACTTCTCTAAAAGTCTGGGTCCCAAGATTTCCCACATAAGAGTAGGCCTGTAACATGTTGCCCTTTGAACCTTGGCTGTCATGTAGAAACATAGCGGAAATCTCTTCACTTTTGTCCACCTATATTCTTTTAACATTTCCTTTTCCCGAACCAGTTTCCCATTTGCTTTCATAGTTTTCCTAGTCCCCTCAGAGCCATAAAATAAAAATGTAGCTTAATTCCATAGGCAAGGGAGACAACGATTTGGGTGTGATTGTTTTCACATAGAATACGGTACTAGGGCCAACAGCAAAGCAAGTTCATCTGCTTGTTTGTATCGTCATTTTCAGGCATTAGCATCTTACTTAATAACAGACGATTTAAGGAAGTCGGTGGAATGATGGTTGGTGCATGAGGAAATTTATTTAGATTTGCAAATAGTTTGAAAAAACCAAAGCGTGAATCTAAAGCTCAGTATCAAAGCTCTGCGTTTTCGAGGCATGTCTGCGGAAATGATCAGACATATGGAATACTGAGAAGTCCTGTTCATATAGAGTATCCGTGGAAATCAAAGAAGAGTGGAAACCATTCTTGTCCAGGAAACAGCGTTAAGCCTCATCTCCCAAAGACCTGTCTTTCCAGAATAGACAAAAAAGCCAACCTGGGTGTTGTGGCAGAACTCACATGTGTCACGTGACCAGCACAAGCCGGAAGATGCTGTTTAAGTGACAGTGACTAAAGCCAGCCTGCCAAACGAGCTTGTTTTTCAGGTTTCAACTTGCTCGTGTGAGGGATCTTTAGACTTTCCCTACTCTGGATAAATCAGCTCACACAGCCAGGAAAACGTCTTCAGATGGACACACACAAGATACCAAAAGCTAAATGATGTGAGAGGAGCAAAAGTGATTTCTGAGCTTTCAGACAGAGGGAGTTCTGTCCGTTGAGTAGATGCCACCAGACAGACGTCAAGGAGATGATCACGAGCTGGGTCTTAACAAAGGAAAGGACATTGGCAAGTGGAGATGGCAGGAAAAGGGTGTTTTGGATGAAGGGGCATCCTGCAGAAAATGCGTGGACATAAAAGTCTCTGTCCTCTGCTCCTGTTTGGGGAAAGAAGACCAGTTCACATTGGCTGGAACTTAAAATATCCATAAGGACATGAGGGAGAAGACAAAAGGGATATGGGCGAGAATATCAGGACTGTTGTATTCATCATCTTCTGTTGCATGACGAATTGCCCCCAAATTTAGCAGTTTCGGGCAAAACTAATTATTATTTCATAGTTTCTGTAGTCTGGCTGGGTGACTCAGGCCTGATCAGGCTCTCCCAGGAGGCTACAGTGAAGGTATCTGTGAGTCTGGCTCGCAGTTACCTGAGGCTTGTCTGGGGCTGGAAGTTCCATTTCTAGAGTCACACGGGTGTCAGCCAGAGGCCTCAGATCATTTCCACGTGGGCCTTTCCATGGCAGCCGCTTCCCCCCAGAGTGGGTACGGGTCTTTCTAGACCGGAACAGAAGCTACAGTTGCATTTCCTGATCTTGGAAATGAGTGCCCTCCCTTCTTCTGCTTACTGCCGGTCACAGAGCCCAACCCTCCTATTGTGGAGGCTTGGAGTGGCTGTGGCCTTGAGGAGATGTGGATCATTCGGGGCCACTTTCAAGTCTGACAGGTGCAATGATGGCTACAGTTGTGCAGATGGGTCCCTGCACATCTCACAGGAGCTACATTCATAGTGTAGACATTATGGAAGGATTTTTGAGCCGCAGAGCCTATGAACGGATAAACAGAACTTGATGCCTCCCAAAATGTACTTAGTGACATCCAGACTCATGCATTAGATAAATGGTAGAATGAGTGGATGGCAGGGTGATGAGCTGGAGGGCTACCTGAGGTCTAGATGAAATCTAATAAAGCCCAGCTAGGATGGAAGCAGTGGGATGGGGAAAGAAGGGCCAGATGCCCAAGTCAATAGCACGAAGGCTGACTCAACAGAACTTAGTATCTATCTCCAGAATAGTTCAAGCAGAGGTCTGATGATGTCTAATGATGTCTAATGCACTCGGATGCACTCTATGTGCACGAATACATGAAAGACATTAAATATTTAATATTCAGGTGGTTGGCAAATAGAGAAACAACATCTTTGTAAAGATCTATTCAAATAGAACAGAGTTTCAAGGACTAGTGGCTCTGAAGTACTTCCTTTTTTTAAACTTGATCCTAGCAGGTCATCTAATTCATGAAAGCAAAATAAGGGAAAGAATAGAATACACTGTACTCTTTGCAGTCCCTTTGCTCATCACCAGGGCATTTCACTCCTCACCTGCTCAGAAAGCCAATCAGCCAGCAAACCCCTGGGCCGGGGCCCAGAACTGGCATCCACTCTGGCTCTTGGACGTAAGTCAGAGCAATTACAGGTTGTGGATTGTGGAGACGCTGCAGGTTGCTTGAAAACATTAAGTAGGTCAGATCATCCCGTGAAACATAGGCTGCCAACTTCTTCATTAGTAAAGAGACCATTTATTCAATTATTCACGTATTTGACATCTGTTTTTGGAGTTCAGGGCAGTGTGATGGAGATTCGGAGTCTTAACCAAAATGAGTCGGAGACCCTGCCCTCTGGAGACCCACAGTCCAGAAGGGACGTAGCCATAAAAGGCTAGGTTGGGAGGGCACTGCGGCATGCCATGCAACAGGAATCATGATAACACAGTTTAAGCAGCCCATCAATGTATTTTTGGATCTCTCACTAATAGCAAAGTTGAGGAGTAGTTACAAAAAAAAAAAAAAATGCAGGAAGACAGGGCTGTCAGCAGGAAGCTGGTATTTCCAGGCCAGCATCCAACTGCCAAGTTGGCCCATGACACTATATATAATTTAGGTGTTCTGAAACCATGCTCTAAGAACCGAAATATCACGCCCTACTTTTTATCACGTCTAGAAAAATTAGTTAAAATCACAGCAGCTCCCTGGATAAAGAGAACATTAAGATTCTCTTAACTGGGATCGCTAAAAGTCATCCACTTGTCCACAGGTAGGCAAAAATACCAACGCATCAAGAAGCCAGTAGAAAGATGCAACGTCACAAGTAACTTTAAAGGTCAGGGGTGGGTCGGCATTATGCTGCAGGCTGGCTGAGTGGAGTTGTGCTGATGGGCTGATGACGAGGGGCAGCTCCTCTGGGAGCAAGGTGGGCTACAACTGAGCAGGAAAAGATTGGAAGCATGAAGAGCGGAGGAGATGATGAGTAGGAAAATGATCACCTCCACAGGCTCCCAAGAAAGGAGTAGGACTGAAATCCTTCCATCCTGCAGGAGCATGCTTCTGGGAAATCCTGGAGATAGCTTAACCTAAGAAGGACAAGCTGGGGAGTCCAGTAAACCTGCCAGTAGTGGGACCTCGTTAGTGCTAGGGGGTATAGAAGAGTCAGCAGCACGGGTTCATGATGATGAAAAGTGCAAAGGCATGGGCCACGCTACTTGTTCCTGCTCGTCTAGATAGAGGGAAGAAATGGCCACTACGAATGATGATTTCTTCCATCCGGAATAAGCACCCTTCATGGACAGTCCCGAAGCATCTTGTCCATCTCCCAGCACGGGGTTGTAATTGCCTCCTCGCTTGTATGTGCTCCTGCATAGATTATACTCTTCTTGATGTATCCATTATTTCTCTGTTTGCATTACCCGGCACAGTGCTTGGCACACAGATAGTCTTAGATGTTTGCTGAATGAAACCGTAATTGGACAACCTGTCAATGGGTTTTGTTGGAGTATAGGTCATAAGGGTGTGGGTCGCGGGACAGTAGATTGGGAAGACAAGAGTGAACGTGTCGGGAATATTTATCATTTCTCCAGCATCCGAACCACCCATCTTCTCCTTGGAGGAATTCCCAGTTTCCTTGCTGGAATTCACCATTTTTGAGTCATGGAATGAGGCAGATCCCACCTGCCATTAAAGATGACCCATCTGCCAACTGCTCTTTCCTGAGCTCCCTTGTAGGTCAGGCATGAGCATGTGACCTAAGGTCTGCCAGTCAGAGGCACTGGATTTTTGAATAGGGAGCTTGTAAAAAGCACGGACAGAAAAAAATCCACTGTATCATTGGTGACACTTGCAGAATTTTGTGTGTTTTGGGGCAACAGTAGGATGGTGGCTGCTGCAGAAGACAATACCCAGGGCGACAACCTCAGTTGTGGGAACTACCTCTTCTCACGTTAGGTGACAGCAGCTGTGGCATCCTCAGTATGATTCTGAGAATTAGTTCCGGCAGCCTCAGCTGCTGAGCCTGGTTCTCCAGCCCTCCTAGCAATTTTGTGAACTGCCCAATATCCTTTTTCAGAAATTCTTTTTTTTTTTTTTTTTTTTTGCTTAAATCCACCAGAGTCGGTCTCTGTAACTTGCCACGTGGAACCCTCACGGATACGGGGTTAAATCCTGGGGGACCAGGTTAGAACTTTCCAATATTATCTGCAGGCAGCAGGGAACCACTTACAGCTTTTAAGGGATTGTGACAATCATAGAAGGGCCCTAAGAAGATCAAACTGGTAGCAGCGTGTAGCACGAACTGGAGGAAGATGAGTCTGGAAGAAGAGAGAGCAGGGAGGAAACTTTTGCACCACTACAGGTGAGAAGTGATGCAGTAATGAGGGACTGAACTAGAGATGTGGAACTACTCAGATGGTCGGCAGACAGAGAGGTCCGTTTCTGATTCCCTTTCTGGTTTTCCACAGGGACAGAAGGCAAAGTGAGGGGAAAATTGGGCTTCCATGGGAAATACATTGTTTCGATCCCCCCTTTCCCAATTCGCTGATTCTGGTCTTTGTCTTCGAGCTATATTGCAACTCTGTACTTTGTAGACCAGCGACAATGATGCAAAGTAATTCTTGTCCACAGACACATAAATTCTGCCTAGTAGAGGTTCCACCATCTTCCTTCCTCGCCGGGAAGAGGCCGGTTTGGCTGCCCTTTGCCTGTTTCTCATCTATAAATGGAACCTTCGGAAAACAAAACAAAACAAAACAAAACAAAACTCTCCCTTGAACTTGTTGAACAGCTCACTAGTTTCCTCATCAGTGAAACAAACAAAATCTTTAACTTGTGTTTGTCTTTAGACCTGAGGCTCAGATTTAAATCTTTTCATAAAAAAAATTAACGGCCTTCATTTCTGTCTTTGTAAATGGCTTCGTGAAACAAACCCCACGTGTAGATAAATGACTGTTATTCCTATCATCCTGCGTTTCTGTTTGGCACTGGAGGGAAATTTCTAGTAAATGATAGAAGTTAACTGAAAGAGGGTCGCTTGCCAAGTGCAAAGGCCAGTGTTCTGAAAGTTAAGTCCAAATCAAATAACAAAGGCCTGGTGAGATCTCTGCCTTCCAGAGGACCCTAAGAGTTCCCACTGTGAGCTCACTTCTCTTTTCCCGTTACTTTTGGCCTATTCCTGAAAATAGCACTTTTGCTTATTGCAGAAAAAGCAACATCATGTCAGGTGACAGAAAAAGGACTGCAATTACTTCTGTTTTATCAGAGGTTATGAAAAAGAACTAGATATTTGGTTTTCATTGTTGTTGTTTTAGATTTTATTTATTTATTTGAGAGAAAAACAGAGCACAAGTGGGGGAGGGAAGAGGCAGAGGGAGAAGCAGACTCTCCGCTGAGCAGGGAGCCCGATGCGGGGGGTTGATCCCAGGACCCTGAGATCATGACCTGAGCCGAAGGCAGACGCTTAACTGACTGACCCACCCAGGCACCCCCTGTTGTTGCTGTTTTTACTAAGTAAGCTTTATGCCCAACGTGGGCTTGAACTCATGACCCTGAGATCAAGAGTCACATGCTCAGGTGACCGAGCCAGCCAGGCACACCCGGGGAATTTGTTTTTTAAGAAATGGAAATGGGCAAATAATTATTTCACACGAAGTTAGCTCGTTCATATGTAAAGTGTTTGTCACCCAGTGTCCCAAGTGCACAGATGATCCAGGAGAAGGGTGGAAGGGGTTAAATTGCTGCATAGCTAATAGAATCCTAAGTAGATCGCAATCAATATGAAGGGACGGTAGGTGATTATGTTTATAGTGCCAACCTTATGGCTGCATGCCAGATTCCTTTCAGTGGACTCCAAGGAAATGACCCAATTCCATGGTTACATTAAAATTTTGCTATATGCAATATTGCTTAAAATAAGTGGGCCATCAGCTGAAAGTGAGAACTCTTTGAATCCCTTTCACGGAAATGGAATTTGATTTGTCCTACAATCATAAAATGTAGGCTAGCAGTGCAAGATACCCTTCCCTGGGTTCATGAATACTGATCTATTTTTTTTTTTTTTTTTACACAGATAGATCTCAGAAGCTAACATTCAGAAATGTGCTCACACAATATGTCACAATATGTTGTTTAACAAAAATATAGAAAAAAGTCGTATCTGCCGCAAACGAGGAGTGTCATTAATGCATCAGCGGCAAGTTCCTCCCAGGCTTCTGACTTGGCAGTGGGCTGGCGAGAACCACTTACTTAAGCAATTCCTCACTATTAGATTTCCCCTGTTGCTCTTGGCTCCGGCACAAAGCTGCTTTCAAAAGCAGGTGACAAAATGAATTCTATAAAGTCTCAAGTATGTGACCTTACCTCAGGTCATTTGTAACTTCGCAGATTGTGGGTAAAAAAATGTAAGAGCATTAATAGGCTGGTGTTGTTTTTTTCAACCCACCTTGAATAGGGGGGTTTCTCAGAAAGAACCTCGCCATCCATAAAGCAAGGCTTAAGGCAGACTGCCTGTGTGCAAATTATGACTCCGCCATCCCCGCGCTGTTTGACCCTGAGCAAATTGCTTCAACCTCCCGTGTCTCGGTTACTCATCAGTAAATCCTAGAGTCCTTATGAGGTGTGAATATGTAAAGTGCTTAGAATGAAGTCTGGTCTGTAGAAATGCTGTCAGAGTGTTTGCTGATATTCTTAAGACCTATTTAGTGGTTGAAAAAAAGCATTTCTAAAGGCTGGGACTGGAGCTCCTTTCTGACATGCTGGGGGAAAGGAACATTCTCAGTTCTGCCAAGAGTGAGGGAAGAGCAAGATGGCGGCCTAGTCACGTCTCTGTTCTAATATTTCCTCTCTCCCTTCCACACTGGCCACGTTTCTGGGAATAGTGCCCAAGAATGAGAATGATTTGTTGGCAGGAACCTCCCATAAGATGTGAAAGGGATGGTCCGTGGGCTGGAGCCCTCTTCCTCAGCTCAATGGGAATGATCGAAATTTCTTTTGATCACTTTTTTTGGCAAATTCCAGTGCATCTCACCCCAAAATTGTAAGGACAACAATGCAAATACCACCGTCTTTTATCTCTCTGGCTGAATAGTTGAGAAGTCTGAGAGAGGTCCTTATGTCCTCAGGCTTGTCTTCAAGTGTCAGTCCTACAAGAAGCAGACAGACTTTCTACCCCTGGAACAGGCTGTCCACTGTTAGCATTCCGCTGTTAGCATTGTGCAAACAGGGTTAGCATTCCAGCAGTAACCCCACTAGTGTGCTGTGTGGAGAAACGGACATTGCCTCTCAGGATTCCAATACCCCAAACAGGAGGAGCTGGGGAGGCGTGGGAAGCATTCACCCAGAGCTTGAATGAGTCACATAACTTCATATAACTTGCAACACAACCTTTGTTTAACATTCAAGTAAGATTCCAGGGATAAGAGGGAGAGAGGAAGAGAGAGAGAGAAAGTTAAGTAAGCTATGGTGAGGACAGCCTAAAGGTCAAAATTGTAATATTAAATAAATCTTACAAGATTTTATAAACCCTAATTTATTGTCTATGTGCAACTGACATTTTAGCTCTTGGTTTAATACCAGACACTTCAAAGTATTCTTGTAGAAGAATGGTTGATAACCCTCTTACACAGTATAATTGGAATTCTGCATGTTAGAACATTTGGTTTCTGAAAGATTTTTGTAAATGTTAATAGCTGTCTTTTAAAATGGTGTAAGTGTGAAATGCTATGAAAAGCAAAGGTTTAAATGTCACTCTGTCTATAATTTTCATATTGTAAAAACTAAATAAGTTTTTAAAAATGGAAAACCTAAAAGCCTACTGCAAGTTTGAAGATATCAACTCATTCATTCTTCTTTTTTGAAATGGATATGACATTTAACTAAATGAGCCAAATTTAGAACTAAAAGAAATCTGTTTTTTTTTTCTAAAATTTACTATTGAACATTTAGCCTAAACTGAAAGGTAATTAGATTTAGAGAGTTCCCCACTTTTTCCCCTGTTGCGTGAGATTATGAATAAAGATCTGTCTCCAAAGGCTGCACCTGATGAGGCTCCCACATATACACAGTCATTACCATCCGCGTTTTTATTCTTGACCTGGCGTTCTGACTGAGGGGGTATGTGGGTTCTCAGGGCAGTGGTGGAGCCAGCTTCCTCGGGTTGACTGAATGATTTGGCCGTTATGAAATGTGAAAATACTACCCCTTCCTTACCCACCCCTGACCCCCACTTTTTCTTTCTTTTCTTCTTCTCTCTGGTTTGTATTCTAATATTCACTGCACAAGGGAAGAAGTGTTCATTTTCCTCCCTTAACTCTGTGTGGGAATCTGAATTATGCACAGTATTTAGCAGCCTGAGGATACAGGGCAAGATTGAGTGTCTTAGAAATAAAAAAAAATAATAAATTACCTGGAATAAGATCTGCTCAGATCTCATATTTACCTAAATGCACTAGTGTAGTCCTAAAAAGTGGGGTTGGTTGTGTGAGTGCCACTAGAAATTGGCTGCTCTTCATCAAGTACCAGAGGTTGCAAAGGAATCAACTAATAAAAATGTAAATGAGATGACATTCGAGAGTTGCCCTATAATATAGCACGCTCATGACTGTGTTTCACTCTGTCTTGTGGATTGGAAGAGAAAGGACCCCAGTTACAGCTCGAACTCCAGAAGTCCGCACAGATCACACCATAATTTCCTTCTGTTCCCATAAGCACCCACACTACATCTCAGCATCTCTGGCTTTGTGCAGCAAACCAAGGAAAGCTGGTTGAGTACTGCTGTTTTAATATAGACTGAGGCTAATCAAAAAAATGAAATCTTACCATTTGCAAGGACGTGGATGAAACTTGAGGGTTTATGGTAAGCGAAGTAAGTCAATCAGAGAAAGACAATTATCATGATTTCACTCGTATGTGGAATTTAAGGAACAAAACAGAGGATCATAGGGGAAGGGAGGGAAAACTAAAACAAGACGAAATCAGAAGGGAGACAAACCATAAGAGAGTATTAGCTCTAGGAAATAAACTGAAGGTTGCTGGAAGAGAGGTGGGTGGAGGGATGGAGTAACTGGGTAATGGACGTTAAGGAGGACACGTGATGTAATGAGCACTGGGTGTTATATACAACTGATGAATCATTGAACTCTGCCTCAGAAACTAATAGTACACTATATGTTAAATAATTGAATTTAAATTCAAAAAAAAATATATATATATATATATATTTAGGCTATTTTCATAGAATCATGTGTAGGTTTCATTAATTGTCCCTCAGCCTTTAACTTGAATAGGAACCAGTTTTAGGCTAAGCCAATATTAAAGCAGAGTCAAGAGGCACAGTAATTTCCACCGGGATAAATTAGGGGTGGATATAGTCTAATCTCCCTTCATCATAACTTTGACCTAATAATACACCTTAATAATACCACTCTGAACATAAACTGGATGCTTTGCCTCCTACTTCTCCATAGTGAAGGAAAAAGAAACATTCTTCCATATGAAAAACAAGATTTTTTTTTTTTGAAGGGGGGGTCATATTCTGGGAGAGGCCTTAATAGATGATTAGCCCTGTTACTTAATTATGACGTAAGACCAGTGATTCTTAAACTTCAGCCCAACATCAGAATCATGTGCAGGGCTTGTTAAGACAAATTCCTGGGGCCCGCCCCCAGTTTCTGATTTACTAGATCTAGGATAGGGCTGAGATTTTGCATAGCTAAGAAGTTCCCGGATAGTGCTGATGCTGGCTGTTCCAGTCCGACACTTTGAGAACCACTGAAATAGTGTGCTTTTCCAGCGCCCACGCTGAAACATAGCTGGGTTATAGCCAAACACCCTAAATAGCAAACTTAGGAAGTCACCTAAGGACACATTTTACATCCTGCCTTTCCTGGTTTACTAGAAAGATAAATAACACAAAGCTAGACATTTGCTAGTTTATCATTTCCAATGGCACAGTTCATGGAGTGGTAAAACCGCTTAAAATTTCTCCGGCTAAATTATTGTGCACATGTTCTGTTTGGCGCCTTGATTATTCATTCAGTCCATTCTCCTCGCCCTGGAAACCAAAAATAATAACAGTATGTCGCATTTGTTGATTTCTCCCTACATCATTTACTGGCTTTGTCTTTGGTGGATCCCTTTGGTTTACGTCATGCCACCCTCAATGGCATCAATGAGAAAGCTTTATCATTCCCATCTGACAGAGCCAAGGACATGGCTGAGGCAGATAAAAAAGGACATTTGGAAATACTGCTTTAGATACTCTGCAAGTTAACCTTGGAATACACCAGACTATGGAGAGCACTGTCACTAGCTCTGTGATTTCTTTTTACCCACAGTGCTTTGTCTTTAGGCAACCAGCCACATGGGGAGATCTCCTAAGAAACAATCCTGTAACTCATTTGCTACTTTCCCATAAGGATGTTGTCAGGAGCATTCTTTACTTCATTATAAAGTGTATTTGGGGGCCCCCGGGTGGCACCGTCCGTTGGACGTCCAACTCTCAGTTTCAACTCAGGCCATGATCTCAGGGTTGTGGGATCGAGCCCCGAGACCAGCTCTGAGCTCAGCACAGAATCTACTGGAGATTCTCCCTCTCCTTACCCCACTCCTCCCCCTCTGCCTTCCTACCCTGCACCATTCTCTCTCTCTCTCTCTCTCTCAAATAAATAAATAAATAAATAAATAAATAAATAAATAAATAATTTTTTTAAAAATGTGCTTTTCGTGAGGACCTGCTGGAGAAATTCTCTTAGGTCTCAGTGCCCAGAGGAGTTGTGTTTCTCCTCAACATTGAGGGTGGTCTATAGACAACATAAATCGCCCACCCAGGCGTGTCCTCCTTTAGCAAAAATGTGGAAACTGGCTTCATTTTATTTTTTTCATCTTCCAACATCTCCATGAGACTATTTACTTTTCGAAATGTTCTCAACAATGACTATGACTAAGACAATTTGAGGAAACCAGTAATAAACTTTGTGTCAGCTTCGCTGTTTCCTGCAGGAAGATGCCATGGTTCCGCCACAATAGAAGGAAGTCGGAGTAGCTTTGATGGGGAGACATGAATGACTTAGGACCTGTATGGGTTGAAAGGGCTAAGTAGAATTTGTGCACGTCTAATTTATGTGGGAAGACCTTGTAAATGAACATTTATTATGCTCTTAGCATGTATGTGCTTCCCCCTCCTTCTCTCATTCCTATTCTACTTAAATATTTACTTTGCATACCTATCCCATTGCCTCACAAAAGTGGTGTGGGGAGGAGGGTAGTTTCTTGATTATTTTGTCATCAGGAAATAAGCTTTGAGTTTCAGATAAGGTGGGAGCCGAGGAAGAGCCCTGATTGATTCTGTGCAGGGCTGGACACCACAGAGTGAGGGAAAAATAAAATCCAATTATGTGTAGTCAAGGCATTTTCTAAACTATTTAAGAAATCTCATCTAGCCTCCTCTTCAAATACCTGAGAACAGCTTCCAGCACCTTGTTTTCCTTAGAGCAAAGCCAACAAAGAAAAAGAGACTCTCCCCACAATTTCCTAATTAATTATAAAGGAGAAAAGAGCACTTTAACAATGGAGAACTCAGGCAAGCACAGCCTTACCCATTTTAGCATATCACCAATGGCACGATGAAGGCATCGTGTGAAAAGTACACAGTACCCCTTAGCACTTACCTCGTGTTCCTGGAAAAAAAAAATTATACATAAATCTAGGATGAATTCAACGGGTTGAATGAATATTCTGAGTCTAATTATAATGAGACATCAGATAAACCCAAACTGAGAGATATTCAACAAAATAAATGAGCTATGCTCTTCAAAACAATACCACGAAGGACAAAGAAAGGTTAAGGACACATTCCAGATTACAGGAGAGTAAGAGTCATAACAACTAAGTGACATGCAAGATCTAAATATTGAATTCTGAAGATGGGGGAGGGGTGGGAATTACTATAAAGGCATCACTGGGGCCATTAGGAAAACTTGAATAAAGATCTGTAGATTAGATAATGGTATTGTATCAATGTTCAACTTCCTCATTTTGATTATCGTGCCATTGTTATGTGAATAAATATCCCTCTTCTTAGGAAATACGTGATGAAATATTTAGGGGTAAGGAGACACTATGTCTACATCTTACTCTCAAATGGTTCAGGAAAATCAATCATATAATAACTATATGCATATATATGTATTATGCCTGACTTTAACCCGTGTGCTCATTATGCAACAGAGTAAATATATAAATAGTAGATATGGTAGATACATAATATAGTATATATGTATGCTTTATCCTTAGGCATAAAGAGAAAGGAAAATATCTATATAACATATGGGGGAGAGAATATTAAAGCAAACGAGGCAAAAGTATTAAATACTAGTGGATCTGCTTAAAAGGTATACTTGGTACTATTATTTGTTCTTTGTACATCATTGCAGTTTTTCTGTATGTTTGAAATTATCACAGTTTTAAAGGTTTGGTTTGGTTTTGCTTTAAAGAAAGGTCCTAGCTGCAGAGTGTTCTTTTCCTCAGCAAAGTGAATAGAGTGTTCTTTGTGACGTGGCAAAGCACACAGCTGCAAAATAAGGTCATTCACATAACTAGCATAGTCATCTTTAAAGCATGATGCCTGGTAAAAACCACTTCCTTCCATGCGTAGACTTGGCTCAGTCCTTTCTTTAAAAAATTCCTGAAGCCCTCGAGTTCATTATGCACACCACAGAGTTCTCATGTGGTAGCGATGTTATGCACGCCATCTTTAAAACATGCCTGGACCTCAACAAGCCCTTCCCCCGTTCTCTAAAAATACATCAGACAGCAACAGAGCATAGGAGTTACCAGCCAGAGTCACAGACTCTGTTTTCTCTGACAAGGGTAGGGCCATTATAACCCAAGAGGATCCATGTGAATATGTGGCAAACATCAGCTCCGACTTCTACTGTGGAGCTTGATAGAAAAGAACATTTGTTCCTTTTCATTCCTGAGTGTTTTCATGGTGACACTTCTCAAGCTGTGGGTTTGAGGGTGGGGAGCATGCGTGTGTGTGTGTGTGTGTGTCTGTGTGTGTGTGTGTGTGTGTGTTTATTGCTTTCTTTTCCCTCAAAGAGATCATCCAGTGACCTTGAAATCGGCACTGGCATTTTGCTGGCAGGAAGGGAAGCTCTCTCTTCTCATTTGCAAAATGAATAACAATTTGATCATCCTTAAACTTCTAAAAGGTTAATTACGCTCTCTCCATGAGTACTGAATAAAACCTGTTTTATCTCTCCCCAAATGAAACCCACAGGGCTCACCCTCCCTCTAACTCTGCCAGGAGACCAGGTCCTTCCGGCTGTCAATTAAGCACGATCAAGGCCTAGATCGGGGTAAGCCAGCAGTAGATTTTCTCATCCAAAACCTGTGACAGCCCTCCTTTGCTAGAGGTGTGCGGTGACTTTAAAAATGTCTCAGCAGGAAAGTGTTATCTGGCTGTGGGCAGGGTGGAGGGGACAGGGGAGCAGGAATGAGCTCGAGGGAAAGAAGGAAAGAGGAAGGGAACGTTGGTGGAGAGCTCCCAAAGGCTCATCGCAAGGCGGAGGCTTCCGCAAGAACACAAACAACAGAGAGCCAAAAGATAATAAAAATCACCATCCTGAAAACGAATAGCAAGTTTAAAGTTATTTAAGCTCTATGCTCGCGGACGCATGTTCTCCTGGCTGGTCGGCCGGGGCTCAAAGAGGGTCCATGTGTAGCCACTAAGGTGTGAATGCTCAGATGGGTCAGCACCGATGGGGGCCAGTTGCTAAACCTCGTGCAGAAGATGTTCGCTAGCTTCCCAACCTGTGAGTTTTCAAGCGACTCCCATTTCTCGTCCATAAAGAGCCTTAGTTATGAGCCAGAAACCATATCTAAGAGAGTTACGTTTCATTTTTATTACAAGAAAACCACATCTTTCAAAGGAAACTAATGAAATGGAGTCAGGGATGGGAGGGGAGACAGGAAACCCACACCTTCTGCCTGATTCGCATGACTCCCGGTTTTCGTAACTTAAAATGTTTATCTTGAACAACTTCATTTAAGCCTCCCCAACACGGTGGTATATACAAAGGAAAACAGAGGGGGAAATGGAACAAGTAATTTTTTTTTTCCCTAAAAGAACGATGTTACTATGTAGAGCAGTTTTGATGTTTTAATAGTAATGTAATGACCAAGATTCCATGCAGGGCCTGATCTTTGGACCAGACTGAAGGGGGTTATTGTGTGTGTATAAAAGAAGGACTCTGTGTAGTTCCTCCCCATCTTTGCTAAGTAACAGAGCCAATACTGGTGGGGATGGGGCACCTCGTCCCTTATTTCTACTCCAGCATCTCTATAAGGATCTAGTGAGAATGATAACTTTCCAATGAGTTCGTGAAAAATGAAATTATTTTTCATCAAGAAGCACTCATGCAAAGTGTATAGTTTTCGTTGTTCTTCCTCTTCTTTTTTTGTGGTAAAATAGGCGTAACGCAAAATTACCATTTTCACACGTGCAATTCAGTGGCACTAGCATATTCATGATCTCTTGGCGACCATCACCACTGTCCACCTCCAGCACTTTGTCGTCATCCTAAACAGAAACCCTCTCTCCGTTAAACGATCCCCCATTCTCTCTTCCCCCCACCCCGGTGCTATGATCTGAATGTTGTGTTCCTTCAAAATTCGTATGTTGAAATCTTAATCCCCAGTATGATGGTGTTCGGAGGTGGGGCTTTTGGGAGATGCTGAGGTCATGAGGGTGGAGACCTCACGAACAGGATTTGTGCCCTTATAAGAGTGTCCCCAGAGAGCATTCTAGCCCCTTTCACCATGTGTAGGATACAAGACAGTCTACAAGAAGAAGGTTACAAGATAGGATCTTGTATCTTGTATTCAAGAGGATACAAGAAGAAATCTATGCCCTAGAAGAGAAGAGGGCCCTCCCTTGACCATGCTCACACCTTGGTCTTGGATTTCTAGCCTCGAGGACTGTAAGAAATAAGTTTCCATTGTTTATAAGCCCTCCATCTGTGGTGGACCCGGGCCTCTGGTGGTCTCTATTCTACATTCTGTCTATGAATTTGCCTTTCCAGGTCTTTGTGTAAGCGGAATCATAGGCTGTTTCTCCTTTCGTATCTGCCTTCCTTTCACTTAGCGTAACGTTATCACAATTTGTTCATATTAAAGCATAAATCAGAATTTCATTCCTTTTTTCATCTGTAGATAACCACATTTTGTTTATCCATTCATCTGTTGGTGGACATTTCGGTTGTTTCCTCCTTTTGGTTCTTGTGAATAATGCTGCTGTGAACATTGGTGTATACGTATCTGTTTGAGCCTCTACTTTCAATTCTTTTGGATACACACCTAGAAGTAGAATTACAAAGTGTGTAGTTTTTATATGCAATAATTGAGTTATCCTGGCCATTATACATGAGATAAGAAGTAGAATAGAAAAAAATGTTTTAGCAAACATTGGATATTAGTTACTTGGCTTCTATCTCAAAATCTTTTTAGTTGTTGTCTTTCAAGTATTTGAATGTTTAGAGGAAGATTTTGAAATTTCAGAAAATGAGGGAAGAAACAGAATGCATCTTCTTTAGAATTTTCTTCTGGCAAAAATACAGAGGTTGGGTCCAAGCTACTACACTAACATGGTTAATAACTGTATTCCTCTGAGTGGTGGATGGAGCAAAACCTTTACATTTCTTAAGAATGGTTATCATCTGGGAGGGAGACTGACAGGCTTCCGTTCTAGCCTCCTATGGACCTCTTCTCTCCCTGTAGTGCTGGGAATGTTTTCCACTGTCCATCCACAGTGTCCTTTGGCAGATTGCCCCCTCTTTCCCCTCTCTCTTCCCTCTAACCTACTGTGCCCTTTATGAATCAGATAAGCCCACTGTTCTGTTCCCAACTAACGCTGATTTTTTTAGAGATAGGCCCACGATCCAAGGAGTGTCTGTGATCCCATGTTCCAGGTTTTGGCTTGCAAAGCTCAGGTGAACTAACTGGGTTCTTCTCTTCGGATATGAGAATCAGGAAACAGAGACTGAATCATGTACCCACAGATGCAGAGGGCAAAGATTGGACTAAGGACGCTATGAGGTAGATTCACATTGGGAAGAACCGTTGTATGTCAAAGTCACATACAGGCTGGAGTTATGAGAAGACAGAGAAAGGCAGATATTAGAGAAAACATGGATCATATACACAGAAGTAGAGACATTTTGAAACATTATGATGGCAGAGCTGCTTGCGAGAGCTGGCTTTGTGCCTGAGGCTCTGCCCTTTCGAGGTCCCCCATGTGTCCCTTTCGCAGGGGACTTTGTTATTAAGTGCAGTCTCTGTTCCTTGCAGTTTAACAAGCCTGACTGAAGTTCTGTCTTGTGTTGCTTTGTCTTCTCTACCTCCTTCCAGTGTTTCTTTTTCATTCTTCTAAGCCCCCACCCGCCTTCCCCCCCACGTTGCCTTCCCCCTTGTCTCTGCCTTAGGCACACTGCTGGGGCCCATCCCTATAGAAGACCTGGGAAAATTGAAGAGAAATAATACACTGAGGTTTTATTAAATAGCAGCTTTATTGAGATATAATGCACCTACTATAACGATCAGTATTTTCAAGGGTAAATTTCAGTGGTTTTCAGTATTTTCAGAGTTGTATAATTACCACCACTATCTACTTTTAGAACGTTTTCATCACCCCAAAAAGAAATCCCATACCCGTAAACAGTCAATCCCTACTACCTCTCTGTCCCAGCTCTAAACGACCAACCTATTTTCTGTCTCTATGGATTTGGCTATTCTGGACATTTCATATGAATATATAATATACCAAATATAGCGAATACAACGTATGGCTAACGTATTTCACTTAGTGTAATGTTTTCAAGATTCATCCATGTCGTTGTATATATCAGTACTTATCCCATCTTACCATTGAGTAATATTCCATTGTACAGATATACCACATTTTGTTTACCCATTCATCAGTTGATAATTATTGGGGTTATTTCCGGGTTTGTGCTATTATGAATAAGGCTGCCGTGAAGGTTTGCGTGGCCATGTTTTCAGTTCCCTTGGGATGCTAGCTGGGAATGGAAGGGCTGGGGCATCTGGTAGACTGCTGTGCATTTTGACATACTATCTCTCCCTTTTCCTTTCTACAAATTTTAAGGCCTTCTGTGGGCTTTGCTGATATCATTCTTCGTTCTTTAAATTTTCTTCATATTGCTGCTTTCAGTACCCTTTCCGTTTTTTTTTTCCCTTCCCACTTTTACTTTACCGATTATTTGAGTTCATTTTTTAAGATCGTCCTTAAATCGCTTTCCTGGATTCCCTTTAACCTTCCTTCCTCCTCTGTCCCGGCCCCTGATGGTGCTCGAGAAAGCCTGGTGCATCTAGAGGAAAGTAAGGCTCGTGTGGAATATAATCCCACGAACTAGTTCCACGGAAGGAGGACTCGAGAAACAGAAGGACATATTCAAGGGTGCGTAGACAGAAGATTACAATAGCTTATATTTAAAGAACGGCTGTGGTCATATTTTTATTTCTGTATTTGCCAAGTCTGGCCAAAAAACCTGATGTTGACCTGCAGCCTCTTCCATCCATCCGTCTAAACAAACTGCAAATATAATGTGACTCCCATGTAATTGGTTCAGCCGCTGCTCTAGGCTATGTCATCGTCAGCAGCACTAACCCTTTGCCTCGGGCACCATATGGACAGTGACAGGCGAGTCACCCTGATGACATGAAGAACTCTAAGTGAATTGAGGGAGGCCTTTGACTGGTCCCAGCCCCACTGCTTCCCAGTAGGACGTGCCTCTATCTTATTCCCACTGTAAACTCAGGTCTCAAGCTCAGAAGCACCAATTTTGCTCAGGGAGATGATTCCGTGTACTCCATGTTTTTGACAGCTGACCAATTAAAAACCAGATGACGCCGTTAACAAGCTCTGGATAAGCTAGGCTGTAGAGCAATAGAAGGCGCCAAAGCACCTACTATCCCGCTGATCTCTGTGTGAGTCTGAGAGAAATTCAGTGATAATCACAATGATGAAGATAATGCCCATGACCTCAGGGGTGCTGGGCAGGACTCAAATCATTAACTAGAAGGCAGCATATTCTGTTTCTGGCAAATATTACCAGGGAGCCTTCCATTTATTCCATTTCAGTAATTTTTGTCTTCAACATTCTGAAATTTCATCCAACTCCAGTTAATGATTTGAATCCTGACCAGTATCCCTGAAGTCTTCGTCATCTTCACCAACGTAATTATCATGGAATGTTTCTCATGCTCCTACTGAGCGTGGCCACACAGTAGATGAAGTAGTGTGGCCGATTTCATATGGACCTTTAAAGGCATGGCTTCATCCATTTTTGGTCAAACCACGTAGTTTATACCATTACTCAGAAGTTTGTTAACAAGCACTTTGTTAAGCCTTTCGGTTGTAAATGCGGACTCTGGGATATGTTTCAAAAGGGAAAAATCACACAAACTCATAGTCCTGAAATTCATCAAGGTGCCATGTTGCAAAAGCCATTGGAAATTTTTCAGTACTAAGAACGACAGAGGCCCGAGCCCCAAACTGACTTATAATTCTGATGACTACTCAGGGTGTCAGGCAGTAAGACCTTTGTAAATATAGTGGCTGTGAACAGCGACATTTTTTATTTTTATTTTTGGGCTCTTTATTAGCCAACATACCGAACCCCTCTCCAAATAAAGGACTGGTGCCAACAGCAGTCAGGAATTTTCAATTAGCAAGTGTGTCCTTTTCTCCAGATAATCAGACTTCAGCAAGAGAGGTTTAAAACAAGTGTGGGGGCTGCAGGACTTCGGATCTGAGCTGCTGTAAAAAGTGCACATTAGAGAAGTTTCGGATAGCTCAGCATGATGCAAATTGCTACCATACGCATCACTTACTGGAACCACACCGATCTCAGCAGAGGTGGCGGGAGTGACATCACCAACACTGTGACTTGAACCACCCTCAGGAAAACATAGCTGATGGAGGTTAGCAACACACAGAGACCCAGCAATACACACCATGTGAGACCAATCAACAAGCAGTTGCAGGGGTTCTCCGTTTCATTTCTCAAATTTTATAGCTTGCCCACATTAAAAATTTAGAAGAGAAACTTGGGACATTTTGAGGCAATGATGGGAAGTGGTACTGTGAGCAACATTTTATCTTGTTCTCCTCAGGTTAAAAAAAAAAAATCACAACATATGAAAGCTTTCATAGTCTGTGTCTGATGATTCTGGTCACCAATGATTCTGGTCACCAATTCTTGTTCGTGGGTTTTCCCCCACACCAGGCAATTCTCAGACACCGGCTGGGTGTCCTGTCATTCACTCCTATCTTGACGCTGTCTACGTGGAGATCGCAGCTGACCCTGGAAGTGAAGGGCTCAGTGCTCTAAGATGCCAATGACAAGTGCAGGTGTAGATCAGAGGTTCCAACGATCCCCTCCCTCGGTTCAATTAATTTGGTAGGCCAGCTCACAGAACTCAGAGAAATCTATTGGACCCTGGATTACGGGCTTATTATTAAAGGATATAACTCAGGAATAGCCAGAAGCAAGAGAAGCAGGGCAAAGTGTGGACGAAGGGCAAGGAGCTTCCATGTTCTCTGGGTGCACCATTCTCCCTGAACCTCCATGTGTTCACCAACCCAGAAGCTCTCCAAACCCTGTCATTTTGGGGTTTTTATGGAGGCTTCATTCCATAGTCACGATTGATTAAATCATTGGCCACTGGTGATTGAAGTCAGTTCCCAGCCCCTCCGCCCTGCCTGGAGGTCTGTGGTTTATCTATTATATTTTTCCCCACTAATGCACAAATTCATGAAAACAGGGAGCTCACTCGCTAGCCCCATGAGGAAAAGCTCAGGAGAGGGAACAGCATGTAGGAAATCCTGACACAGCAGAGAGCTTGGTGGACTGAGCCATTGACAACAGTGTACCTTGAGGTTGTATTCTGGAACCACAGATGTCTCCAACTCAGAAAAGTGGAACAAGGGGTTGGACAAAAGAATGAAAACACCATCAGAGCAAGAGTTCCCAGAATGCAAAATAGCCCAGGTCTACAGAGGAAGATGGAGAGGAAGGCAGTAAGAAGGGAGACGTCGACCTCCACTGCTCTGCAAGGCACGCCAACAGTCATGCTTCTGTGAAACATATTCTCGTTAAATCTCATAATTATTGTCCTTCATTTTTTCGATAAGATCCAATGGAAATATCTCCCCTTAAAAAATTCAGTTGGAGGGGCTCCTGGGTGGCTCAGTCAGCTAAGCGTCTGCCTTCGGCTCGGGTGATGATCTTGGGGTCCTGGGATCGAGTCCTACATCGGGGTCCCTGTTCAGCAGAGAGTCTGCTTCTCACTCCCTCACTCTCTGACCTTCATCCCTGCTTGTGCCCTCTCTCTCTCTCTGTCTCAAATTTAAAAAAAATTTTTAAAAATAAAAAAAAAATTCAGTTAGAGAAAGGCAGTTAGGAGAGAAGTAAAGTTGTTTTAACACATCAGCAAAGACTACACTCCTGTCGCCTTCCGTATTGTCTACTCTCAAGCAGGTGTGAAGCTTAAAATGTGATTGTTTATCACAGACACGTATTTTTTAGTCATGAGAGTATTCAAAGTCCCTAGCCCAGATGACTGTTATAATTTGGATTTATACCACAATTTGTTCGTATTTATTTAGAGGAACTGGGTAAATGGCCACACTCCGTCTCTCCAAGGGTGGCGTAAATGATGCGGTCCTAGCAGTGGGCTCCTCAGTGTCGCCTTGTGAGGTCCAATGCAAAATAATGATCCCACCGGTACTTTTACTTACTAAAGGTTTCTATTTTTCACATTCCCTTAACACCCATCTTACCTTTCTTTCTAGCCAGTGGTTCTCAGTCTGCCCTGAAAATTAACACTGCTGGAGAGCTTTTGAAAAGCCCGATGCCCAGACCCGTCCCTAAACAAAACGAATCAGAATCTATAGGGAAAGAGCCCAGGCAGGTCTGAGTATTTTTCAAAATTTCTAAGCCAACTCCACTGACGGGACAGGGTGGGAAATGGTGCTCTAGGGTACTGGGTGGCTCAGTCGGTTCAGCCTCCAGCTCTTGGTTTCAGCTCAGGTCATGATCTCAGGATCATGAGATTGAGCCCCGTATCGGGGTCTGCGCTCAATGTGGAGTCGCTTTGAGATTTTCTCCCTCTGCCCCTCCCCCTCCAGCTTGCATGGGCATGTGCACTCTCTAAATAAATAAAAATAATAAATAAATACTGCTCTAGAAGACTATAAACACACCTAAATCAGAAAGTTCCAGGTCATTTGATGTACATATCAACCGATTCATAACTCATACCATAGTGCTCTTCCCTGTTCGCGTCTTTGTTGAATAATATATAGATGAGTGAACGAATAGGAAATAGATGAGTAAACTTAGAAAAAAATTTTGTTGTCACTGTTTATGATAAAAATTAACAAAACCGTGTCAAAAATGAATTATAATGTTTTTACTTAACACATTATTCTCCGGAGGTACTATCATTGAACCAGTGTTATGGAGTGTATTGGTTAAAACAATACACACACACACATACATACACACACACACACACACACACAGAAAGCACGCTATGTCAAACTTTTTTTGTTTTTGAAGATTTTTATTTATTTATTTATTTGAGAGAGAGAATGAGTGAGCATGAATGTGAGGAGGAGCAGAGGGAGAGGGACAAGCAAATTCCCTGCTGAGCAGGGAGCCCGAGGAGGGACTCAATCCCAGGACTCCAAGATCATGACCTGAGCCAAAGTCAGATGCTTAACCAGTGGAGCCAGCCAGACACCTCTATGTTGAACATTTTAATACTCATTTGCCTTTTTTTTTTTTTTTTTTAAGAGAGAGAGCATATGGGGAAGGGCAGAGGAGAAGGAGAGAGAGAGAATCCCAAGCAGGCTCAATGCTCAGAGCAGAACCCGACCCCGGACTTGATCTAACGACCCTGAGATCATGACCTGAGCCAAAATCCAGAGTCGAAAACTTAACTGACTAAGCCACCCATTTATCCCATTATTTGCCTTTTTTTTTTTTTTTTTTTTTTTTTAATATATAGAACTGAGGTCAGGGACCTCAAAACTGTCTTGCTTATTTAAATCACACTCAGAATGCTTCACCTTTTTTTGTGTAGGAGAAACTTAAACACATTTATGAAGTAATCTAAATGCAAATCGCTTCTAGATTTCTAGGATCTCCTCCCCACAGTATTCTCAGTTGTCCCCACCATACCTGCTCAACCACCTTATCTTTACTGAGTATTTTGAACACTTTCCACTTAGTTTTCATTGAAATAACAAGTTTCTTTCCAACTTCATATTTTATTGGTTCACATACATTTTAATTAGATTTTATAATTATAGTAGCAATTACAACTTGCTAAAACAGGTTCAGAAACAAATGTAACCAGTCTCATGGGAGAAGACAGGTACGGGCCATATTGTAACTAGCATTCAGCCCTAAATTACCTCTGTTCTCCGTGCGTGCCTCTCCTTGACATTCAGCGCCCCAGAGCCAAGTACCAGCTAACACTCATCAAGAGAACACCTATCTAATTAACACCTCCCTTGGGTTTCACTCAACTCACAACATAAGTTTGGGGTCTACTTTGTGCAGAGATTTACAGTAGATTCAGCAGGAGGGATTAAAAACAAATGAGACCTTGAAAGGCCTCTCATACTATTGTACAAATAATTACCATCACCATTGTTATTAGCTGACATTCATTCACTGCCTGCTTTGTGATAGGCATTATGTAAAATTCTTTGTCTACATTATCTCAGCTAATCCCCACAACATCTCCTTGAGGTAGATACAAATATCATAAACCCTGTTTTATACATAATTGAAGCTGAGAGAATCACTTAGCAAGTGGCAAAGCCAGGATTGGGCCGTGAGTGAGAGTTGGAGCTACTTTACTTCATTAACCTGCATGATTAACAACAATGCGAAGCCTTAGATGAGTCTTTCTGCTGGAGGACTTTGATAAACCTTTCTCCTTACTGTTTGACTCTTAGCGTAGAGAGGTTTTCTTAAATCATGCCCTCTGCTGCAAGTTACCAATAATATGAATAAGACCTCAAAACTGGTCAAGTCTGTCAAAAATTGACCAAGTGTCCAGCACTTTGCTAGAACACCGAACACTGAATCAGACCCAGGCTGCACAAGTTCAGTGGCCGTGACTAATCAGTTGGACCTTGGTGTTACTCATGGGCATTCTGCCCAGAAGCCACGGACAATAAATACACCTCTTCCCCATCTAATAGTGGAAGCTAAATTTTATTATTTGCTTATACTTATTTCAAAGATTTTTATTTATTTATTTGAGAGAGAGAGAGAGAGCAGCAGAGGGACAGAGGCAGAGGGAAAGAGCGAATCCCAAGCAGATTCTGCACCAAGTGGGTAGCCTGACACAGGGCTCGACTCCATGACCCCAAGCTCATGACCTGAGCTGAACTCAAGAGTCGGAGGCTCAACCGACTGAGCCACCCCGGCACCCTGCATTATATTTATTTTAATAGGACTTCTTTTCTCAATTATTTTAGAGACCTGGATAGAATAATGGGGGGAAAAGGAACAAAGCAAAATATTAAGTGGTGGTTGTGACCTACTTCTAAGACATCATTAATTTAATACTCGGATTTCTTTAACGATGAAAAATGTCATCTGCATTTACAGGTTATAGATAAATAGTACACGTTCATTCATTATAAATAATTCCAATAATACAGAAAAGTGTAAAAGAGAAAATAAAAGCACTAAAATCCCCCAACCCATTGACAACCACCATGGACATCAATTTATATACAAAATTCTGCAGGCAGAAAATTTTGATGGAGTATGACTTTTTTCTTTCTAAATAATTACCTACTTGGATTTTCACCTTTGCAAAGGAATGTGATGTTTCCAGATCTGCCATCAGGTGACATTTCCTGATGGTCTTTTAGGACCTCCCTTCCATTCAGGGATAAATCCAACTGGAAGTTAATACTTTGATCCAAATAAATGATGTTCTTTTGCAAACATCTTGGTAATAAGACATAGCCTGTCTTAGGTGTTTCTCTTACATGCATATATGTGTGCTTCCTAGAGAAAATGGTCTCTTTTTGTACCCTCTCCATAGAACTGATAAGTGTTTAATTAAATTGAATTCCATTGATTTATTGCAGTGAACCGAATTGAGATGAATTAAAGAGAGCCATATGGGAATTGTTGAGCAGTTGTTAAAACATATCTCTACTCTTGTGACAATGTGGTGCCTTCATCTCATGGACTTAACAATCAAGTACAAAGACTCATAATCCTTTAAGATAGCAGAATCTCCTAAAGTCCCCCTGAACCATGTATACTCTTCTATCCAAAATGTCTGAAACAAGTTAAGTTACACCGCTAGGATTCTCTCAATAGTGGAATGAATCGGAAAAGAATTTTTTCTTTATTTTTCTTGATGGGTATATGTATTACCATTATTCTCAGAATGAGCACTCCTTTATACCTTAATCTATTCTTGAAATCCTCTCCCCTCTAGGAATAGAACTATATCTGATAAATATTTTAAATTCCAAAATCTGCTCTTAGGAGAACGCAGGAAATCTGGAATTAAATAGTCCAGTGGTTTAGCCAATTATAGCTTTTCACGGATGGGCCCCTGTGGGGTCACATATGGAGAGGCTATTGAATTCTGACACTTTGGGGGAATAGCACCAGGATGTCATCACTCTTCTTGAAATGAAAGCGTCTCCTCTGCCTAATAATTGCCATGAATAATCCCTAGGATGGCATTCTTTATCCAATCAGAAGATTCTAGAAACTTTTAACTACTTTTCATTGGTGTGGCCTTTCTTTTGCTGCTTCAGATAGAAACCACAGCTTTGGATACATGTCATGATCAAGCTCCTAAGCATGTCCCCTACAAAGGGATCAACGCTTGAAGAGCACCCTGACAGTCTTCAGAAACAATCAAGTATCCACCATGACAGGAGGAGAGGTGTATCTTATCTGCAAAGCAATTTCACTGAACGGAAAGGGGTCTGGGAGGGGGAAAAAAAAAAAAAAAAGATAACCGAGAGCCCTATCATCTATAGAATTAGCATCAACAAAAGCAGTAGAGAAAACTTCAACCCCTATGGCTGGTAACTGGCCACCATTTGGCTTCCATAAATCCCCTGGAAGCAGACAAAGTATTTCAGGGCGAGGGATTACAGCTCCTATATTGAAATCAGTGCATTTACAGAGAGCTGTGCCTTCCATGACAATGGTTTGGGTCAAGGTTGTTTACCCAAGCTAATGGAAATGGCTTCGACATAAGTGGCCTAGTCAGCAAAAGGGTAGGGAGGTGGCAGTGGGACAAGGGGTGCCATGCCCAAAGGCCAGGAAGACAATCATTGTACTCGCTCCCCACTGGGTCCGAAAACAGCCTCATGAAATTTCTCAATTCAGTGAAGATTCAGGCCACCCCTGCCAACTCTTTGGACTGGACGTAAGCCAAGAGAGACATATTGTATGAAGGCTCTTCGGCTATGTTTCTCAACTTTTTGTTTCACGCCACTTCTGGTAAACATGAAAAGCTCCCAGCCCTCGCCCTTGAGATAATGATATGTCCCTGAAGGGTTAGTAACCCGCCCCCAACCGTGCCCACTGGAAATAACTAGAACAGAGCTTCTGTCAGCTGCCTAGGTACGACTGCCGAAGGTACTCATTAGGGAGTTTTGTTCTTTGTGTATAAAGCAGCCCTCGACTTTTTTTTTCTTTCTTTCTTCTTCTTCTTCTTCTTCTTCTTCTTCTTCTTCTTCTTCTTCTTCTTCTTCTTCTTCTTCTTTCAAGAAACAGAACAGACAATATTCACAATGTGAAACACCCGTGGGCATGCCCAGAGTGAGAAGAAATTCCTGGCTTGATCAGTTGGAACGCCATCATTTTCTGTCCCGCTCAAGAAAGCGTATGGGAATCGGGATGATAATGACATTATTACAAACCACAGAACGATGTGACAAGCTTGAATTTGCTTTCATGTGTAAAGATACTGAATCATATCAAACGTCGCAAATAACCAGTCTTCGTTAAAGATCGTTTGTAACAACTTTCATGGAAACAGCTTCAACGTGCTATGACATCGCCAAGGAAGTCGCACAGCTGTAAAACTCTCCCCTTTGCTGTAATCATTCGGGAGCCTGCGGACTCTCCTCAATGATTTCCAAGCCTGAGAGAGGCTTCCAATATAGAAAACCATTCACCAGGTAAATAGCTGAGCGAGCTTCCCCATGCAAATGAGTTCTGAATAAAAATCTGTTTAATGATAATAATGAGGATGCTGATCAGAGCCAATTATTTCAAGCTTCATAATTTGTATATTAACTAAACATCCTCATAATTAAGCAAGTTAGCCTAGGGAAATGCCATTCATTAAAGACTCTAGTGTATTTTGCTTTTGAATTTTCTGCTCTGAAATACTCCCTTGAATAGGAAGTAAACTTGTCTATAAGTAACAGGAAGCTGGAAAGAGAAAGCTTAAATAAATTTGGGGGATGGTTATCATTATTTTTCTGATTCTATCGTAACCAGGAGTCTGGAGGGGAGCTGTTCAGAGCTGATATTCCAGGCAGCTAATTGGGATTCAGGCTTTTTTGTATTTCTGCTCAGCGTGCGCCCAGGGTGAGCTCATCTCATGGGCTTGCCGGCATGGATACTCCACTCCAATTTCATGCCCCATTTCAAGCAGGAAGGAAAAGCCAAAGGGCAGCCACCGGTTAGGTCACTTGCCTTTCTACAGAGTTTGCCTGGAAGTTCTACCCAGCAATTTCTGCTTACACATTAGTGACCCAAACTATGCCGTGGCCACCTCTAGTTACAGTGTGTGTGTGTGTGTGTGTGTGTGTGTGTGTGTGTGTGTGTGTGCATATGTGTGTGTTTGGGGAAGAGGGGTGCTGGTAGAGACTGATGGTGAGGAGGTAGGGGAGGAAGAAGAAGAGAGGGAATGAGAAAGTTTTCAGCAGGGCAGATTTTTTCCCCAAACAGAATCAGAGTTCTATCAGGAAGGAAGCAGGGACACTGAAATCGGATGAGCAACCAGCATTGGCAGTTACCTCCTAACACTCCTAAGGGTAAAGGATGATCATAATGGAAAAATCCTAAAAGCCTTCTAAAGAAAAATCTATGTCCGAGTCCACCAGTAGTAGTCATCCAACCCTACTTGGAAGTTTCCCATACCCTTGGGATACTTGCTTGTCTCACTTTGGAACTGGAGCAAAGAATTGGGATCTAGGTGTGCGTGGAAGAACCCATCGACCCAGAGAAAATGAACCTCGAAAACAGCCAAGCGGCCTTTAGCCATGTACCAATTCTGAGGACTGTTGTGTTTCTTCCAGTAAACGGTGAGAAAAGACCCAAATGGAATTCTTGCTATATTAAACCTCTCTTCGTTTTTCATTTGTCCCTAAAACACCTTTACTATTTTTTTTTAAACTTCTGTTTTCGGGGAGACTGGGTGGCTCAGTCAGTTAAGCATCTACCTTCGGCTCAGGTCATGATCCCGGGGTCCTGGGATCGAGCCCTGTGTCAGGCTCCCTGCTCAGAGGGGAGCCTGCTTCTCCCTCTCCCACTGTTCCTGCTCATGCTGTCTCGCTCGCTCTCTCTCCAATAAATAAAATCTAAAATAAAAATAAAAAATACATTTCTGTGTATTCTTACTTTTTATGTTAAGGGGGAAAAAAAGATTCTGAAAACTTGCTCTAATTGCTTTTTTCTTATTTTTTTTTTCCTGACCTACAATGTTCTGATCAGCTGGGCCCTTCTTTCCGAGTCAAACTGTGCAGGTGTTTATTTGTCTGTAACGCAAACCTGGCTCTCGACACCTGACAATTGGGCTCCGTCCTTTCTGCTTTATACGTCAATAACCCAGGAACAGTTCTGGAATTAGCGCTTCGCTGTCAGTTTTGTTAATGATGGTAGAGACAAAGAGGAACACAACCTACTCTTCTGGGACTATGATATATTGACTCTGCAGAGCTGACAATAGGAAAATGTTGGTTTAATGCCAAATTCACCTTTCAGATATGTCATAAGTTTTAAACATCTGAAAAAGGAACCCATAGAGCTTAACCCTGTGTTAGCATATGGTGAAAAGATGAACTTACAAGGTGGCTTAGAAAAAAAATTTTTTTAATTATTATGAATCATCAGAAATTCTCCACTCAACAGAACAACACAGTGCTTTGTTCTCCTATCATATGTCCCCATTCAGAATAAAAATGATAATTCGCTAATATTTACGGCAACCCCTGAAGAAAGCCGAGATCAAAATTATACAGTTTTTTAAATAAATTGACATAACGGTTGAGATGTTCAGTGTAAGTTATATACTGCCTTCATTTTTTCGTAGGAAAATGAGTCACATCCTTAAGTCTGCAGGTTTCATGCTGTACTTTGCCAGATGAAAGCGACGTATAATAATGCATTGTTTTCTTGTCAGGCGAGCATAGATGTGAAAATTAGAACTATGCCTCCAGCTTTCTTGGTAGAATTTCTCATTACGGATTTGCCAGTGGAAGAACTCGGGGTATTCTAGGTTGTTCCTGGAATCTGTGTTCCAAAGGGTGCTGAACGTGTTTGTCCAAAATGCACCCATGCCTTTAGAGCCCTCACATGCTGTTCTGGGAGGAAGACCCCAGTGCCTTGTGTTCTCGAACTTCTGTGCTGTCTGTCCCCTGGAATAAAGACGCTCCTGATCGTTTCCCCTTTATCAAATAGATTTGATAAATCCACCATGTAAACTGCTTAAGTGGACCGAGCACATATCCATATTTTATTTGTAGGGGAGTTTCCTAGGGTAAACGCACCCCTTTCATGAAGACAGCTTCGAAGGAGCATAGTTTTTTAAAGAACGAAATAATAGCATAGTCTTAAGGGCCTCATCTATCTCTTCACAAAGAGAACGACCTTTTTCCATGTTTTTTGTTTTGTTTTGTTTTTATTTAAATTCTTTTGAATCGTGGTGAAACACGCATAATGTAAAATGTACCGTCTTCACTGTGTCTAAGTGTGTAGTTCAGTGGCAATAGTACAAACACCTTGCTTTGCAGCCGGCGCTGCTATTCATCTCCAGAACTTTTCCTTCTTCCCCAACTGCAACTCTGTACCCATGGATCGGTAACTCCCCATTCTCCCTTTCTCCTCAGTCCCCAGAAGCACTCATGCTACTTTTTTTTTTTTTTTTTTTTTTAAGATTTTACTTATTTATTTGTCAGAGAGAGAGCGAGCACAAGCAGGGGGAGCGGCAGGCAGAGGGAGAAGCAGACTCCCCTCTGAGCAGAGAGCACGGCGTGGGACTTGATCCCAGGACCCTGGGATCATGACCTAAGCCGAAGGCACACGCTTAACCAACTGAGCCACCCAGGCTTCCCACCATGCTACTTTCTGTCTATGAATCTGAGTACTCTGCGAACCTCATGTAAATGGAATCATGCAGCATTTTTCCTTTTGTGACTGGCTTATTTCACCTAACAGAATGTCCTCAAAGTTCATCCCTGTCGTAGCATGTGTTAGGATTTTCTTCCTTTTTATGGCTGAATAATTGCATATACATAGCATATATATATATTTTTTTATCCTTTACCCATCTCTGGACCGTTGGGTTGCATTCAGCTTGGGGTATTGTGAACCATGCTGCTATGAACATGGGTCTACAAATATCTCTTCAAGTCCTCACCTTCAGTTCTTTTGTTTCCCATGCATTTTTAAACAGTAAGATGGAATACCAGTGTTTATTTCACATGTGAGGGGAAAAAGCCCACCAGAAATATTTGCAAAAAATTTTCAATCTAGTGGGTAGCAGAGCAAGAAGAGAAGACAACAGAAAGAATGGCTCATCTTGGTGACTTCCCAGCTCTGTGAGCTTTTGAGAGTCATCTGAGGTCTAGTTTCCTCATCTGTAAAATAAAAACCTCTAATTGTGGGATTCCACGTCTATAATTCCATGATTTAATGGCTCTAACCAACTCAGGACTTCTCATCAAAGTTTACTTGATCATTCATGATGCTCCAGAGCCTGATCCAAAGTTTGAGGAATTTTTTTTTTTTAAGTCTAGTTTTTAAGCTCTGAAATTTCTTTTCCCGCTGGGAGGGAAGGGGAAACTAACAAGACATTTGTTTGAAAAGCAACTGATGTTTTTTCAAAAGAAACAGTTCAATGGAAAAATGAGCGCCCAAGGCATAATCTTCGCAGGGCATATTCTTTCTGAAAAGAGAGACGTATTTCCTTGTAATATCGCTGTTAAGTGTTGTGAGAATTGGCAGTGTACCGTGGTGTTATTTTTCAACATGGTCCACTGATGTGCTCTTCCTAAACATAGCTTAACCAAAAGAATCTCAACAAGTATGTTCTCCAAGTGAGGTTTCCTCCTGTCCCGCCCATGTCACTCAGAGTGGCGTGTGTGTGAGAGCGAAGGTTTTCTTCTGAACGGTGCACTCAACATCTTTCCCTCTTCCCCGCGGTTAGTGGTCCATGTCTAGGAGTAGAATTACCCTGTTCCGATGACTCTTTTGTCCATAGCAGCTACATAATTGCAAACATCCTGGTCTGTTTTCTGTTAAGTAAACGCAGAGTTTGTGTTAAAGCTGTGGTCTTGTGATAGTAGCGAGTTCGCTCTCCTGTCCTGCCCAGGGACCGTGGATCCTCTGAGTCCTGGGGGCTGGGGGAGCATCCCAACGTCACAATAGGGTTGGAACAGTAGAATAAATTCATGCAGCTGCTTTTCAGGGGAGCTGGGGGCAGATTGCCCTGCCGTAAGCTTTTCCATTCTGTGATCCATTAGCACTCTCCCAGGAAGCCTAGAGGAAGCCTCTGACTAGAGCAGAAAATTAATCTAGATGCCAGGTCCTTTGTTTCTGATCTGCATAAGACCACCTCCACTTTTTCCAATCCTGTGCAATTCAAGCATGCGGAGAGCTTGCCTGCATGCCCAGCCTTCGAGCTGCTGCCCAGCGATGTCATCTTAACCTCTGTGCGCGTCAGTCCCTTCCTCTGTAGAATGGGTATCATAAGAGTACCAACCCTTGCGAGGTTTATGAAGGTTGATGACTTAATGCCCTCAAAGGGCTAAGATCCGCACCCAGCACACGGTGAGCGCTGGGTACACACCAGTGAGGCGTGGTCTTCCCTACCATAGCATCTGGGCCCTGACTGCCTCCCTGGCTCGTCCCACTGCCTTGATTTGACATGGAACCCACCTATGTGTTCTGATTCTGGGCTTCTTCTATGGCTCCGGGCCCTGACATCATACTTCTGCCAGGGTCTGACCAATTTCCAAACCTTACTCATCACACTTTCCCAGGCCTTTCCCAGCTCCCCTGACCAGCTGCCCCAGTGCCGTTCCAGCAGGAACAATATTGGAGGTTTGGCCTTGCTGGAAAGCTCTGTTCCCAGCCTGACCTGCGGGGAGACTGGCCGTGGCACACAAGGCTTAGACGTCATCTACTGAATCACCTTCTAATCTGATGAAAAATGAGAGTACAGGAGCGCTGTACCAGCCTGTGCCCCCCTCTGCCCCCAGGTCCTGCTCCGTAGTGAGCGTGGGGTAGAAGCTATGTCTCTTGTCCTGAATCAGACAGGATATCAGTACCTGAGCCAGAAATCGGGGCCAGCTCTTGGCTTTCCCATGGTTACGTTCTACCCACTCAACTCTAATGCAAAAAAAAAAAAAAAAAAAAAACACCACAGAAGACACTTTATCAACCTGTCTCTTCTGTCAAATTGCGTTATTCTCAAATTGTGTAAGCCTTATGTAAACAATATCGCTTCGCACATGGGGCTCCATAAGTACATTTTCTGCGTGTTTCTCACACAGCAGGTTTTCTATGGATGGGTATAATAAAAAGTGCCAAGATTTCAAACTTAAGAAAACACGTAAAGGGCAGCTGTCCAGCAGCATTACAGTCTTTTTTTTTTTTTTTTTTTTTTGCCCTGAGGCACAGGAGCGAAAGTTCTTTAAGCCAGGCTGTCAAGGGTGGTGCTCATTACCAAGTCCTTAGAGCCCCAAGGGTTCCCTGCTCTGCTGATTCACCGACACCTGGCCGCTGACAGATTGGATGGACTTTTGAGGCACATTATTTTATACATTCCTGCCGCTTTTCTCTTCCTTCTTTTTGTCCTTCCCTTTTTATATCTCTTCCACAGCCTCATGTCTACTGCCCAGAACAATCGTTCTGACTCTCCTCTTTCCCCCCTCCCTCTACCTTCTTCCTCTCTCCTAAGTAACCTGTGGTACTACACGGTCACGCATATTTATTTGAAGTTGTTATGTCTGGGAGGGAATGTCTCCTTTAAAGCGCCCTCAAAACACCCAGCTTCATGCCATAAAAATGGCTCCCCATCTATCCAATGTGTATTTATAAGGCTGCTGAATTTTTATTGTACTCTGGGCCAAAGGTGAAGGTTCCTCCTACTAGTTACTAGCTACAAGTCATTAAATTAGCATTCACTATAATAAAATGAAAGCATTTAATTGATTGTTAAAAAACTTAAAGCAGGCTCACTAAGGTATATTGCGGCAATCTAAGACATTGTACGATGTAATACATTGTAATGCATTGTGATACATGGTGATACACTGTAAGACATTGTACAATGAAGATGCCAGAAACTTCACAAAGAACAGCTTTGGAATTCAGCAGCAGGTATCATAATTGACATGTATTATGCTGATTGAGACGTTATGTTGGAAAATAGACATTCCCTCCTTCAATCCCTTCTTTATCCAATCTCTCTAACCCATAGTTGCCAGCTTAACCTGTCAGAAACAGCGCTTTATAAGCATTCCATTCCTTTCAGAAATCTTCTATGGCTTACTATAAGTTAGAGCACTGGTTCTCCAGTAGGCATCAGAAACACCGAGAAGCCTTGTTTCAGCAGGTTACTGGGGCCCAACCCAGAGTTTCAGATCGGTAGGACTGGGATGAGACTTGACAATCTATATACGTAACCAGTTCTGGGATAAGGCTGAAGCTGTTGGTGTAGACACTAACCTTTGAGGGCCATTAACATTAAAACTCGAATTTCTGGTATGACTTTCAAGGCCTTTTCTTATAGTGATATGGTCTTCATCTGCCTCTTCAAAAGGATATCCATGAGTTCCCTTCCCAGGAACCTGCTATTTGGCTGAAACTCTTCTGTTTGTTATACCCAAAATTGATGCTCCCATCTGTATTAGAATAATTTCTGCTGTTTACAACATATCCTTACTCTTGCTGTAAAAAAAAAAAAAAAAAATTCCACTGCTTCTGCAAAGTCTCCAAGTCCCACAGGATTTAAGGATTTCTCCAACCCTGACACGGTAGCCTGGGTTTTTCTCTGCTACGCATTTGCTCGCGGAATAGACTACCTGTATTCCTACTTATCTATCCACAAATGCGATCAAATAGTTTGCTGTGTAATACAATCAATACGTTTGAAGATCTTAGTTTTTTTATGACAAAACTAACATTAACTTCTTTTTAATTTTTTTTTTTTTTAATAACCCTGATAATGGCCAGTCACCAAGCAGTCTACAGATCATACCAACCGTCCTCCTGGTAGAAGCAAATTGGCCGTGTGGTGATCCCACAAAGTGCTCTGTCATGTGTTAAGCAAGGATCTTTTCCCAATGTGTCAATATGGATATATTCCTTTTTTCCCAGTGCTTTTCCTACATAACATGACTAAGTAATAAAATTGATTTCCATAAGCTATAGGTGAAACAGTCACACCAGGCTTCTGATGGAGTGGGGGGGTATTACAGCTTCACCTTCCGGTTTGGATGGGTGTGTAAGTCGGGAGATAGATTCACTGTGATGGTAACGGAGCCTGATCTTCAGGCTTAGAACTTTCATCATGGAATGGCTTGGTGAGGAGCCTTAATATTGAGCTCATGTGATCATCTATTTCTGTAAATTTTGCTTAAGTAAAATATCTTTTAGACTGTTTTCCTAAAGAGGGCCCTCCAAATTATATAATCATCAAATCCTACCTAGCCTCAATCTGGCCCCGGAGGTGGTCCAAGTTTATAGGTCGAAGATGATTAAAGCAAGCACATCAGAAGCAAAATTAAGGCCCTCAAAATGATATAATCTCTCCTTCCTCCCGTTCTTTGCTTTGCTCTGAATCCATAAATATAACTGTAGAACCATTCAATCAAATGAAGACACATCCTTTGCTATCGGAAAATTGGCAGCCGATCTTACTCATTTGTGAAAATGGACAATATTAATTTGTATTCTCATTGAGTTTATGTGATCATACTATAAATAACAGTACTTGAAATACAGGCAATTACAGTTTTAACAGTGGTTATATTTGTAAATCCGTGTGGATCCCGCAGAATTAAAAGTCACATTTTTATGACCAGTTTCGAAGAACTGAAAAGGATAAGCCAATCAACAAAGCATTCCATATTTGCATAATAAGAACATGTGAAGAAGGAGTGATGTTTCACTAGCAGAGATAATGCACGACAACTCTTTGCTGCCACAAAGAATAGAGGTAGAAGGTTTACAAAGATCTGAAAGGCACAAACAAGAAGAGATAAAATTGGGCTTTCTAGGTTTATGGTCAGAGAAGATGATTTACAGATCCTGGGATATGTCTAATACTTACACAAATTTGTTTCAAAAACAAAAAAGTAGTGTTTTCTTTCAAAGCTATTCATTGTGAGCAGTTTGTCATCACAAACAGCTCTGGCACTTGACCAAATCTTTGCAGAGACTTGCTTTAAAACAAATGGCCATTAAAATCTTACAATGTCACAATAGAAAATTCCTACTATGATTCATTGTTAATGCAAAATTTGCTCAAATTACTGTATTCATTGGGGGATTACTGAACTTCATTTCATAAACAAAGTCATTTTCATAAGCAGTAAATCATAATTTAGATTTTTCTTTACTGTCATCAGATACATTTTTGGTTTCCTACATATAAGATTGTCATTGTTCAAACAGTAATTTCTAAGAACAAAGATTTTAATTTTTAATGCTCGTTTCTTGAAGAAATGATGGAAATGAAGTGAAATTTACATTATTTAGTACATTAAAAACTCGATTACCTTTTTTTTTTAAGATTTTACCCACTTATTTGAGAGAGAGTGAGAGAGAGCGAGAGAGAGAGAGAGAGAGAGAACATGAGCAGAGTGAAGGGCAGAGGGAGAAGCAGACACCCCACTGAGCAGGGAGCCTGATACGGGGCTCAGTCCCCAGACTTGGAGATCAGTACCTGAGCCGAAGGCAGACACTTAACTGACTGAGCCACCCAGGCGCCCCTAGATTTACCTTTTTAAAGCCAAGAAACAGAAAATGTTAAAGCTGGGGGTCATAAAAAGTGTTTGCTAAAGCCCACCGTAATTGAAGTTAAATGGGCACTATTGGATACTCAGTATGTCCACATTCAATGGCACAGAGATAGTGCTCCATAAATGTTGTTTCAATGATTGACTGATGGGTGTGTCAGTTACCAGGGGTGAAATTAACAAGATTTTGAAGTGTTGGTCATATACAACAGAAGAGGCTCTACCACATTAATAACTGAAAGATAAGTTATTCACAATGAATTTAAATGAAAACTTACTCTTATCAGTGGGGACAACTTGAGTCTACACAACAAACCTTACTGAGCAACCCCTATGTCCTATTAATTTGCTAGTCACTTTCTGACATTTACTGC
This sequence comes from Potos flavus, assembly GCA_028534135.1. Taxonomy (NCBI): domain Eukaryota; kingdom Metazoa; phylum Chordata; class Mammalia; order Carnivora; family Procyonidae; genus Potos; species Potos flavus. Next base: position 13,220,250 of record CM052895.1, on the reverse strand, counting down.
CTCTAAGTCCAGACTGTCCCTCTTCTCCTTTGTGTAGTCATTTTTCCACACTGTATTCTTTTTTGTTAAAATAATATATAAGCCACCAGGTCCAAACAGCTCTTTGGGTTTTTACTTCTTTTCTGTGAAGCCACCATTCATGTAAAAATGTTTATAAAGTTCCTATGACTTTTGTCCTGTTAATCTTTTTTAAAAAGATTTATGTATTTATTTTAGAGAGAGAGAGGGTGCACACACCCATGTGAGTGGGGGTGGGGAAGGACATAGGGAAAGAATCTTCAAGCAGACTCCTGGCTAAGTGTGGAGCCCGATGCAGGGCTTGATCTCAGGACCCGTGAGATCATGACTGGAGCCAAAACTAAGAGTCATACACTTAACCGACTGAGCCACCCAGTCACCCCTGATCTGTCTTTGCCATTTCAATTTGCAGGCCCCATAAGAAGAATCTAAGAAAGTAGTGAAAAAATCTTTCTTTCCCTACACTGCTTTGGGGTGGCAGTCTGTCTTGGAAGGGAGTTAATGACAGGGAACACTTTTAGAAACTGTTTCTTTCATGTTTTAAACTTCTGCCAATTAGGAAAACAAAAAATGTTTGCTTCTAATGTATTGCAGCAATAGTTACCATTTCCTATGACTTCCCCCCCCCCACATTGAAGTACAGTGTGGACTTCAGCCAAATATGTGAACATAGCTTTCAAGTACAGTGAGACCAGAGTCCAGAAACCAGCAAAAAGAGTAGTAGTTGAGTAGAGCTCATTTAGTACAGAGGCTGCTTTCTTTCTGCTATTTTAGACTTCCTGCTAGCTAAGAGCATCCCTTGGTCTAGAGGTATTGATTATAGGCAGAAATATATCAGAGACTTATGTGCCTACTTACGTTAGGAGAAATCAGACTTCACGCTCTTGACAGCTATGACTGGGCTGAGGTCCATACCCAGCCAACACAAATCATTTATAAACAGAAGTGAGAAGGCACTTTCCCAGCATGGTCACAGTCACTGAAAGCATTAAGCCCAAACAGTGGCTCGGTCTCAAACATAAGCATGATTTGGCCACACCCATACCTACTGAATCAGAAACTCAGGGAAGTGGGCCTCACTACGGGCATATCTTAAAGATACTGCGAGTTGAGTTCCAGACCACCACAATAAAGCAAATATCACAATAAAGCAAGTCAAATGAATCTTTTGGTTTCCCAATGCATATAAAAGCTGTATTCACAGTATACTGTAGTATATTAAGTGTATAATAGCATGATGTCTAAAAAACAAAGGGCATACTGTAATTTAAAAAAAACTTTGTTGCTAAAAACTGCCAACCATCATCTAAGCTTTCTGTAGGTCATCATCTGTTTGCTGGTGGAGCGTCTTGCTTCGATGGCGATGGCTGCTGACTGATTGGGGTAGTAGTTGCTGAAGGCTGGGTGGCTTAAAATTGCAAAAATGTACTGTTATCATAAGACAACACTGAGGTTTGCGAAATCAGTAGGCTCCTCTTTTGAAGCATGCAATGTTGCTTGATAACATTTTACCCACACTAGAACTTCTTTCAAAACTGGAGTCAGTCCTCTCAAATTCTGCAAGTGCTTTATCAACTAAATTTATGTTATATTCTGAGTCTTTTGTTGTCATTTCAACAGTCTTCAAAGCATCTTCACCAGGAGTTGATTCCATCCATCTCAAGAAACCACTTGCTCTGCTCATCCATAAGAAGTCATACCTTATCAACTCAAGTTTTATCATAAGATTATACCAATTCAGTTTCAGTTTAGGCTCCACTCTAATTCTAGTTCTCTTGTTATTCCTACTACATCTGCAGTGACTTCCTCCACTGAACTCTAGAACCTCTCAAAGTCATCCATGAGGGTTGCAATCAACTTCTTTCAAATTTCTGCAAAAGGTGATATTTTGAACTCTTCCTGTGAATCTGTAACATTAATCTCATTGTACATCTCCATCAGAGCTCTTGGGTAACCAGGTGCGTTGTAATGAGCGGTAACTTTTTTTTAAATTCCAATATAATTAATGTACAGTGTTGTAATAGTTTCAGGTGTACAACATAGTGATTCAAGAATTCTAGGGATGCAGTGGGTTAAAGCCTCTGCCTTCGGCTCAGGTCATGATCTCTGGGGTCCTGGGATCAAGCCCCGCATCGGGTTCTCTGCTCAGCAGGGAGCCTGCTTCCCCCTCTCTCTCTGCCTGCCTCTCTGCCTGCTTGTGATCTCTCTCTCTCTGTCAAATAAATAAATAAAATCTTTAAAAAAAAAAAAAGAATTCTATACATTCCTCAGTGTTCATCATGATAAGTGTACCCTTAATCCCCTTCACCCATTTCACCCATGCCCCACCCATCTCCACTCCGGTAACTATCAGTTTGTTCTCTGTATTTAAAAGTCAGATTTTTTGTTTGTGTCTTTTTTCCTTTGTTCATTTATTTTGTTTCTAAACTTCCACATATGAGTAAAATCGTATGGTATTCATCTTTCTCTTACCGACTTACTTCACTTAGCATTATACCCTCTGGATCCATGTTCTTACAAGTGGCAAGATTTTGTTCCTTTTATGGCTGAGTTATATTCCATTGTATGTATACACGACTTCTTCTTTATCCATTCACCTATCAGTGGACACTCGGGCTGCTTCCATAATTTTGCTATTGTAAATAATGCTTCAATAAACATAGGGGTGAATATATCTTTTTGAATTAGTGTTTTCATATTCTTTGAGTAAATACCCAATAGTGTGATTACTGCATTATGGGGTAGTTTTATTTTTTATTTTTTTATTTATTTTTTTTTTGGAGAAGGAGAGGGAGAGAATCTTAAGCAGGCTCCACACTCATACTGTTTTGGTTACTAGAGCTTTATAATAGAGCTTGAAATGTGGGATTATGATATTTCTAGTTTTGTTCTTCTTTTTCAAGATTGCTTTGGTTATTCGAGGTCTTTTGTGGTTCCATAAAAATTTTAGAATTATTTGCTCCAGTTCTGTGCAAAATGCTGTTAGTATGATAATACAGGTTGTATCATATGTGTAGATTGGTTTGGGTAGTATGGACATTTTATCAATATTTTTTCTTTCAATCCAGGAGCATGGAATATCTTTCCATTTGTGTCATCTTCAATTTTTTCATTATTGTTCTATAGTTTTTGGAATATAGGTCTTTCACCTCCTTGGTTAAGTTTATTCCTAGGTATTTTGTTATTTTTGGTGTAATTGTGAATGGGCTGTTTTCTTAATTTCTCTTTTCACTACTTCATTATTTTTTTTTTTAAGATTTTATTTATTTATTTGACAGAGAGAGAAATCACAAGTAGGCAGAGAAGCAGGGGGAAAGCAGGCTCCCTGCCGAGCAGAGAGCCCGACGCGGGGCTTAATCCCAGGACCCTGAGATCATGACCTGAGCTGAAGGCAGAGGCCCCAACCCACTGAGCCACCCAGGTGCCCCTCACTACTTCATTATTAAGGTATAGAAATGCAACAGATCTCTGAATATTGATTTGATATACTGTGACCTTATTGAATTCATTTATCACTCCCAATAGTTTTTTGGTGGAGTCTTTATGGTTTATTATATATAGTATCATGTCAATAGTGAAAGTTTTAGTTCTTCCTTACCAACTTGGATGCCTTTTATTCCTTTTTCTTGTCTCATTGCTGTGGCTAAGACTTCCAGTGCTGCGTTGAATAAAAGTGGTGAGAGTGGACATCTTTCTCTCGTTCCTGATCTTAGAGGAAAAGCTCTCAGTTTTTCACTATTGAGCATGAAGTTAGCAGTGGGCTTTTCATATATGGCCTTTATTATGTTGGAGTATATTCCCTCTAAACCTACTTTTTTGAGTTTTTATCATGAATGGATGTTATACTTTGTCAAATGCTATTGAAATTATCTTTTCTTTTTCCTTTCTCTAATTGATGTAACCAGTAACATTTCGAAAGAAATCTTTTTTCTGGGCATCAGTTCTCAACAGTGGGCTTCAACTATTCAGTAAACCATGCTGTAAAAAGATGTGCTAGCTATATAAATCTTTAAGAAAAGGGTTATGGGGACCTGGGTAGCTCAGTTAGTTGAGCATCCAACTCTTGATCTCAGCTCAGGTCATGATCTCATGGGTTGTGAGATCAAGCCCATGGTCAGGCTTTGTGTTCAGCAGGCAGTCTGCTTGAGATTTTCTCTCTCCCTCTGCCCCTCCCCATACTCTCTCTCAAATAAATATATAAATCTTTAAAAAAAAAAAAAAGTGCTGTCATCCAGGATTTGTTTTTTCATTTATAGAGCACAGGCAAAGTAGATTTTGCACAATTTTTAAGGGCCCTAGGATTTTCAGAGTGGTATGTGAGCATTGACATGAATTTATAGTCACGAACTGCATTAGCCCCTATCAAGAGAGTCTTTGAAAATGGGCATTGACTCTCTGAAGCTTTGAAGCCAGACGTGGATTTCTCCTGTCCAGCTATGAAAGTCCTAGACGACATCCTCTTCCAATAGAAGGCTGTTTTGTGTATACTGACAATCTCTTTTTTTTTTTTTTAATTTATTTATTTGATAGAGAGAGACACAGCGAGAGAGGTAATACGAGCAGGGGCAGTGGGAGAGGGAGAAGCAGGCTTCCTGCCAAGCAGGGAGCCCAATGTGGGGCTTGAACCCAGGACCCTGGGATCATGACCTGAGCCGATGGCAGATGCTTAATCAACTGAGCCACCCAGGCGCCCCGACAATCTCTTTTTTTAGTGTAGCCACCATCATGAATTATTTTAGCTGGATCTTCTTGATAACTTGATGCAGCTTCTACAACAACATTTGCTGCACCTCTTGTACTTTCACATTATAGAGATCACTGCTTTCCTTAAACCTCATGAACCAACCTCAGCTAGCTTCAGACTTTTCTCCTCCAGCTTCTCACCTCTCTCTGCCTTCACAGATTTGAAGAGAGATGGGGCCTTAGTCAGGATTAGGCTTTGGCTTAAGGGAGTGTTGTGTTTGGTCTGATCTATCCAGACCAGTAAACATTTTTTTATATCAGGAATAAGGCTATTTTGCTTTCTTATTATTCATGTGTTCACTAGAGTGGCACTTTTAATGTCCTTCAAGAACATTTCCTTTGTGTTCGCAATTGGCTGACTGTTTGGCACAAGAAGTCTAGCTACCAGCCTATCTTGGCTTCTGACATGTCTTCAGCACTAAGCGTAATCGTTTCTAATTTCGTTTAAAGTGAAAGACATATGACTCTTGCTTTCATTTGAACATTTCAAGGCTGCTCTAGAGTTAGCAATTGGCCTAATATCAATACTGTTTTGTTCCAGGGAATCGGGAGGCCCCTTTCCAGAAGGAAAAGGAGAGAGATGGGGGAATGGCGGAATGGCCAGTCTATGGAGCAGTCACAACACATTCAACATTTATCCATCAAGTTCATGGTCTTATATAGGTGTGGTTCATGGTCCCCAAGACACGATTATAATATCAAAGTTCACAGATCACAGATAACCATAACAATACAATAATAATGAGAAAGTTCGATATAGTTTGAGAATTACCAAAGCAATTACTCTGGCACAGAGCCATGAAATGAGCAAATGCTCTTGGAAAAATGGCCCTGAAAGACTTGGTCAATGCACGGTTGCTAGAAGACTTCAATTTCTAAAAAATTGCAGTATCTGCAAAGTGCAATAAAGCGGAGCACAATAAAACAAGGTGTGCCAATAATCACAATCTTAACAGCCCTTCATGTGATTCTAATGCGAGCTAATCATTGAGATAAAAGAATACTCTTCCCATGTGTGCTCAGCACTTCTCATGCACCTGACACATTTCCAAGTCTATTAATTCATTTCATCTTCACAAGAACACTATATGGTAGATATGGGCGGGGGCGTTAAATATACATATTTTTGAAGTATAGTTGACACATGATATTATATTAGTTTCAGGTGTAGCACATAATGATTTGATATTTATATATATTATGAAATGATCACCACAGTGAAGTGTAGTTTTCATGTGTCACCATACAAGGTTATTACAGTAATATTGACTCTATTCCTGAACTGTGCTTACATCCCCATGACTCATGTATTTTATAGCCGGGAGTTTGTACCTCTAAATCCTCTTTCCCAATTTCACCTCCCCCCTCCCCCAGCTCCCTCCCCTCTGGGAAACACCAGTTTGTTTTCTGTATTTATGAGCCTGTTTCTGGTTTCTGTGTTTGTTATTTTCCTCAGATTCCACATATAAGTCAAATGATACAGTACTTGTCTTTATCTGACTTATTTCACATAGCATAATACCCTCTGAATCTTTCCATGTTGTTGCAAATGGCCAAGTTTCATTCTTTTATATGGCTAAGTAATATTCCACTCTATGTATGTACGTGTGTGTCTGTGTGTGTGTATGAATACACTTGTGTATCTTAGCTGTTGTAAATAATGCTGCACTGAATGTAGGGGTGCATATATACTTTCAAATTAGTGTTTTTGTTTCATTTGGATAAATACCCAGAAGTGGAATTACTGGATCATATGATAATTTTGATTTTGATTTTTTTGAGGAACCTCCATACTGTTTTCCATAGTGGCTGCACCCATTTATATTCCCACCAACAGTGCATGAGGGCTCCCTTTTCTTCATATTTTTGTCAATGCTTGTTGTTTCTGTTTGACACTAGATGTTTGGACAGGTGTGAATGATAGCTCTTTATCATTTCCATTTCCCTGATGATGAGCAATTTCCAATTTCCCTGTGATTTTGAGCATCTTTTTGTGTGTCCGTTGGCAATCTGTATGTCTTCTTTGGAAAAATGTCTATTCTGGTCCTCTGTCCATTTTTTATTCAGATTGTTTGCTTTTTTGGTGTTGAGTTGTATGAGTTCTTTATATATTTTGGATACTAAGCCCCTATCAGATATGTCAATTGCAATATCTTCTGCCATTCAGTAGGTTGCCTTGTGTTTTGTTGATGGTCTCCTTTACTGTGGAAGCTTCTTAGTTTGATGTCATCACAATTGTTTATTTTTCCTTTTGTTGCCCTTGCCCAAGGAGACAGATCTACAAAACTCTTGCTCAGATTGATGTGCAAGAGTTTACTGCCTGTGTTTTCTTTTAGGAATTTAATGGTTTCACATCCTATATTTAGGTCTTTAATTGATTTTGAATTTATTTTGTATATAGTATAAAAAAGTAGTCTAGTTTTATTCTTTTGCATGTGGCTGTCCAGTTTTCCTAACACCATTTACTGAAGAGACTGACTTTTTCCTGTTGAATACTTTTGCCTCTAGATTTATGAGCATATAATTGTGGGTTTGTTTCTGGGCTCTCCATTCTGTTCCGTTGTTCTATGTGTTTGTTTTTGTGCCAATACCATACTGTTTTGATTACTATAGCTTTGTAGTATGGTGTGAAATCTGGGAGCTTGATACCTCCAGCTTTATTATTATTTCTTTATATTGCAATAGCTATTCAGGGTCTTTTTGGCTCCATACAAATTTTATGATTATTTGTTCCAGTTTTGTGAAAAATGCTGTTGGTATTTTGGTAGGAATTGCATTGAATCTGTAGATTGTCTTGAATAGTATGGACATTTTAACAGTATTAATTCTTCCAACCCATGATCACAGTATACCTCTCCATTTATTTGTATCATCTTCAATTTCTTTCATCAATGTCTTAGTTTTCAGAGTGCGGTCTTTTACCTCCTTTTTTCCTAAGTATTTTATTTCTTTTGATGCAGTTGTAAATGGGATTGTTATATGCATATATGGTGGATTTCATTTTTACCCCATTTTACGGGTGTCAAAAATGAGGCTCAGAGCACTGTTTTACACCATTTAACAAAGCTGAAACCACTCAAGTGCCTGGCACTGTGTTGTATTGGGCGCTTGGACACAATAAGGAGCAAAAACATTCATGACTCTTCTAATGGGGTCCACTGTCTACAGTAGCCACTAAGAACATAATCAAACAAAGGAGAAGCACAGGGCAAATTCTGTCACTAGCCAGTGGTTGAACACCTCAGCTCTTCTTTACATGGGCCTTTCCATAAGGCTGCTTGAGCATCTGTCTACACAACATGGGGAACAATCCAAGGAAAGAATGAAGAAGCCAAAATGCTCTTCATAGGGTTGCGAGATTTAGCAAATAAAAATATAGGACACCTAGTTAAATTAATTTTCCAATAAGCAATAAATAACTTTTTGGTGTGAATATGGCACATGCAATATTTCGTATGTATGTATACTACAAATTTTTTGATCGATTATGTGAAATTCAAAATTAACTGGCATACTATGTTTTATCTTTAATGAGCTCGGTTCAGAAATCATACACTGTGACTCATACCATACTTCTCACCACCCAGAGCAGCTCTCATTCAGTGTAGGGGGAGATGTGATACCATGAGGTCAAGATCAATGGGGGCTCTCTTTGAGCCTGTCTAAGACACCGGACCTATAACCTGGTCAGCAAATGTCTTCAAGGATCCACTCCATTTTCTCACATTCCCCCCCTCAAAAGTGATCTTTTAGCAACTTTTATCACAATTACATAGTCCTAAAGCACAAAATAAGAATAGTAAGAGTAACTTCCTCTGAAGGAAGAGGAAGGTGAACAATATAAGGCTTCTTCTGAAGGCACTTCCTCCACAGTGAGGTCGATGTTTGCCTATGCGTCTGACTTTCGTGTATATTCAAAATTCTATCTGTCCGTATGTAAAAGGTTTCCAAACAACAGGGATGCTTTTCTTAGGTTCCATTTATGGTTTTAAATGACCCCTGTGAGTATTTCATCAGCTCTGCAGGATTTGGGAAGCAACTGAGCTGAAGTGGAAATATGTTTTGAGCCTTTTTTGAGCACCTCCTAATGCTTAGGAACTTTTCATAGCTTTAAGTCACGCTGAAAATCATATCTTGGTTTCCTTGTTTCCCAGTGAATTTGATCCTCTAAGATGCAAGCCGAACACATTATTTTATTGGAGGTTTTCAGAGACCAGAATTTACATACCTGCTTCATTCTGCCTCGCTGGAGGCATGGAAGATGGGCAAGCCTGAGCCAGTCAGAGCAGAGGTAGAAAATCATAACCTGGATTTCCCATTCAGGTTGACGAGGGTCTGAAAATCAGGGTGTCGAGTACTGAAAAGCAATATAGCAGCATCAGAAGGCAAGATATAGTTCGATACTGGGCTAAAGGCAATTTCTATTCTAAGGGGTCAAAATCAAATGCTGCCTCTCCTATCGTATCTTTCTAAAACCTTCTATTAGAATTTACGTTTGCATCTCAACCCCTACAAGCGTTCTTTACCTAGTTGATTGTGCATTTTATTATGAATAATAAACACTCTCATTCCCTGAGCACACTGCCTATGCGAAGCATTGTCCTAAGTGCCTGTACACTCTCGTATATGTAGGGTGGTCACACAACACAGATCTTCGCATCAGCCCTGAAAAAGTGGTTTTCTTTCCCTCCTTTCATATATGGGAAAACGGAAGTTCACAGACATAAAGTAACCAGCCCAGGTTTTCAAAATCATTAAGTGTCAGAGTTGCAGCATGGCTAATTGTTTTTGCTTTGTCTGGGGGCAGAGGGGTTTCCTAGGGTATAGGATTTCTGTTGCCAAAACTAGTACAATCCTAGGAGCACCGGGAAGGTGGGTCACCCTGCATAACTGGGTTCAGACTCCGGATCCTTTTTGAATCCAAAGCACGTGTTCTTTTCATTACTCAACATTTCTTTGTTGAGTTGTGTAGTGTCTGTTTACTCCAATTACAACAATGCTTTGTACATAATAGCACTAGGTAAATATTGAATGAATGAAGGGATGGGTAGATAATTTCTGTAAGTAGAGTTGTGTAATGATAATATCCACGGTATGTGGAGGGATAGGTTATAGTCACGGGGCTTCCATATTTTTTGTTTTGTTGTGTTGTCCAATTAACTTCAACTAGGAAGCTGTTAAATGTGCTGGTGAACTCTTAACAACTCCTAAGGGCAAGAGATGATGGGTGTTTGGGGGAGGGAGTGGGCAGGCAGCCCTGAGTTCTTTGCTGATTTCCAGCAATTGGCAATTTCAGGCTACCAACGCAGTGTCACCAAGCATGGAGTTGGGAAGAGATGGAGTAGCACGTCCTTATATTTCCATCACACAGATATGATCCATGTAAATAACCTCAAAAGGAGAAGTAGTAGGAAATGATTAGCAATCCTTATTGTGGTGTGTTACCTTTAATTTTTAATATATTTGTTTAAGGTCCTTTTTAAGAAGGACTGTGTTTAAGAGGCAGCTCACCAAAATCCCTGAAAACTGAATAATCAGTGCTTAGAAACCATTGGTTCCACCAGTTGGAAAGCTCTTGGCCTCTGTGGCGGGTCTGCAGATTTCTCCCACTGGAGGAATTACTGCTGAATGAGTTGGTTCAGGCCAACCTCATCATCCTGCTGGTATTTAAAAAAAAAAAAAAAAGAAAGAAAACTCAGAGCAGATATCTCTGCGATATATAAAAAGAGCAGGGCATACTTTCCAGGAATGAAGTACCAAAGTCATCGAGGTAAGCCTTTGGAGGATTTTAGAAATTTGGTGGGTAGTTAACGTTTATGGAAGTCTTCCTAAGGTTGGCTAAATTTCATAGAAGAAAGCAGTATTCCCACATAATTGTACATCTTCATTTTAACTGACTGGTGAAAACAGAATTTAGCCAATTTCCTGGAGAAATGTAATGATATAGCTTAACCTAGATGTATTTCTGTTTACTGTGCAAGGATTTTGTTGTAATAGTGTTACACCTACATACTGAAATATAAATAGCTAAAGACATCCACAGTGTTTGTAATATTCTGTTGCTTCTGTGCAACTCTTTCCTCAAATGAATTCCATATAATAAAATTCATAACTAGGAAGGAGTCACTATAAATACTTCTCTAGTCTCAAGGAGATTTATATATATCCCACGTTGTCAAAACAATGACTTTAGGGATCGTAAGATTTTCTTGTTTCTAGATCTGAGCTTTATGTGGAAAATAGTGAACTCTCAAATTTTGTCTCTGCAAGTAAAGCAAAATGAATCCCCAAACTAATTATCCATCACTGTCTAAGCAGAGGGACTGATGATAGAACAAATACGCTTTTCCAGGCAGACCAACTTTGCTCCTCATTTTTTCCAAGCTAGGTTCGAGGTATAAATGTTTTGAGGTTTGGTGAAAGGTACGTCCCCATTCTTTACCACCAAAGAGATGAGCTTCCAGAGCATCTCTGTGACTGCTCTCTGGATGAAAGAGGATCTAAAATGCTCAGAAGATTCCATCTAGATCACACCCTAGAACAAACCAGTATGTGGCCAGTGCCACCGATATCTGTAAAGATCTTTAGGACTCTAAAAAGTAGCTACACTTTTGAGCCTTTGGTACAAGAATGACATAGAGCCCACAGGGTCACCTGGGGGGTGTCCAGTGGACGATTGGCAGTCTTCATGGTGCCCATCAACAGGTACAAATGTTCCCCAGCCATGTGCCTGATACTCCACAAGGCACTGGGTTTCTATCCTGAAAAAGCCAGATGAGTCCCACTTTTCTGCTTTCCGAGGAGACAATATGACCCCGCCGGGGCGTAACACTCTTGAAAGGACTCAAGCATAGCTCTTAGCAACATCTTCAAATAAGGTTATATAGTCATAGAAATCTACTGAGAAAATGGTGACCTTTTTTTAAGTTGGGTTTATTGAGATAAGATGTTTATATTTTAAAAATCATTCTTTTTAAGTGTACGTTTGATGAATTTTGACAAATGCATTCAGGGGTCTGTGACTCCTATCATCACACTACTTTAAGTAGTGACTATGAATGAAAATATCTTTAATTCTGCAGTTATCTTATGAGTAGCAAAAATATGATCTGCATCTAATATTTTGCAGATAGAAGCATTAACTTTGTTCAACGTCAGTCTCTAAGTGTGCTCTATTTTTTTAAGCCCGTGGGACCATGCTTCATTATTATAATTATACCCGGGCTATCAACAAAGCGGGGTGTTCTTGGTGTCTTTTCTATGATAAGAGCATTTGGCCTAATCATGTGGGAGGTTCTGTGGACCTGAAATACTGAAAACTGCCCCAAAAATGGAGAAACAAAGCCTATGCATGCAAGACTTTTTTTTTTTGCAGAAAGCTGAATTGGATTTCTCTTGCGCGTTTCTCCTTTACCCCAGTTCCCTGGTCAGCGCCCTCCAGTGTAACAGTGGCAAGAAGTTAAGTTTCATACAGATATTAGAAAGCTAGATGATCCGGGAATCTTAATATATGAGACACAGGGAATACCCTATTAGGTTCTCCTCCCCTTTACTTGGCCCATTCCCTCTTCCCCTCCTTAGAAAGAAGTAAGGCCACGTTAGTACATATTATTGAGATTTTTCCAGGTCTGTCCCATGTCTATCTACGTCATAGACACACTCCACCTCTAAAAACCTGGTCCCAGCGTAAAGTGAAAAAAAAAAAAAAATCAGTCACTTGGGCAGATGACCAGGAAAAATTATGCAAAAGCATTTAACAAAGAGTAGTAATGGAAAGATATAACTTTTGGGCGAATCTTTCCCCAGTTCACTTCCCAGTGACTCACTATGTGAATTCGTGGTGCCCGCTTACTTCATCTTTCCACACTTAGAGGTGCTCATCTGTAGGGTATAACGAAGGAGCGTCTTCCATGGTGGTCGGGAAAATTCAGTGAGGATAACTTGTTTACTAAGCAGAATTCCTAGCACACAGAACACACTCTATCCTTCTAGTTCCTTCCTCCTTAAAAATTAGTATCAAAACTCACTCAAAATAGTCAAGACTATTTATAGACCCCAAACCCCACATGTAAATCAAATCCGCTTAGTAAGAAGACAGTCAAGAATGCTGACCCTTAGCAGAGGTATGAGACTATTTTGAAAGCACAGATCCCCTCTGGGTGGATTTTGTGTCTCATAGCTTCTTATTTCAAGTAAACAAGAGCCTTTTGTGGTAATCTCTCCCACGTGAGCAATGGGAACAGATTGTCTTCCATCTAAAGCAAACGAGAAATTGCTTAAGTAAAGGTGGTGACTGCATGAATCATAAACCACTTTCTCAGATAACAGCCATTAAGTAAGTCTGTGTACAAATTTGACAATTTTTATTTGCACTGTCTTTTGACAGCCCTTTAGAAGGGTATAGGAGAACAAGATCTGACTACAGCTTTCAAAAATTCATCACTGAGTATTTGTTAACCTTGCTCCCTGTGATAGCTGAAGAACTAAGATAATGCCCTTAGAATGGAGATAAATTACAATCTTTCGAAAGATTATCACGGTCTTAATCGAGTTTGCTCCAGCGGCTGAACCGCCTGTGACCTTGTTAGTTACACAACAAACATATCTGCTACTTCATATTTCTATAGGTAGTAGGGTAGGACCTTTAATCTCAGTGTTTTCTGTATAGAGAAGGTTGGATTTACTTCCATCTGATTTTGGAGATAAAACAGAAGATACAGCTTCTTTGAAAAGAGTGTATCAAGCTTGCTCGGGTATGGTTCAGATTTAAAAAAATAATAATGTTTCATGTTAACATAATTTTAGAGCCACACAAAAATTGAGAGGATAATACAAAAGCTAACTGGACACCTCTCACTCTGATTCCCCAAAGATTATATTTTAGAGATTTGAGTAGTGTGATTTAAAGGAAAAGGAAGATTGGGGCACCTGGGTGGCTCAGTCATGAGGTGTCTGCCTTCGGCTCAGGTCATGATCCTAGAGTCCTGGGATCAAGCCCGGCATTGGGCTCCTTGCTTGTGGGGAGCCTACTTCTCCCTCTCCCACTCCCCCTGCTTGTGTTCCCTCTCTCACTGTCTCTCTATGTCAAATAAATAAATAAAATATTTTAAAGGAAAAGGAAGGATATCTACAGTCAGAAACAGGCATTGTATTATATAATTCTGTGGTAGTGTGCTACTGTACAGATGATAAAAAAAACATAGGGATTTCTCAATTAAAATATTCAGGAGAATGTTAGAGAATCCCCATTCGTAATTTCTTTGAAAGGAATCATTTGCCAGTTTGTACACATAAATGGAACTAACTGCAGGTATAGGAACAGATTCCAACATATGGCCCGGTTTATGAAAACTACAATTAGTACATCTTGGGAAATGAAAGCGCTTTTATCCTGGATATAATGTTACAAGAGCATGGAAGCCAGCACAGCAGCAGTGACGCCAAAGGACCAACTTCCAGCAGAAGGGAGGGAGAGTCTGAATGGTATGAATTATTAAATGGTAACATTTCATCCTCGATGCTTATTGTCTGTGCCAAGGGAAAACATCTGTGGGTGCTGAGAGCAGGCAGGTTGGGGGCATTCATACCGATTCTGGTAGGTTTGGACAACGCCTCCTAGGGGAACAGCTAATCTGGAAAGCGAAGCACTTATTCTCACACTCCAATTCTTAACCTCTCTACAAATAGAGGACTCGGGTACCGAGAAGGGCTTTATGACTCACCCCATGGGGCAGAGAAGAAGAGGAGGGGAGCTTCCTCTGCACTTCTGCCTTGTTGGGGCGATTGGGAATGAAGACAGAGTCAATCACCCCAGAGGAGAGAACTCAGCCTCAGGGACGGGCCACTCCAGCAGGGGCCACCATCCACGTGATGGGATCCATCCATTCCATTCCCTGCCTCGCCTTGGCTCTCCATGTTAGGGTTCTCTTATAAGTGTTCCTGACACCTTGTGTATCTTTCTTTTAAACATTCTGCCAAGATTATGTCTGAAAATGAGGGAGGAAAAAAAATCCTCCATTTTTCAGTTGTTAAATCTGTTGCAAGGGAAACAATTCGGCACCATTCTCAAAACACGAGGAATGTCGGAAGACTCTCTCAAGGCTCCGGCAAACTGCTGGGCTGTAATACAAAACGCAAAAGGGACAAAATAAATTCTCATACACTTCACTGCTTAGAGACTTGCGCTCGATAGTCGCTCTCTCTATCGCTGCAGTAACACACGGCCTTGAGGCAGAACACAGTTTCCCTCTTTGTCACGCAAGCAGACACGTGCCCAACGCCCCAATACTCCTCTCTTGAAAGAAGCATATTAATGAAAGACGGAGGGTTCTGATGTCTCTGGAGGGCTTTTGGAGAAAGCGTCCTTATGGCTTATACGAATAATCTGGGACTTCCTTAGGTAGGTTACCAGATTACCTAAGGAATCTAGCAAAGGAAGACGGTGAACCTAATTTGATGGGTGCAAACCTTCGACAAGGAGTTCTCTTCCTTTTCTGATTGCGGCTGCGACACCATCTCATGTTCCTTTTTTTTTTTAAGATTTCATTTATTTATTTATTTATTTGACAGAGAGAGAGAGATCACAAGCAGGCAGAGAGGCAGGCAGAGAGAGAGGGGGAAGCAGGCTACCTGCTGAGCAGAGAGCCCGATGCGGGGCTTGATCCCAGGACCCTGGGATCATGACCTGAGCCGAAGGCAGAGGCTTTAACCCACTGAGCCACCCAGGCGCCCCTCACGTTCCTTTTGTTGGATTTCACTGACTTGCTTAGCAATGGGTGCCCCCAACATAGGGCTTACCCAGCATGTAGCAAAGGCACTGTGGCTCCTTGGGCAGAAGGAAGTTTACAAGGAAGTCAAAGATAAACATGTTTCACGAGAGAGAGTCTAAAGACTGCTTTTGAATTTTAGACTTAATTCACCATTGTAAATCTGATTTTCTTGTTATCAGATTTCTGGTCCTTGCTTTTCATTAGCTAGATTGGTGAGACGCCCTCCCTTTCCCCCACTCCTGACCTTTCCTTGATCCCTTCACCTTGTAAGATTTGAACCATGCCTTTTCTTCCTGAGATTTGGGGGAATACTTGGAAAGAAGACAGCAAACTTCCAACAGAATGGGCAGAATTCTCCACAAATGTCTGTGTCATCTGGGTATAATACTGATCAGGTCATGACCAAAACTTTGACCAGTCTTAGAGACATATCTCAACTAAGGAAGCACAGCCAAAAAAGTACTTTTCTAATTGTTATTGATGTTCTGCTCCCTCTAAACACCCAAGAATGTGGTTTTCATTAACTCACTTAAAATCTCCTGCTCTTATATGTATTTTCTAAGCCCGTAAACTCCTGGGAGCCTCTCTCTTCATTGTCCCCTCATTAAGCTGTCATCACAGTATCTCATCATTGTCATCTTTGCCTTTCATTCCATCTTCCCACCATTTGTCGTCCCATGTGACACGCTCTTATACATTAACCCTTCCTCCCATAGCTTCTTTTTTTTTTTCCAAAGATTTTATTTATTTATTCGACACAGAGAGAGAGATCGCAAGTAGGCAGAGCAGCAGGCAGAGAGAGGGGGAAGCAGGTTCCTCGCTGAGCAGAGAGCCTGATGTGGGGCTCGATCCCAGGACCCTGAGATCATGACCTGAGCCGAAGGCAGAGGCTTTAACCCACTGAGCCACCCAGGTGCCCCCTCCCAGAGCTTCTTAAGACATGGCTCTGCTCTAGTTCTTCCACCAAAAATGCTCACATGGCTCTTAGCATTTCTACATGACCGCACCTGTTAGGTGGGTGACCTCAAGCAGAGCCACCTTGTCCTCCAGTCTTGCCCGAGCTTTCCTTTCTACCTGCTCTTACAAGCCTGAGGGCCCCGTGCAAAGCCCACCACTGAGCTCTGGGAACCCCCGAGGCTGGCCTTTGACGTTCTCATAAACAAGACTTACTATCAAAAAAATGTAGTCGTGTGACCTTAAGCACACCATTTCTGGACCTGCTCTGGTGGCTTGAGCCGCATCCCTCAGAAATCTACATCCATCCAGAACCTCAGGATACAGTCTTACTCGGAAATACAGTTTCTGCAGCTGGAATTAGGGTGAGGATCCCGATAAGGTAATACTGGATTGAGGGGGAAGCAGCTCCTGAATCCAGTGAATGTCCTTCCAGGGACAGAGACACACGAGGAAGCAGATGGAGGGAGAGGTTGGAGAGATGCTGTCACAAGCCGAGGAACACCAGGAGCCACCAGAAGTTGGAAGAGGCAGGGAAGGATTCTCCCTTAGAGCCTCTGAAGGGAGCACGACACCTGCCGACACCTTGAGTTTGGACTTCCGGCAGGAAGAACTGGAAAAACTAGTTCTTCAGAAGAACTATAAGAGGACAGCACCCACGTCCCAAAACTGTAGTAGAGGTTACATGAGATAATCCATGTGGTGGGTCTCATACCACCCAGGTTCAAGTCTCTGTGTACGAACTGTGCGTGATGGTAGGGAACGTGACTCAAAGTATCTGAGTCTCATTATAGTTTCATTGCTGTGATTTTGTGGTTGATACTGACATCACTTGACTAGAGCCACCTCCGTGTAGACAGAATTGGTAACAATCGTATCAGCAGTTCTGTCCATTCAGCCGGCCCTGGTCTTCCTCCATCTGTTCTCTCTCCCATTTCCTTACACTGCTCCTGCGTCACGATGAGGGATCATCCTGGAAAGGGAGCAGCCCCATTCTGCTCAAGGTGATTCATCAACCTCTAAGCCCGACCTGTCAGAGAGTACTTGGAATGCGACGTCTCTGGGCACGGCGGCAGCTTTCACCAAGAGCTGGCACCGACTGCTTCAGAGATGGCAGAAAATGTGCAGCCTAGACACAGGGTAGTAGGTATTTGTGAATAATTCAATAAACCGCAGTCATCTACGAGACCAGGTTGGTGGCTATAGCCTGGCTATAATTTCCCATATGGTGACCACAAGACCAGACCAGACCGCGGAAGTGTTGTAGAGGAATCGAGTCAGGGAAATCTGTGACAGGAGCACGGCCTCATTATCAGCCATTTATTCAGTGACCTTGAGTTTACCGCAGTCACCTGGGAGAGGAGCAGCCCGGCGTCTCCCTGGCTTCCGAGGAGCACGGTGTGTACCCAGAGACCAACGACCAAACATCGGGCCCCCAGAAGGCTGCCCACGTAATGCCAGCTACTTGCTCAGCACACAGACCATCGGAGGGGATTGCAAAAGTCCCAGAAGCATTCCAGGGGGATAGATAAAGGGATACAAATATTTAAGGTACAGGAAATATATGGCTTTGGGGTCCTACAGCCCTTGGTGGGAATCTCGCTTTGACATGCACTTTAAGTGGCCCTGAGAATTACTTCTCTAAGCCTCACTTGACCCAAATGTAAACTGGAGATAAAAATACCCTACCTTGCAGGCCTGTCATAAGATGTGACTGAGGTTATTATATGAAAGCACTCTGGGACATAAGATTAGTCAAAAAAAAAAAAAAAGATTCCTTCCTTCTTTCCCCCTTCTTCATTGAGTTTCTATAAAATGACTTTCCCAAGATAAAGAACAAAGAACTTTCACTTCCATATAAAACAGTCTTTTTCTCGGGCGCCTGGGTGGCTCAGTCGTTAAGCGTCTGCCTTCGGCTCGGGTCATGGTCCCGGGGTCTTGGGATCGAGCCCCACATCGGGCTCCCTGCTCAGTGGGAAGCCTGCTTCTCCTTCTGCCCCTCCCCCCCCGCTAATGATATCTGTCTCTCCCTCAAATAAATAAATAAAATCTTAAAAAAAAACCAAAACAATCTTTTTCTTGTTCACTTAACATTAAGATTCAGATGGTGCTTTTCTTAGTAAAAGGTAGAGGAGCTGTTAGTAATATCTCTTATAGGGACCCCTAAATTTCCAAAGTCGGGGGCCATCTGAATGTAAGCTCCCTCTGTCCTTGCCGCTGGGTAAAGCATCCCCTTACTGTGAATCAGAACGGGCGACATAAATATATACCCTTCCATGTTCCCCAACACTAATTTGTGATAGGCCGGGAGTCGGCAGAGAAGAAATGATAAAAATGGCAAATCAATAGTCACTCAGTTATCTCGGGGCCATAGAGCTGAAGGAGTTAGAAAGAAAGATAAGGCCCACAGCCCCCCAAAGTGAGCACCCCCGGAGAGGAGGGAACGAGTTGGAGCCTCCAGGGAGAGATCCAGCCTTTGAGAAGCTGGACGGCTTGGGAAGAAGTCGGATCCGGGTGACAAGAGAACTCAGCTTAATATTGTGGAAACAGTGGATTTACTGGTTCCCGTCTCCGGAAGTCCAGATGCGGTGAGGGCTTGAGGGTGTTGGCGCGGGTTATTTTAGTCTTTCTTCTGTGCAAGATGCGTGTGTGTGCTCAGTGCCCAGGCTCCCCTCGCATGAACCACAGGGTGGCCGCAGCCCAGCCGTGGCTGTGTGCGTGGTCCCATTTAGTGGGAGAGGGAACCAGGCTTCTCCCAGTTGAAACGCCTCCCAAAAATCTGTCTTCTCTTTATATTAACTGGATTAGGGTCACATACTCATTTCCGAAGAGGGAAGGACTTATCCCTCCTCCCGTGGGGCTCTCCCCTGTGCTCTGGCAGGGTCTACTTCCCTTGAAGAACTTGGGCTGTGTCAGGAGGCTCAGATCCTTGACTAAACCTGGAATTTATTGGGAAGAAGAAAGTATGGAGGGGTCCAGGGTAGGCCATCAGCCTTTTATACCGCAGAAGAGTCAAGAAGTAAAATTTACAAATTTCTGAGTGTCAGTTTTTGCTACCGGAGTTGGGGCTGGGGAGGAGGGTGACAATGTCACATGGAATTACTGGCGAAGTCAGCTCTGGACATTTTTCTTAAGTCCCAGGTAGTACATTTGCTTTATGGTTGTGTTGTTTCATTTTAACTGTATTACATTGTCTCTTAAACACGTAGTACAAAACGTCCCTCTCCCTCACAAGTGCATACAGTAAGGGATTTCCAATTCATCTATGTCCTCTTTGCTCCGTCCCCGAGCGCCTGCGACTTGTAGTCTGGGATCCTGGGAGTTCGGTCCCCTTGTCCAGATCAGGGGTTCTTAGCCTCACTGAGCAGTAGGATCCCTCAGGTTCACCTGCCAAAGATACGGATTCAGTAGCTATGAGATGATGGCTGGATGTCTACATATTTTCTGATCCCAGATGAAAGGGAATTGGAGCCTGGGAATCTAAAGGCCAGGATGGAACAGACCATTACTTCACTGTAAATATTTTTACATGGCTTCAGCTTTTTTTTTTTTTTGGTCATGTGTGTATTATTCTCTTCTTCCTAGCCTTCTCTTATCTTTTTTTTTTTTTATGTCTCCAGTATTTCGTGGGGTTTTTAAAAAAAGATTTTATTTATTTGACAGAGAGAGCAAAAGCAGGGGGAGAGGCAGGCAGAGGGAGAAGGAAGCTCCCCGCTGAGCAGGGAGCCCGATGCAGGACTCTACCAAAGACCCCGGGATCATGACCTAGGCCGAAGGCAGATGTTTAACTGGCTTATCCACCCAGGTGCCCCATCTTCAGTGTTTCTAAGGTGTATCCAGAGCTGAAAACTATTCATCTATATGGTCAAATGTCAAGCTTTGCCTTGGATACTCTAGAGGCCAAAAGTATTTAGAACTTTTTTTTTTTCTTCCCCAGAGTCACAGGGGAATATATTGCTTTGTTCAGTCAGTGCTCTTGCCTGACTCAAATTCTTGGACTCATTTCTTTTCTGGTTTCTGCATAGACCACAAAATGTCAAATACAGCCCATTTCTTGAAATGAAAAAAATGTAGGTGACCAGAGGGCTTTGTTGGCAGGCAGAGAAAAGGGAAGTTCCACAGAAGCCTATCCAGCTCACTTTTGAAAGAGTAAGCCGAGGAATCGCTTGTTGGTAGGATTAACTCCATGCTGTTCCCACCGGCACATGGACACGTGTGTCTCAGTGACACACAGGGATCAGAGGGAGGTGATCTCATTGTGGGTGTTCTTTCCAGAGTCTCTTCTAACTCGATCCAAGGCACTGCTCCTCTTTGAATGATGGGCCCAAAAAAGCAGGAATCACTACCTGGATATTTTAAAGCCCTTCTCACTAGCAATTGAAAGAGAGCAGAAGTTTGGTGGAGAAAGATGTATTTAGAAGTCATTAAAAGGGTAGACGCCGTTTTTGGAAAGGGACATACTTTGTTCCTCTTTTGTGGCTAGTTATGGTCCGATGGAAATCACCCACAGAGGAAATTCAGTATCGCCAAGTGGTCATTTTCACAAGAATAGGCCAGACCTCTTGTGGAAAGAGCAATCACTCTCTTTCACTGGTGCCGTATGCCGGTATTTTTTAACCTGCATATAAAGTGCCTGGCAAATCTCTAGGCATACCATCTAGGGTGAAAGGTGAAATGTATGCAGCGGAGCGAGTGACTGGGTCTGGGAAACATTGATTGAAACCATTGGTGCTGAATTTCCCACAACTTCCTTAGAGGTACCCTGCGCCTAGGGCCTGGCCGTTCACCCAGGATGGACAAAAGATCCAGATTAGTTCCAGGAAGTGATAAGAGAAGGTAGAAGAAAGGAGAACAACTTTCTCCTAAGGCTACTTTCCCCATGAATTGTTGATAGCAAGGAAGCCAAATTTTCTGTTTCTTAATTTTTTTTTTCCTTTCTTATCCATCCACCTAGGCCTTGAATGTCTAAATACGCCAAATATAATTCTTCTTTTTTTTAAGATTTTCTTTATTTGTGAGAGAGAGAGAGCACAAGCAAGGGCAGCGGCAGACAGAGGGAGAAGCAGACTCCCCGCTGAGCAAGGAGCCTCATGCGGGGCTTGATCCCAGAACCCCGAGATCATGACCTGAGCGGAAGTCAACCCCTTAACTGACTGAGCCACCCGGTGTCCCCACATACAATCATTCTTAAGAACAAATCAGGTTGTACAAAATACATATTTTTTATTAAATCAAAGTTGATATTGAGTATTCTACACAACTTTAAATATTAAAGAATTTTTTTTCCTTTCAAAGAAGGGAACAGAGAACTAACGTGTTGAGTTTCTACTGTGATTCAGATATATGTTGGATTTTTACGTTACTCTATTTAATCCTTGTAACTATCCTGCAAATTAGTTATATTGTATTATTTAATAGTAATCCCAGATAGGGTCTACTGTGTATCTTCTCTTTCAGGGAAGCTTGTAGGCACTGAAGACATTGTGATTTCAGGATTTCAGTCTGGTGGGAAAGACAAGATAGGAATGGCTAATTACAATACAGACAGAAAGGTGCCTTAATAGGTACATGAACAGGAGGAGCCTGTGGAAGCGTGTGTTTTAATATTTTAATCTCTTTAATGTGGGGCTCCTGGGTGGCTCAATCGATTCAGCGTCGGACTCTTGATTTCAGCTTAAGTCATGATCTCACCGTCATTAGGCCGAGCCCCCCCTGTTGGGCTCTGTGCTCAGCGGGGAGTGTGCCTGAGATTCTCTCTCCCGCTTCCTCTGTCCCTCCCCCCACCCCCACTCACATGGGTGCTATAAATAAATAAATAAATCTCTTTAATGTATGCGCCAATCAAAATTGTAAACGTACCTTAAAGGCAAATTCTCAGGTAGCTGCCAAGGACTTCAGTCAATATTTTGATCCCATTGATGTACCAAAAACAGGTGGATGATTAACTAGGAATATAAGCTGCTCTTTCTTTTTTCTTTGAAGGAACATTAAGAAAGTTCCTGAATCTCTGTTTTTGTTTTTGTTTTCTTTCTAATAATGTAACTTAACCCCACATTCTTTTTAACATAATTGAACATGGCTTACAAAAATACATACAATCGCACAGGGTAAATACAAATGTTCGGGAGCCACTTGACCCTATCTGTGTCAGTTTCCTCTTAATATCTGTTTCCTCCTATTGCCCCCACAAGTAACTGTTTCCTTTTTCCTGGTTGCAAATCTGTGTTCAGTCACTGGAGCTCTCCTGGCTGTCTTGGCCTCCCTCAGGCACCAACGTGGTGCCTTGCACAGACCCCAGACTGTGTGTGACTTAGCTGCACATGAGGACAGTGTCTCCTCTGCCACCAGAACAATGAAGTCTCCAAACTACTTAGGCAGGAACTTTTGTCCCAAACAGATCTGTTTATCAGAGAGCAGTTAGGTTGCATGTATAGGAGCCTCAACAAACAGGATATTCCATCTCAAATTTATGGCCTCTTGGCACACACAAGACAGCCTCCCAAGGAAGCATGTGATTCTCCAGAACCAGGGTGTGTCCTCAACCGCAGTTGCTGAAAGGAGCAGATGAGGCATCGCCACTTCCTGGTTGAAGTACAACAATTAGCGGCTTTTTAAAACGTGTGCAACTTTTGGATTAATTTCAGGACGGGAAATCATTAGCATTCTTAATTTAAAGAGGAAACCTTTGGACAAGAGTGTGCAGCTATAAATCAATAGTAAAGATTTTTTCTGAATTATGATGTTTTTACTCGACTCTGAAATTGGATTTTTTTTTTCTTTTCGTTTTTGAGCCTTTGAATTTGACTTAACATACTGACTCTGTCAGGTTCCTGTGGTTGAATTGATAATGAAATTAGGAGAGACAGGGTCCATTGACTTGGAAGACCAGTGCCATTAGTTAAGTCTTCTCTCTCTCTCCGCAACTGGCTTGACACCTGCTTAGTCACCTTGACTTTGGCACTTGCCTCTGACACTGACACTCGAGAGGGCAGAGCTCAGAATGGAGATGAGGAGGTAGCATGGTAAATAGATGCTATAAAAAAAAAAAAAGGGTGAAAATCAATACCTCCATTAACATCTAGAAGCAGACTTTTCAAAGAACATTTGTATGTTTAGCAGACAGTTATGTACCAAGAAGACTAGTCCCTTTTAGGGTCACAAATTATGTGACTGTCACTTTGATGTTGCTTCATTTTCTCTTCATTTCACAAAGAAATGTCACCAAAAGAATTTTAAACTAAAACAAAACAGACCCAAGCAAATAGAAAACCTTGTCTGGCAAAAATATTGAAATAATGGTTATAGGTGTCGAGAAAGAAGATACGATAAAATTCTAGTGGTGTACATGAAAATTTTTAGTAATGTGCAACGGAATAGGTAGTATCTTGAAGTTGGTTGTACTAGGCATTGGCTTGTATATATACTTCCTTGTAAGGTCATTATTCTTGTAGTGTGTATAACCGAGATGCCCGCATTGCAAAGAACTGTAAGTTTCCTGGTTTGGTTTTGTTTCATTATCCTCTCATTGTCAACATTAGGTTTAATTCCTGGCTTCTGTGTTCCCTGGCTCTGTGACTTACAGAAGTCAAGCAACTTAGCTAATGCACAGTTGCCACATGTGTTATCGTGGCCTGGGGAGGAATAAGCGATCGGCGTGTGGAAGGGCCTCCCACAGTGCCTGGTGCACAAGAGCATCTCAGTGGATTTTACTCCCCCCCTCACCCCCTTTGTGCTTCTTCATTTTCCATTTCTCCCATTTTAGTTGCCTTACCTCCTCTATATTACCATCTCCACTCCGCACCTGCATAGGAACCCCTCTAGGCAAAGGGCAATGGCAGTCTATGACTTTGGCAAGCTGTTGACCTGGTAGCCTTCCCTCCAGTAAAGGAGGCTGGGTACCTCTCCCAAGGCTCCCGCCACTCCTACTCCGCCGGCATTCTTAGCCAGTGCCAGTGTACAAGAGCCAAAGCTTGGGAGGACCACCCATCGTATTAGGCAATTTGGGGGTGTAGAGCCCCTCTCTCCTCTAAGAACAGAGGTCCTCAACCCAGCGGATAAAGAGACGTAGATTGTCAGCTTGGACGTGGAAGACACAGTTACTCTAAACTTGATTCTGATCTTCAATAAAGGGCAGGTTTCGAACAAAAAAGTGCGGGGGCGCCTGGGTCACTCAGTCAGTTAAGCGTCCAATGCTTGACCTTGGCTCAGTTCTTGATCTCATGGTCGTGAGTTCAAGCCACGCGTTGAGCTCTATGCTGGGTGTTGAACCTACTTAAAAAAATAAAACAGAAACAAGTAAAAAAGAACAGTGTGCTGAAAAACTCGGGAGGAAATGAGATCGTCTTAGAATTCAAATGAGCGAAAAACAGGAATACCAGTCAGTATTCATGACATGCATCATCAACTATATGGAAAAGCAGATTTCAAAAAGTTTAAAAATATATATATAGGTTTGGTCTCATGGCCAGAGGGTTTTCAAAAGGTATAGATAGGTCCAGAAGGAATGGAAGATGAAATCCTATCTGTATAATAAAAATTAGCCGAATCTGGGAGAGAAACTAAAGAAATCAATATGGTTGCTTTGAGAACTCTCCTTTGAGCTCCGGTTTTAGAAAGCCTGCTTGAAAGATCAAAGAACTTGTAGCCAAGAACAAAAGCAATGCAACAGCACACACCTGGAAGAATGGTATCATAAAGAATAAAGTAAAAAATAAACTCAATTTGGCTGGGAAATAAAAGGATGATAAAAAAAAAATGACTTTGACCAATGTGTGAAGAGCAAGAAGAACAAGGATGTATCAGACACATTGTTGCTTTTGTGACGTAAGTCAACAAGACAAAGAACAAATAGAATTATGCAGCTCTCACTTTGCTCTTTCTGCTCCACCAGAAGGATGACCGCAGACTGCAAACATAAAGATGCCTGGCAGATGTGTCTGAGGAATGAGAACAGGCAGGGGGAAATGTGGGCGGCGAGCCCCGAATGAGTTTCCAGAGGGGAATGCAGCAGTGTGCCCAGGACCATGGAGGTGGGTCAGCCAGAGGTTGGGTTTCTACTGCAAGAGTCCAGGCACTAGGTGACGAAGGGGAGGTGCAAGGGGAAGAGAACAGAGGTGGAGAGAGAGGCTGGGAAGATAGAATTGATGGAACAGCCTGTTGCAAAGACTCTAGAAAAGATTTGGAGGTGCTTTTGAGGTTAGCACCGAAAAGGAAAGGATTTCACAGATTTTTTATGGAAGCAGAAAGCAGACAGCGGCGTGGAGAATGTGAGCAGAGTGCAACCACGTGAGCTTGGCTGTGGAAACAGAAGGCTGGAGTTATGTGTAAGACCCAGTGAGAAGCCAGGTCGGCCAGAGTCACAGGTGATGTTCAGGAAAATAACTGGATATAAAGGAGCCAACGAGGAAGGGATAAAGTCTAGGTCCAAAGGCTTTATTACCTATCAGAGAGGCCACAACGAGGGTTCCACATGCCATAAGGAGCCGTGGATGAACTGGGGGAAGGAAAACTAATAGGGCCATACCTCTTCCTGAGGATACCATGTACCTGGAATATACAGCGCGAACCTGCAGGAATCCAGAGTTTTGTAAATTTCTTCACGCTTTGTGTGGGATCCTCTAATGAATGGTAAAACGGTTGAAATTGAACCCCACCACTTCTCCCTTCCCTATTAAAGGCAGGGTATCCGGGTTACTTAATTGTTGAATTGCAGGGAGTTCATGCTAATAAAGAAAGCCTTGCAGTCCCACCGGAGCTTAACATAAGGCTTCCTAAGGTAGACCAGGGATCCAGAAACCTTCCCCAAGGACATGATATATGGGCTAAGAACTTGCAGATAAGTCAAACCTAGCCTTAAGTACTGCACACGCTGTGAGTGTTAAGTCTTTATTGGGATCTGGGTGCCTCACTTTCAGGGGAAACGTTGCCAGATGGAAACTGTGCCACACGAGGAGCCGGAGACAGCTAGCCACGGCCACAGTCACAGACACAGCAGGAGAGCTGCTTTATCTGTTCTCTGGACCCTTACACTATGGAGGGAGAATTTGATGTAATTCTGAGGCAATCTAGCATCCAGGTCAAGGTCAGGGGCCCCAGACCCAAACATCTGGATTCGAACCCAGGCTCTGCCATGAATTACATTCCCTCATATGCTTAACAACGACAACAGCAATCATAATACATATGGCCACGCACTGTTGGGAGCATGAAGGGAGTCGATGCATGTCAAGGATCTAAAACAGTACCTGGAACGTAGCAATCATTCGCTACGTATTATTTCCTAGTGAATCAAAGTTGTAACAAGACAGATAAGTTTGCATCATTATATAGAGAATGTTTCAGCAATCCAAGCTGTTGAACCAAGTAATCGGAGTTCTCTGGAAAAAAAAAAAGAAAAAAAAAAAAAAAAAGCCTCAAGTGTTTAACCAGAGTTTAGGTGATCATCTGGAAAAAAGGAGGAGCTGATACCTGCCTTGGTTGGGGGTGCGAATGGATGACACACAGGCCTTCTGACTTTCTGATGCCACAATTTCATGTATAAGAATGGGTATTTCAAGAGTTCTTCACTTCAACTAACAAAGGTGTTCCTGGTAGCAAATTACTTATTAAATGTGCTGTCCAGCCTTCCTCATGAGGAAAAAAAATCTATTTTTTAGATTCAGAAGACCTTAGGTCTTGAACTAGGACCTAGCTGTGTATTTGAACTTGGGTTGAGTCAAATCCCAGGAGAAACTGTGTATTTACCCAACAGGGTGAAAACAAAGACCACAGACTTTTAAAAAGGGCCTTCATTCCAAAATGTGAAACCAAGGCTTGTTAGCTTACTGTCAAACCGCCACAAGCATTTTTTTAAACACATCTCGGTCATTAGGAAACTGGATGGCGCTATTTTATAATTGAGTCTGCAATGAGCGATTAAGGAGTCATTAGGAAATACAGATTTTTTTTTTCTTTCAAGGGTTTTCCTCAAAATTCTCGTAGTTCAATGCCGGCATGCATAATCTGTGGATCATTGCAGAGAAGAATTGCAGAGAAGAATCAAAGGAGATTTGGAAGGAAACAGTCCTGAATTTCCCTGAGAATTCAGCCGGTTGATTTGCTCAGTGGTTAGAGTAACAGCAGCTACACTAAACACAGGGATGGTCAGTACAATTAATGCAATTAAAGTAATGAGTCCTGGCAGCTGGAAGGTCAAACAGAGGTAGCTTTGTCACAACAATCTGGCACTGGAAAATTACTGACATTTCCAACTAAATTATATTCTCTCAATTGTTGCCTTAATGCTAAATAAATAAAGTTATGCTAATGTAGGGACTGATTACAGATTGAAATTAGCACAATTGCTTGTTATACAGTCTGCTAGGGTTAACATTTTTTAAAAACATAATTAATGGCCTTTGCTTACTGTCTCTGGTTATAGATCTGCAGCTCATTTGCATTCTTCTGCAATATGCTGACAGTGCTAAATGTCTCCCAAGAAAGATCTCCTCGGCAGGCGGAAAAATGCCTTTTTCACGTCATCAAGCTAAAACTTGTTATGGTTTCAGGCCAGCGTTAATAACAGAGATGACCAGAAAGAGAATGGATAAGAATGAGGCTAGAATCCGTTTTTCTTTTCAGTCTTGTGATCCAAGCCTTTTTCTGGAGTCAATGTGAAATGTAATTGCTCTTTTGACCTCTATCTTCTCTCTCCCCAGGTCTGAGGAAGAGCTACACTGGTTGATTATTGCAGGAATGAAAGGCACTCTGACCTTGTCGACCAAACGCCTTGCAGCTTTCAATGCTGCCCATTATCCTGAAGGCAGGCAACTCCTGGAGAGAGGCGGAATCTACAGGAGAGCTGCTGCCCGGGCAACCTGCCAGAAAAGGGCTTCATCAGCCATAGTTCAGACGTGGCCATAGTTCAGACGTGGCCGAGCTGCCAAACAGCTCGGGCAGCAAAGGAAACAGCTGGGGGGTGGGGGGTGGAAACAGAGTATATAAAAATATTGTTAGCTCGCCGTCTAAAGAGCTCTCGGGCATCTGTGCCTTAGAGAGCCTTTGCTCATGTTGCCCCGCATCATCAGGGGGAACCGAGGATCCACGTGGGAAGTTCTGCCGAGGAAGGAAGCCGTCACCAAAGTAAGTGCAGTTCCTCATTTCCTAGAAGCGACCAGGGTTGATAACACTCTCTATCCCCGTGCGAATAGGAACGTAAAGCGATTTTCTAGAAAAAATAGGTCGGGGATATTGAGTTGCAACCATTGTTCGAGATTGTAAATTATTCACTACAGGCCTGGTTGGATTATTTTAGAATTTACGGCTCACGGGTGGATTCGAGCGCAACTCACGATGAAAGCAACCTGGTATCTTCTTCGGGTTCGACAGTTAAAGGAGCCTTTGTTCCAAATCGGGGACCCTCACGTATCTCTTAGTTCTACCACAGTCAGTTCTATTGGACGGAATTTTATTGAGTGTTTACTATGTCCCTAAGCACCGCTGGAAAATAAGTGATGCAAGAAGGGTCTGTAGGAGTTAATGAGACCGGTTGGCTGATCAGACACAGAAATGGCGCCATTTGCTTTGTCGTTGGCTTTCACTCATGGAGGGTCCCTATGGGTGAGGCATGGTGGTATGGCACCTTTAGGTGCTGACTTTCACTGAAGTCTTACGGTAACTTTCAGGATTGTGTTTTCATTCCCACTTGAGGAGTAGGTTTACCATGGTGATAAAGGCACGGGACCCTGGAATTAGCCACACTGGGGTTCAAATTTCATTCTTTTACTACTTGGAATCTGTGCAGTCTTGAAAAAAAAGTCACCATGGTTCCGGGCTTAGGTGGGCTTAGTTCCTGTAATAGAGGGGACTGGATGAACCTAAGACCTTCTCCAGCCATATCATTCTATGGGAAGTATTGTTGAGCAGCCATATGTCCCAGATTTTCGGGGTCATCCCAACTCTAAATATTGTGGCCCATCATATCCATGAAAAATATATATGCCCATCAGATGCTGAATTCAGGAAT
Source organism: Potos flavus (assembly GCA_028534135.1). NCBI lineage: Eukaryota > Metazoa > Chordata > Mammalia > Carnivora > Procyonidae > Potos > Potos flavus. The sequence goes on along the minus strand of CM052895.1, from coordinate 13,190,763 downwards.
CCAGACCACCCTTCCTATAAATAGAAAGATGCCTCAGAGGTAAACAAAGAACGAGGAATAAGATAAACGGTGTGCTAGGGAGAATGGGCTGCTTTTGTTTTTGTTTTTTCAAGTAGGTACCACGCCCAGCATGGAGCCGCGTGCAGGGCTTGAACTCACGACCCTGAGATCAAGACCTAAGCTGGGACTAAGAGTCCGTCCCTTCACCAACTGAGCCAGGCAGGTGCCCCGAGAATGGTTTTCAACCCTTTCCAAGAAGGGCAAAATCATGACCCTCTACAGATAGAAAAAAGCAAATACATGGTAAAGATGTGATTCTATTCATTAATCAAAGAGGGACCCAACAGATGTTTTAACCAGTTGAACAGAATCCGAAGAGACACATTTACAGACCGGGAATATTGAAATGAGTATGCAAATGGGGGCAAAACTGGTTTTTTCCGAGGGGAGTGGAGGGAAGTCCGTTGAACCTCTACCAGACAGGAAGGCATCTGCCTGTCTATCAGTTACCTAAAACATGTGAAGTTGTGAAACAGCTCCAAGACAGTAAGAGGCTGGAATCAGATAATAGGAACTCTGTGCTGTACGCAGACAACGTGGAGCTTCCCATTGAAGCCAGTTTTTTCCCTACGGTGGAATTAGTCATGGGGAGCATGGCATTTCATTGTGATTTCTGATACTTCCATGAGTATCTGGGGGAGGATCTCAGTGGGAACCTTGGTGTGAACAGGAATCACCTGAGAATCTTTCAAAACGGAATCCCCACCTCCAGCCTGCCCTGGGGATTCTAATAAAGGCTCCGAACAATTAGAGGGCCTCTCCCGCCGTTTTTTGAGGTTGAAGTTGTGATTAGAGGAGTCCTAGAAATTCAGCTGTGTGCAGTATTTATAGGTGCCGTATTTCTTTCTGATCCTTTGAGGAGCCTTTTGTGACTTTTCTTGATGTGGTTTAAGAGTCATGACACTGTTAAGAGTTGAGTTCACCCAGGGCTAAGGACTAATGCGCACAGTGAAGGCACAGGAAAGTACAAGAAAAAAGAAAGAAAGGGAAAAAAAAGAAAAGAAATAAAAAGAGGGAGGAATAGAAGAATGGAAATAAGGATAAGAGGAATCAGCTGGTGCAGAGGCGTGCCAGCGATGCCTCCCGAAAGAGCTGTAGGGCCACGCTGTTCATAAAAATCCCATTTCAAACGCACGCCCATAAAGAGTAGGAGTAGTAGAAAGCCGCTTTATTTGCAGAGCTCTGCTGCTTTGCACATTGCCCACCTCCACTGGCCATGTAGCATGATCATCTGTTTTACAAACTTATCAGAGAGCGTGTATTCTAATTCCGTTAAAATACATGAAATGCAGTCACCTGGGTGGCTCAGTTGGTTAACCGGCTGCCTTCGGCTCAGGTCGTGATCCTGGGGTTCCTGGAATGGAGCCCCGCATTGGGCTCCCCACTCAGCAGAGAGTCTGCCTCTCCCTCTGTCCCTCACCCCACTTGTACTCTCTCTCTCTCTTTCTCTCAAATAAATAAATCTTAAAAAAAAAAAATAACATGAAATGCTCCCCTGCCATTTTACACTTCGGTTTTTTCCTCCTCTTTTCCACACTTCTCTCCCCACACCAAAAATTGAAAATTCAGAAAATCATCAATTGAAAGCCTCAACGAAGTTTCCCATTTTAATGTATTTTTCAGAACACAGTAACGTAAAGGAGATAGTTCTGAAAGGGGAATTGGTGAGGTCGCCAATTCAGGCTTAGCTTAGCAACTAAAATGACATGGGAAAAGCAAATAAAAAATGAAACATGGAGAACTTAGTGGAAGTTCTAGGAAGAGGAGGAAAATCACTACAGATCGGTAACTCCGGTGGAGGAAAGATGGCGGAGGGTCAGGGCAGTCTAGACCTTCTGCTTAATAAAGCTTCATATGCTTCCAAGAGAACCGGCAGCCATTCTTGAAGTCAAATTTGAGGAAACTGGTAACCCTCACAACTTAAACGGGTCAAGTCAAAAGGGGAGGCACTGTTATCTTGACTAAATCCTTTAGGAACTCTGGGGAAGGCCCCATGGTTTTTCTAAATGACACAGTGCAGCCGGCCAGCCAGCCAACTCCCTGTGGGCCGTGGAATCACTGTGTTTAGACAAGTCAGAAAGGGTGAAGCCAACCAACAACTTGAAACAAATGGAAGAACGCTACCTGGGCCTCTCTGAAGTCACAGTTTCAAATAAATTGTTCGGACCAAAGGAATAGTTTCTTTTTCTTCATCGTTTTAACCTAAGGGATGAAGAAAAATAAATCAATGTCAGATTAAAAAAGAAAAGGAAAGAAAAAAAGCTTCTGGTAGCTCGACACAACATCTAAAAAATGAAAATAATCGCTTGTGGGGAGAAGAGAAAGCCAATAAAACTTACAGAAGCTTCCTTCTAATAGTACACATTGTTTAAAAAGGAACTTTAGAGCTATTATTCTTCTTTTGATCTTCCCCAAAAGCTATGATGTGTACAAAAATCTGCCCAAATTGCTCTGCTTTCTAGCTGTCATGTTTTAAATAGTATCTTACACATACCTTCCGAGTTTTGAAAAGCCCATTCAGTGTTTTATATAAGGGAAGTTACCAGAAATGGGCCAAGCGCATGCTACTAAATATAGCAACATAATTACTGTCATGTAAATGATCTCCTCTCTGTAGCCTTAGAACAATGAGATAAAAGGTTTATCTTGACAAAGTTTGAATAAGTAGAGGTGGAATTAACTCAGAATATCCATAACTTCTCCATCCACAGGCAGTGGGAGGGGGAAAAAAAAGAGCTCCTTTAATTTCAGTGTTAGCACGTTTTTCCTGTTCATTTGCATTGGGGGAGTTTTTCCACAGTGTATTCATTTGCTAGTGAGATAATGTGTCCTGGCATGATCAGATAAGAGAGGGATAGAATTACTAATGATGAAAGGAGGCAGCCCAAGGACAAGAAAGCAAAGCAGCCCTTCCTTTTCTCACCTAATCTGGATGGATCTGAATTTTAACCGTCTCTCTCTCTCTCTCTCTCTCTCTCTCTCTTTTTTTCTAATGGTAATGGTGGAGCCATTTTCCAAAGCTGGGTTGGGACGTTCGTTGCACATTGAGCTGCATAGATTCTTTTTTTTTTTTTTTTAAGATTTTATATTTTTATTTGACAGAGAGAGAGAGACAGAGAGACAGCAAGAGAGGGAACAGAGGCGGGGGGAGTGGGAGAGGGAGAGATGCAGGGTTCCCGCAGAGCGGGGAGCCCAACGCGGGGCTCGATCCCAGGACCCTATGATCATGACCTAAGCTGAAGGCAGACGATTAACGACTGAGCCACCCAGGCGCCCCAAAGAAAGACTGATGTCATCACACTGACTGGCCGTCCTATTCTGGCTATTTGTATGTACTTGTTGGTTAATAAATTGAAGGCAATTTAATTCAACCATCAGTCAATAAGCATCAGCCGTTTTCGAGGGGGTGTGGAAATAATCAACAATGCCGAGGTTTTGTCCTTAAAAAAAAAAAAAATTCCGCGGAGAGTTAAAAAGCTGTGATTCAGAGAAATGCTTCAGTTAATGATTAGAGTAATCGGGTGTCCGTTGCTGGTAGGGGAGCCATCAGAGGAATGTAGATAGAAATATCGGCTGAATTGCAGGAGTAGAGGTAACTGACGTCTTAGGCTGTGCTGTCTTTAGGCTGTTAAGTAACAAAAATTCCACTGGGTCAATTTTGAAGATCTAATTGGCTTGATTAATCAATTCATGACTCAAGCAGCATCCCATCTAGCGAACAGAGGGGAGCTCCAAAGAGCAGCAGAAAAGGAAAGGTTTCCAAAGGTAAAGAGGGAGTGGGAAAAAGGAAATGAGTAGCAAAGAATCCATTGTTTTAGCGAGATTGCCCTCCTAAGAGGAACGGGAGGGGTCTATTAATAAATTTCCCAACGCTGACCAGGAAACTCCCATGTTGACAGGCTAAAGGTCACATTCCCCAGGGGTTGAAACTGTAGTTCAGTTAGGTATTAAGTCTCGGTGTACCGACTTGGGGCCTGAACCCAAGTGATGCTATTTCGGGCCCATGGTTTTCTTTTGAACGTGGTCAGCATAGGGATCTCCCTCTAGTCTCAGTGGACAGCCTAGTATTGCCTAGGATACGTCGAAGGCAAGAAGCCAACCAACCCTGGGCACTGGAGTTGAGAAACAAAATGGAGAGTTTGCAGGACTCGTGGTATCTCTGCCTCGCAAATTAGCCAACGAGCCTGGCTTTTATTTCCCTTTACTGCATGCTTCCAGAAATTTCCAGAGCAAGAAAATGATGTCCAGTTAGGAAAAACAACAGCGTGAGAATCAGCGCTTCGCTGATAGGGATAATACAGAAACCAAGTACACACATTCTTCCACAAAGTGAAAAGGGTGCAGGGGTGCCTGGGTGGCTCAGTGAGTTAAGCATCTGCCTTCCACTCAGGTCATGATCCCAGAGTCCTGGGATCAAGCCCCCCATCGGGCTCTCTGCTCAGCGGGGAGCCTGCTTCTCCCTCTGCATGCCATTCCCCTTGCTTATGCTCTCTCTCTCTGACATATAAATAAATAAAATCTTTTTAAAAAAAAAATGGAGGGGCACCTGGGTGGCTCAGTGGGTTAAAGCCTCTGCCTTCGGCTCAGGTCATCATCTCAGGGTCCTGGGATCGAGCCCCGCATCAGGCTCTCTGCTCAGCAGGGAGCCTGCTTCCCCCTCTGTCTCTGCCTGCCTCTCTGCCTACTTGTGATCTCTCTCTCTCTGTCAAATAAATAAAATCTTAAAAAAAAAAATTGAAAGAGTGTAGTCATACACAATGAGGAAGGACTATTTTGCTTTGGTTTACCTGGGGAATTTTTTTTTTTAAGATTTTGTTTATTTTAGAGAGAGAGCAAGCAAGCAAGGGGAAAGGCATAGGGAGAGGGAGAGAGAGAAACTGGAGCAGACCCCATGCTGAGCCCGGAATCTGACACGGGGCTCCATCTCACGAACCTGAGATCATGACCTGAGCCAAAATTGAGAGTCGGTCGCTTAATCAACTGAGCCACCCAGGAGCCCCTTTTGGGAGATTTTTTAAAGGTGGCTTGGAGACATGAGGCACTCAGTTGGCTGACCTGATTGGGGAAGGTTTAGCATCCTTTCCTCTATTGCTTGCTGCCCTTTGGCTCAAGTACTTCCCCGGGATGGAGGAGAGCTCTAGACTAAGCAACAATGTGCCCGATTTGAAGTCAGTCACCCAGAAATACCGTCACTGAGTTGGCTACTAACGCTTCCCTTTGCCAGCCCACTGTGGTCAAGCTTGTTTGGTATCGAAATCCACCAGGCTGAATAATGACACCCGGGGGCTCGTCACCCCCCAGAGAGCCAAGGAAACAATGACATAGTCACAGTCTCATAAAGAATATAGTGTTTATTTAATGGGACGTGGGTGTCCACCTAACAACTTTTACAAAGGAAGCGCGGTTCCTATAAGGGAGAGATTTTTCCAGGGCTGTTTGTCCAAAGGTGACAGTATCTAGAAACTGGGAATGCAGCAATGAAGGAATCCCTGGCCACCCTCCAGCCCCACATTCTTTTTTTTTTAAGATTTTATTTTTCAGTAATCTCTATGCCCAATGTGGGGCTTGAACTCCTAACCCCGAGACCAAGGGTTGCAAGCTCCACCCACCAACTGAGCCAGCCGGGCACCCCCAGCCCCACATTCTAAATGTATTCATTTCCCCAAAACCATCAAAACAGGTCCCGAATGAGGACTAACACACGGACAAAAGCAGCGCTGCACCACCATTTTCAACAACTATACTGGCCATTTTTCAACCACAAACACTCATCCCGCTGAGCCCAAACTAGGGCAGCGACAGAGGAGACAGACCGGGAAGGGAAGAGAAATTGCCACGAACAGATTGGCTGTGGGCACCGGGGACAGTGATGGGATAGAATGTATCAAAGACAATAATCCCTAGATTTCTGAATGGAATGAAGGTGCTTTTACTGAGGTAGGGACTCTCGAGGAAGACTGGGTTTGGAGGACATGAAACGATGAGAAGTTTCAGAAAAGAGAAACCTAAAAAAATAGAGAAGTGGAAATAGTGAATAGAACCAGCATACAAAGGAGAGAAATAGGGAACCACGTCAGCACATAGGCGGAAGGGTTAACCTGAGAAAGAGAAAGAGGGACACTCTTCCCCTAAACTGGGAAGCTCCTTCCTTTAAACCAGCGAGCTGACATTTATTGATGGTTTTGCACCGACGTCAGGTGATGCTTCGGCACTTTCTACGATGTTAGAATGCTGTGAAAAGAGAGCAGGATATCATATGACAGCCCTTATTTTCTGTGTCTACAGGGCAAGGACCCTGACTAAGATTAAAAAAAAAAATACAGATCAGACTAAAAAGATAGACACCTTTGGGGGTATGCATGGGGGAAGACGAACAGAAAATGATTAAGGATTAAGAAAAGGAATCCAACGTCGTACATGGGAGCAGTGAGAGGCCAGGTCTTCAGGTTTTTGGACAAACTAAATGTTTAGGTTGACAGAATCCAGGGTCTAGAACAATTACAACAGAAGCAAATTGCTTTCTTCCTTCTTAAAGTGGTTATATTCTTTTTTTTTTTTTTTAGATATTATTTATTTATTTGACAGAGAGAGAGAGATCACAGGTAGGCAGAGAGAAGGGGAAGCAGGCTCCCCGCTGAGCAGAGAGCCCGACGCGGGGCTCGATCCCAGGACCCTGAGACCATGACCTGAGCCGAAGGCAGAGGCTTTAACCCACTGAGCCACCCAGGCGCCCCCTCAGGAAGCATTCTCAGGCCATTGGGCCTAATACCCATTGTACAGAAGGGGTAACTGAGGTACGATGGCCACTCTAGTCCCCTGAGACTCAAAGCAATAAATGTCAAGCCTTGAGGAAGAAGACCTTCCTGTCTTTTCCTTGCTTCTCCCACCATCCCTGTAAATGTTAGCAGGGCAGTTGAACTCGTAAGTTTCCAGGGAAATAAAGTGGACTTTTACATGAAGTCTAAATGTGGAGAAAATAGGCCCTTTCTTTTTTACCATATGATAGTAAATCACATCGTATCATATCAGACTTTCTTGATTGTCCTAAAAAAAAAAAAAAGGATTGATCGTCTTGTGTATATTTAGACGTATTACAAATAGCCTGGAAAAAAATTGTCATTTGATTGTTGATCGTATTGGTTAATGGGTAACTACTGAAGCCAGCTGGAGGCAGCCATATACACAAGACGATCAATCCTTTTTTTTTTTTTTTAAGCCTTAAAATGTCTGACAGAAGTGTGAACGCTTTTAATGAGAACAGGGGAGTGAATGTGTCGAAAAGCGTACATGAAAACATACTAATGTGATAGTTGATGTTTTATGTTAGGTCCTTCTAATACTTTAAAAAAAAAGGACATTGCGTCTCCTGAGAAACATCCAGAAACATTGTGTATGTATGTCCTAAGGTAGTGTTAGGAACTAAGCTACCAAGATTTTTCAGTCATTTCCATATTGAAAACATTCCTTCATCAGCAAGTCTATCTGTCATACCATTTGATTGCTGACGTTGAATTTCTTTTACCTCCCCCCGCACTGAAAACACGTCAGCTACCAACTGGGCAGCCTCAAGAGTTCATATAAATGTGTTATGCCATCTTTAGAGAAAGGCTTGTAAATTTTTTAAGTGTTTATGCTTCGTTTATTAACATTATTTAAACAGTGACATAACCGGTGTTGATTTGCTGCCACTACCTTGGAAATATTTAAACATTATTATAACTTAGCTCCACATTCCAGTTTTATCTCTAAAATTAATGCTTTTAGGCTCCATTTATGCCTGTCAACAAGTAAGGATCACAGATGTAAGCTGGCTCATAATTCAGAGGTACTAGGTTACAATGTGTTACCATGGAAACTGTGTTTTATTGCATTTTCTCTTCTTGATTTAAGGCATTTGACAATCATAGCAAGTGTTCGCCAGTCTTCCCACATCATAAAAAATTCAAAAACACAAACAACCAATAGGGGGATTAAAAAAAAAAAAAGAAACAGGGAAGTTGCGGGGGGGGCGCGACCGTCTACTGTTCTTGGACCTCACTAGAAACATAAAAAGGAAATGACAGCCTTATATTTAACATGGACCTTTTGTGAATAGTTGATCTCTCAGAAAGTCCAAGAGTGTTGGAAAATTCAATCAGTGGTTAGTCACCGAACGGACCTGCCTGCCTGTGGTTCATTTTGTTTAGTGCATCATATATCTTTTATGATCCCTGGGACTTTAGCCTGAAACAGCATTTTCTTTAACAAGAGCCATGTTTCCTTTAACGTTGTTTATTGCATCTGAAACATTACCCTTTGAAATCACGGTACATTTTCTATTGAGCAAAGGTCTGCAACCGAATCTTGCATGAATGTGTTTATTCAGGATCTAGAGTGGGAAAAAAAAAAAATCTCGTCCAGTTCATGTAACATTAATCACTTTGCCGGTGTTCAGCTGAGGTCAATGCCACATTCCTAGCGGTGTTAAGGCAAGTCAAGATTAATCACATACATTAAACCTTGGAAGGGGAGCACGGGAAAGGGATCTCAAATTAGACATTTCTTAAAAGACAGAGAAGGGACTGTAGCAAAATGGGCTTACTGTGCTGTAAGCAGACCTTGTGTTTACAACTTGCTTGTTTTTAGAGCATTTGGTAACTACAACCACTATGAACCTGTAGGTTTCCTTTTTTCCTATTTTGGGCAGTTTATAGGACAAAGTTAAGTCTTGCTGGGGATTCAAAATGAAGACTCATTCAGTAACCATTTTTTTAGTCAATGCTAACCACCAGGCACTGGCTAGGAACTGTCCGTGCAAAGGTGAATGAGATCCATTCCTCCCTCCCCCGCCTCCCCCAAGAAGTGCGTCATGCACCCAGGAAGGCCCGGACCAGATGTGCATAGTCTGAACAGAGTTTTGTGGGGGAACAGAGGAGGGAGTGATTAATGGTGGTGGGAAGTCTGCAAAGACTTGACTGAAGTTAACTGTGCAGGGGAAAAAAGGTGAGCAAAGGAGTCCAGGGAGAGGAATGGGCATAAAGACCTAGGCAGGGATTAGACGCTCGGAGCAGAAGGCTCTCGTAGCTGAAGGGAACAGCAGACCGTGAAATGGTACAGTAAGTTGCAGCCAGATTACAAAAGTCTCTGAACATGTACTTGATTCTAAAAGCAAGGAGAAGTCTATGAAGAATGTTAAGGAGGAAAATGTGAATAATCAGATTGTATTGGAAACTTATTATAATGTGGGATGAGGGCAGGTTGGATGACAGGTTAATTGGTTGAGAAACTGCAATCGCCATCTTCAAAGAGATGGAGAATACAGTCATCCAGAAAAATGATTGCAGCTTCAATCTGGCCATGGAATATATTATGGAACCAGATGTGAGTTCGGAGGGAAGCCAAAGAGTAGATGATGGGGAAAAAGAACTCTAAGGTGATGCCAGAGGGGCTAGCTGGGGAGCCAGTGCAGGTGACAAATGCCATTCACCAAGGCACCGGAGATCCTAGGGACATTATAATGGCGCTTTCTATTAGGATGTTGGACATAATAATATATGGTACTGACGAGCGATGGTAGAACAGGATACACTGATTTGGGGTCATTAACTTATATGTGGTTATTTTAGACACAGAGAAAAATGCGAGTGTTCACAAGAGAGAGTAGAAATTGAGGACAGACTAGGGAAGGAATCACGGGAGACTATCATTTGTGTGATACTTTTCGCGTAGAGTTAAAAAAACGGTTAGAGCCTTGAGGGACTTTTATGTTTTTCTCTATCTAAATAAAAAGTAACCTTGGCACGTAGAATAGTAATTTCTAAAAGAGACAGACCCTTTAAGAATAAATAACAGATTAAAAATACTTTACACCTGGTTCCTTATATATATAAAATGCAATCTGTATTGAAGATGCTAGTAGGCTCGTATTTAAAGAATAATGTTTCCTGTAAGAGGCTAACATTATTTTGAACCAGCGCAGCTTTAAGTGTTTATAATATGCATATTTAAATTTGTTCTTATAGTGTATGTGACAGATTTACATACTTTCCATGTCGCCATCATACACTTCCGTTAAAGATTTATTTATTTTTAAAAATACGTTTTATATTCCCATAAAAAGGAGACATTAAATCATAAAAATACACACAAAGTTAGTGGTTATAGTCTAACTACTACTCTCCCCCAAAAAGCCATCAGCATTGGTGGCTTTCTTTCCCATGTTGAGCATGGAGACAAGGCTCAGGTAAGGGCTTAGTTTTTGCTCGGGGAGCTTTGCATTTCAAGGACTACCATTTTCCAAACCTAGATACAACCCACGTGAGATCCAAAAATATCACCTTCCAATAGATCAGAAGGTTGAAATTGGAAACATCTATGCTTGGCCTCACCTTCACTTAATACTGAACATTTAAGATTTGGTTATCGTCCAGTAGCAAGAAGTTACTGGAAAAATCAGTAATATATGGAGTACTGAGTAACACGATTCTTGAGAGGTTCATGCATTCCAGCTAGTTTTCTGTTCCTTTGCACAATAATTTATTCATTCAGTAAGACCTCACTGAGTAGCCACACCGTGTCAGATTCTGTGAATGGATATAAGATGGCAGCACCGTCCTTGCATTGCAGGAATTGATACCCTTGGCGAAAAGATGAGGTAAACTTGCAGGTTGCTGTTATGACTGGCCATGCATGAAAGGCTCTGTACACTTCCAGAAAGAGTCATTGAGGTTTAGGCCATGGTGGAGGCCTGGAGTGGCCCCAAACTGGGCTTCAGGCGCTCGGCACCTCCATGTCCCTCATCACGTGACCCATTCAGAAGATGTGAAGTGATGTTTGCTGGACTTCTGGGAGAAAGAAGTCCCTCTCTTCCTGAGATCTGCCAAAAGAGGCCCATTCTCTCCTGGATGAGGTGGCGTGAGGCTGTGAGGTCAGGCACCGCTTTCGGGGTCTTGCGCCCAGGAGCTGCGAGCCTGGAGTTGTTGGGTTCCATCTTGCAGAGCCTAAAGAGGAGGGCGGCAGTGAGGTGGACAGAAGAGGGGGAGGGAGCCCCCACGTCCTTAGTGATGTCCCGGAAGCAGTGCGTCCAGCCTCCTATAAAGAAGCCAGGACTCACTCCATCGCCAAAGCCCCTAGATTCCTTTTTCTTGCTGAAGTGCTAGTGAGGGGGATTTCTTGCCAGAATTGCAAGAATCCTGACCCAGTCACCAACGCTAGCCCTCCCCTGCATGTAGCTTTGTGTGCCTCTCGGGTGCTTATGTTCTCCAGATGTGTACTCCGGCTAGGGTCGGCTGCATCCGGCCGAGTCAGGGAGAGAACGCAGAAGTCCAGCCTCTTTGAGAGCTTGACCTCTAAGCGCAGAGGCGAAGCCAGCTGCTTGCCGATCCATCAGTTCTCATTCGACCTGCTGTGGGGATGATGACAAAGAGAATGGATATTAAAAAGAAGTAGTTAACATTCAAAGCTAGCCTCCCAAGCTGACTTGACACCATCTTCCTTGATGGGGAGGCTTTTTGTCTTTGATATCCTCAGTGACACGTCGCGGAGGACTTAGCACTTACGCGACGCTTGATGCAGATAGGCTTGAAATTTTTTCCTTTATTGGTGTGTGACAGAATAAACCTAACATAAATGTACCATTTTAACAATTTGAGGCGTACCGTTGAGTGGCCTTAAGTACTTCATAAGGTGCAAACATTGCCGCTATCCATCTCCGGAATTTTTTCATCATCCCGAACTGAAACTCTGGGCCCATTACATCGCCGTCTCCCCCTCCTTCCTGCAGCCCGTCCCCCTACCCCTGAAACCTCGATGCTACTTTCTCTCTCTCTAAATTTGCCTATTCTGGGTACCTCATGTGAGTGGAATCCCACAGTATTTGTGCTTCTGTGTTTCATTTCACTTAGCGCAATATTTTCGGGGCTCGTCCATGTTGTGGCCTCAACATTTGCTTTCCCCTAAGCGTGTTTAATTTCTGCTATTCAAAAAATAACCTATAAATATGGAGTGATTTTTTTTTTCTTTAAATTGGAACGTACTCAGGACCCGACATATCTTTTGGACCCACAAGGGACCAGGCCATGTACCAAGCCTTTCACAGACATTATTGACTGCTCACAATCCTAAGAGTTACGTTCCTTTCAGACACTCGGAGTTGTAGGGTCACGTGGTGTTGTAACCAGGACACAAGCCTAGTTCTCTGCGACTCAGGGCCCACGCCTTTCCCATTTCTCTGCGTTGTAATGTCCCAGACGCTCCACATCAGCGCGTGGTGTAACTATGAGCCTTTCTCTAGTTTTTTTAATAACTTTAGATTTTCTGGGATAATAGATTTATCCTTCTAATTAGGCTTTGTGTGTGTGTGTCTGTGCTGATATAGAAACTAGTTCACGCTTGCTGAGTGGACGTAGATCTCTGGCACAAGGCTACCCTCTAGAAACCTACTGAGGGATAATCTCATCTGGAGACTCAGGCTTTCTGCGCCCAAGCCAGAGCTCGTCGCACACCTGACACACACATACACAGATTGCCATTTGCCCGAGCACCTGCTGTGCTTTGCACACTAAATGCTTGATACACTTACACTCAACATGGAGTGTCCTTGGCTTATCAGAAAGCATCTAAGCTCCCTCCGACCTGAACACTGGTAACTCCCATGACCTTTCTTCAACAACCTGTAGGGCTAGTGGAAATTTCAGGGAAAAGATGGAGTTTGCATCTGCCTTTTCCACCCTCTGAAATCCCTTCAAGTTTGCATTTCTTATCCCTATTAAAAACAAACAAATGCAACAAATTCTGATTTTCAGAATGCTTGTCATTCTTACAGAGCTCACCATTCTTCTTGCCCCTCTGTGCTACCATTTTAGCTACCCGCCCCTCACGGGCAGGGTGCCTCCAGGCAGTCCCATAGGATTTGGGGTAGAGAGAGGCCCTCATCCCTCTGCTCTTGGAGCTCAAATGCTATGGCATTGACTGGAGGCTACAGAAAAGGATGGCAAAAGGCATCTGACAAAGGTATTTTGTTTTCTAGAAGCACAAAAAAAGTGGGTCAGAGTTTTTTTTCCCAAAATCTAGGACGAACCTATTTTTTTGGTTAAGGACATTTTATGACCTTGCTTAATTTAACAAGGAAACCGCACTGCGTACATCCAGTTCTAAGAGAACTGTTTCCCTAAGTTTGGATCATTGCTAAGTGTGCAATCCTGCATTCTTCACTCACATAATCGCTTAACTCTTGTAGGACACTTCTAGAGAATTAGTGTATATCCTGGGAAGTAAACAGTACAGTTAGCCGACATGGGTTGGAATCCCAGCTCCAACAACACTTGACTTGCTGTGAGGGTACGAGCAACTCTCTGAACCTCCTTCTAGCAATTATTTTTTTTTTTTAAAGATTTTATTTATTTATTTGAGGAGAGAGAGTGCAGATGAACGGGGGTGGGGAGGGACAGAAGGAGAGGGAGAAGTCATCTCCCTGGTGAGCCAGGAGCCCGACGAAGGGGGACTCCATCCCAGGAACCCGGGATCATGACCTGAGCCCAAGGCAGATGCTTAACTGACTGAGCCACCCAGGTGCCCCTAGAAATTACTTATTTATTGCTATATAACAAAACAACCCCACATTTAATAGGTGTGAAACTATTTTTCTTATTATTATTACTGTGTGGGTCCACAGTTTTTTACTAGGCTCTGCCGGGCGGTTCTACCAGTCTCGTCTGGGGTAAGCCATGCAGATAAAGTGACACAGTGGCTTAAATGGAATGGCCTGGTCTAAGATGGTCTATCTGGGGAACCTCCCTTCTCCCTAGAACCATTCCAGAAGGCTGGCTTGGGATTATCCAGACCAAGCTTGGGCTTAGTCTCAGGGTTGCAGTCACAAGCAAAAGAAAGCAAACCCACATGGAAACACTTTGAAATTCTTGCTGACGTTTGTAATGGCCCATTGGCCAAAGTGAGTCTCACAGTCTCACATGCCTAGATTCTATGGGGAGAGAAATAAACTCTACTTTTTGATGACAGGAAAATCAAAGCCACAGTGCAAAAAGCATGAGAATGGGAATAGGGAGATGGTTGCCGTCATCTTGCTATGAAATGGGGCCAAATAATACATGGAATGTAACAGAATTGTAAAAACTGAACTTATGCCCTCCTTTTTGTTGGGTCACTAGGGCATAGAAATGGAAAGACCTTAGGGTAAGGTAAATTCAGATCTCATCATGCCGGATTCTGAATGCTCAGTTGAGACCTGGGTCAATATTTGTCTCCACCAGCAGTGGGGACTTACTGATACATTGTGCACAAACTGAACGATGTCCTCTGAATTTGTTTAGGGAATGATCTGTATTTAAAATGGTCTGCTTGGGATGCCTGGGTGGCTCAGTTGGTTAAGCGGCTGCCTTCGGCTCGGGTCATGATCCCAGGGTCCTGGGATCGAGTCCCACATTGGGCTCCTTGCTCAGCAGGGAGCCTGCTTCCCCCTCTCCCTCTGCCTGCCTCTCTGCCTACCTGTGATCTCTCTCTCACTCTCTCTCTCTCTGACAAGTAAATAAATAAATTCTAAAAAAAATAAAATAAAAAATAAAATGGTCTGCTTTATTTATTTAGTTTCTTGTTTTTGATCTGTTTTCATCTAAGGACCATGAGACAGAATAAGGACGTTGTCCACTTCTCTACTCCGTCTCCATCGCCCAGACCTTTGTCTGGCTCAAGAAATACTCGATCTGTGAATAAACGGAATTCAAGTAACTTCAGAATTCCTCCTACAGTAGGAGTTCTAGACTTCTTGGTGCATTCATATGTTAAGGCATCATGTCCCCTCGTCTTCCATGTCCTCTGGTACTGTACCCAATCCTGCTGGTTAGATAATGACACTTACAGAAGAGTAGAAGTATCTCTTGATCTGATTACTTCACTTTTATTAATGCAAGCTAAGACTGAGTTTGGAATGTGTGGATAACTAAAATTCCTAGGATTTTCTCCTACAAACTAATGTCAGTCCAAATCTTAGTCTTATTGTCGCCAGAAACAGTCTTTAAAATACCGTAAATACGTAAGTGTTGTCGTCGTTCACTTTTATCTTCAGTTTCTGGCTCATCGTTCTCCTTTGCCAACATTTTTCTCAATCTGTGTTATGTCATCAAATACAGCACTTGCCTCCCCAGTTTTATACCAAATTCAAATTTGATTAGCACCCTTCTTCTGTCTTCAGCCAAGCAGATGGTAAAATGTTGGGCAGGGAAGCCCTACTAAGGAGACTTGTCACTACTCCACCGTTAGAAATCCCCCTCTGAGCTCTGCAGCCCCCTTCAGCTCTCCTATTCCCCAGTTTTCATGTCTCTCTTCTTTCTGAGCATGTCCTCGGCCATTTGTCATATGTCTTCCTAAAATTCAGGTATCAAACATGTATAGCACTCCATGCTATACCTGCCTATTAGCCAATCCTTTTTTTTTTTTTAAATAAAAAAAAATAGTGGGTCGTGGCTTGTTTTCACCTTCTTATTGAGTGACCTACAGCCTTACCTCCAACTAGATCCATCTTCTTTACCTTACTTCTTTTTTTTTTTTTTTTAAGATTTTATTTATTTATTTGACAGAGAGAGATCACCAGTAGGCAGAGAGGCAGACAGAAGAGCGGGGAAGCAGGCTCCCCACTGAGCAGAGAGCCTGATGCGGGGCTCGATTCTAGGACCCCGAGTTCATGACCTGAGCCGAAGGCAGAGGCTTAACCCACTGAGCCACCCAGGCACCCCTTCTTTACCTTACTTCTTAAAAAGAGGGTGTTTCCAGGATGCCCACATCCCTAATTTGGCTGATGTCCCACCCTTCTGTCAGGACCCCTCCTATCTTGCAAGCATCTTCCCTCTTATATACCATCGGTCTAACTTCTTCATTAGCTTATAGCTATCACCACTGCAGTATTGGGTCTCCAAACTGACTTTGTGTCAGAATCACCAGAATGGCTCGATAAACCACAGATTGCTGTGTCTCACCCCCAGAACTTCTCATCCAGCCAGTCTGCTGTGGAAGCCAATCATTTGCATTTCTAACAAGTTCCCAGCTGATGCTGATGCTGCTGGTCTGGGGACCCCACTTTGAGAACTACCGCGCTAGTATATCCCATCTTTCTGAAACGACAAGCAAACAAACCAATAGCCCCCCTTTGATCTTACAGACCCCTCCAAATATGGTGCATCGGTTCCCTCTTGCCTTTCAGAGCCAGACGTCCTCAGGACATGATCTAATCGCATGATTTCCATTTTCTCACTTCATGTTCACTTGGACACCATGGAAACCTCTTTTGGCAAGTTCCCCAATGGTTTTCTTATTGCCAGATTCAAAGGTCATTTCTTGGACTTCTTCTATCTCTCTACCACACTAAGAATGTCTTCTTAAAATGTTATTCTTCTTCTCTTAGTTTCTAACTATGCTTTTATGCTTTGCCTTGGAATTCACCGATTGCCTCTTATTCTCTTTTGCTGCCTCCTTCCCCCCATTCTCGATGCCAGAGTGCTTTGGAGCTTGGTTGTAGACTTTCTCATTCTCTTTCTAGGGGAGCTTACCTCGTATCATGGCTTGACAGCCCATGATTTCCATGTATATACCTATTAGCCAAGACCTCTCTCCTGAACTTCAGACATAAATGCAAGTGGAGTTCCAGTATCCACACTGGGTGTCTTTCAATCATCTCGGAGTTAAATCTCTATTTATCATCTTACACCTTGTCCTCTCCTAGTTATGTAGGAGAAGTCTGGCCCTCTCAAAGATGTGCACACACAGGGCACCTGGGTGGCTCAGTCGGTTAAGCGTCTGTCTTTGGCTCAGGTCATGATCTCAGGGTCCTGGGATGGAGCCCCGCGTCTGGCTCCCTGCTCAGCAGAGAGCCTGCTTCTCCCTCTCCTGCTGGCCCATACTCTCTCTCTCTCTCTCTCTCTCTCTCTCTTTCTCTCTCTCTATCTCTCTCTCTCTCAAGTACGTAAATACAATCTTTAAAAAAAAAAAAAGATATGCATGTCCTAATGCCTGGAACCTGTGGTTATGTTATCTACTGTGGCAAAAGGAAATTTGCAGATGTGATTAACATTAAGGACCTGGAGATGGGAAGATGATCTGGGATTATCTGGAGAGCCCCAATGTGATCACAAGGGTCCTTAAAAGTGGAAGAAGGAGGCAGAAGAGAGGACCTGTGACAATGGAAAAGAAAACTAGAGATAACAGCTGCGTGATTAAGCACATGGGCCCAATTTAATCCTTAAAAGTCAGGAACTTTTCCCAGCTATGGACAGAGGGAGATTAAATGATAGAAGAAAGCTCAAAGAGATGACATGCAGAAGAAATTGGATGAGGTGAGCCAAGAAATGTGGGTGGTCTTTGGAGGCTGGAAATGGCAAGGAAATAGATTTTCCCCTAGAGCCTCTCGAAAGGGGCACAGCGCTGCCAACACTTGCCTTTAGCCCCCTAAGACTACTGTCAGATGTCTGACCTATAGAACTGTGTTGTTAGAGGCTGCCACGTTTGTGATCGGTTGTGACCATGGCCTTAGAAACAGAATACGGTCCTCATCTCTGGAAGTGACACCAGAATCCACCCAATTATCCGGGCCAAATAGGTGTCATCCCTGAGTGTCCCTTTTGTCTACTCTTCTGCCCACCTAATCCGGCACCCGTACAGACATTTCTACCTCCCGGGTAGATCCTGCTTCTGTCCGTTTCTCTCCATCTCCTCTGCCCACTGCCTGGTCCAGGCCACCATGATCCACAGCGGCCTACTGGTGGTCCCCTTGTTTCTGTACCACCCCATCCCTCCCGTTGGTTCATTGGCTACGAATAATATCTTTTGAAAAATGCATGTTCCTTCTCTGCTTATCCCTCTTCAGTACCTTCCCAACACTATTGGAGTAAAATCTAAGTTTCTGAACATGACGTACAAGATCCTACGTACACTGGCTCCTGCTTGCTTCTTTGATTTTACCTCGTACATTTACCCTAACTCATTTTGGTTACCCGTGGGATTCATTTCTGTCCCTGTAAAATGACAAACTCAAGCCTTTGTATATGTTATTCTCTCCTCTCGTGATTCGCTTCCCCTGACATATTCGTGTTTTTCAAGACTAAACTCAAATGCGATCCCCTTAGAAAGACCTTCATTAAGCCCTCCAGATAAAGCACCTGTACCGCTGACTCACGCACTCCTGGTCAGGTAACCCTGGTCGTAGCAATTGTCGGCTTGCTTTGCTTTCTTTGCCCCTCAGCGAACACAACCTCCCGGAGGCTTACCTCGCTGATTCCACAGGACATCCCCAGGCCCTACCACATTGTCTGACACGTAATCAATGGTAAATAGATGCTCCTTGAAGTCATAAATGAATGAGCCAAGGGAGTGAGTAAATAATGCAATCGCAGTGTTTTTTTTCATTGAGGTAAGGTGCACAAAACATAAAATTAACAATTTTACAGTGAATAATGCAGTGGCGTGTAGTACATTCACAATGTTGCTTAGCTACCATCTCTAGCTAGTTCCAAAACACTGTCATGGTTCCAAATTCAATCCCCTTACCCATTAAATGGTTACATCCCAGTCTCTCCTCCTCCAACCCCTGACGACCACCTGTTTGCTTTCTGTGACTATGGAATGACCTGGCTATTTCATGTCAATGGAGTCACAAAGTACATGACCTTTCCTGCCTGGTTCCTTTCCCTTAGCATGTTCTCGAGATTTATTCACATTGTAACATGGATCATAAAAAAAGAACTTTGTTCTTTTATGACTGAGTAATATTCCAGAGTGTGTGTGTGTCTGTGTGTGTCTGTGTATCCAATTTGTTTATCCATTCATCTGTTGATGGACATTTGGGTTGTTTCCACTTTTTAGCTATTGTCAATAATGCTGCTGTGAACATTCATGGACATCTGTCTTCATTTGTTTTTAAAGATTTCATTTACTTATTTGAGAGAGAGAGTGTGTGTGTGGGAACGGGAGGAGGGGCAGAGGTGAGAGGGAGAGGGACAAGCAGACTCCATGGTGAGTGCACAGCCCCACATGGGGCTCAATCCCACTACCCCCCAAGATGGTGACGTGAGCCCCAACCCAGAGTGGGATGCTCAACCAACTGAGCCACACTGGACATTTGTTTTTAACTGTTTGAAACTTCCATTTTGGAATTTAGGATATAGGCAATGACTTCTAAAGCCTAAGCCTCATTCACTTCTTGCCTGTTTCTGATTTTCTACGTATTTCTCATGCTGCGAGATTTCTCAGAGTCATTGAGTAGCTTTATGATCATATCTGCTTAATCATCATAGAATTCTTAATCACATTGTTTATTGTATGGATTAATACAGCAGGTTCGAAGTTAACAACTGGGGTGGGTGGGAAGAGATTAAAGAGAAGAGTGGTAGGTGTACTTACAATGATGACTTTTTAAAAACACACACATTACACGATAATCAATTTATTCATCCCGTAATGAACTCTGTTTCCCTCGGAAATGTTAGTAGCTGCCAACGTTTTCTGAGTTAGGTACTTGGAATCCCTTGGTGGTATGTTCAATGCCATCTCCAGTGTTTGAAAGTTTTAATCTGCAATTAGATATATATTAAGCCATTAAAATATCATTGCATTTTAATGATTTGAATTCTATGAAAATATGTAAATTAGTAATGGCTTATTAAACTTTACAGTTTTGGGTTATTGCACGAGAGAAAGATCTGTACATATGAAATGATGCAGGGGGGAAAGCCTTTTGTGTATTTTATGACATCATTCTTCAGTGAGGATGACAACAATGAAAATGTTCCTGCAATTAATAATTTTCAAAAAGAAATACATCCGCTCTCACAAATGGAAACTCTTTCCAGGCAAGCTGAGTACAAACAGTTGTTTGGGTCTAAGCACTTTATCCCAGTCCCTGGCACTCTGTTTTGTGCTTCAGAAAGCTCTCAATTCAAAACATAAATTTGGAAAAAGGCTTCCTCCCTGGAATCCTCTGAAAGCCCATAGTTACGGCGGGGACTTAAATATTATTTCCATAGCTACACTGGCTTCTAGCCACATCTGAAATGCATATCAACAAGCCTGGTGTGAAAATGGGAAGGGAGAGGGGGAAAAAAGGGAGGGGGAAGAGACAGAGGACACTAATTTTCCTTCTTCGGAGTAGGAGGTATAATGTCTTTATAAAGTAATAATTAAAAGAAAAACAATTACAGGAACCTTATCTGGACCATACAGCTTTACTTCCTCCGTTTGCATTAGCAGTGTTTCTAAGGTTATGACAAACCATGAAAATTGCATCTTTAGAGGAGTTTTATTCCTTTTCCTATGATTTGATTGAAACAGACAGCTACATTTTGTGTATATATAATTAGGCAGTAAAATAGGCTTTGAAGGCAGGTTTCCATTTAGTATGTGAGTCACACGCACAGGAGCCTTTCATTCACCAGCCAGAGACTGATCTTTTTAATGCCTCAACTGGCTGACATGTCTTCCGAATGCAACATCTTGCACCAGTGGTGGGGGGTGGGGGGGGTGGGGGTGGACAGGGAAAAACATCAGCTTTTAGCCCATATTTCTTTCTTTTTTTTTCATCTCCCTTCCAAAGGAAAAAAACAATCTGAAAAGCCAATCTCAGGAAGTCTTTGGTGATTTAACCTCACGACAAACTGATTTTTATCGTCCTTTTTCCAGATTGTCGTGGGGACGCCGGGGAATGGCGCACCAGTTCGCGGCCGTATCTAATCCCACTCATAAAAGGCCATTGTGGCCATAAAACTGAGACCAATAGCTTTTCCATTCTCCACCTCTCAGCTCTCCAAAGTAATGGCACTGGGTCTCCTCATCTTGTTTTTCTTTTCAAATGCATAGTTTCTCCCTTTAACAAGGTTTAAAAAAAAAAAAAAACGGGGGGAGGGAGTCGGCGAGAGGGGACAGCAGGAGAAGGAATCCAATCCCATTTTCTCAGTGCGGTCCCCTTCTGTGGCGCTAAGTGATTTTTTTCCCCCCCTGAACTTAAATGAGGAAGATCATTTGAGATACAGCCTGTTTTTATGAAAGATATTTTTCTCTGCAATTTCGAGTACAATGAGAACAACCCCGAGTGTATTTTTTTCCCCCTCATAACAGAAAATCAGGCCTATCAATTGTACATCATCAGGCCTTATCTGATTATCAAGCAGCCGGTCCCCCATTAATCTCTGTCCTTTCATCTCAGTGTATGCCATTTGCTATCTCCTGTGCCATTCAGGCAAGTCCAGTGACGGAGGGAAATAATGCCAAGCTACTTGGCTGATTTATGCAAGTGATAGTTTGTGTTTATAAAATGCCTTTCATCTGAGGACCTCAAAGGGCTTTAGGAACATTATCACATTGACGGGGCCCAGCTCCGACATCAAGGGCGCAGAATGGCCATAGTCATGTAAATCTCCGTTTTTGGAGTGATTAGTACCCCCGGTAACCAAGACAGATGAACTAGGTTCTCATTTTTGATGTGAAACGCGATGTCCATGCAGGAATTTCCATTTCCAATGCAGGCCGCATGGCCAGATAAACCACTCAGTATTCAATTTACCGCCTGGGATGGCCCCCCGGGGAGTTGGCTCCCCCCCCCCCCCCAGATGAAGGGCTTTCCAGGACAGGCAGGTGTATATATTTCTTCAATTGGCCTAATCTAATAAAGCTGTACGTGATTTATATGTGCAAAATGTTGCCGTGTTAAATAATTCAGAATGAAACTGCCTTTTCTAGTTGGGCTACAAATAGATGTCAATCTGCATTTGATGGGGCCCGGGTCCCACAGAGGCTTTGGACCAACAGAAAGAAAATCCATTCCTTGGGCTACGTCTGAGGAAACACACTGGGGACAGTGGTCCTGACTGAGCCTCTGTGGCCTGGGTAGGAACTCAGTGAGATCTCTCAGAGTGGGCCGTGCTTGCTGGCACTGTTTTCGTGAGCAAAGCAGCTTCCACGGAAGGCTGGGGTCGATCTGATGCGGGGACTTACCTTGTTGTAAGAAAAGCAGGTGCACAAGGTCAAGGCCCCAAGTTGAAAGAATCCGCTTTCCCTTCCCCTCCCTCTTGTTGCCGACCTTCTGGTTCCTCTTCACGTCTCCCCCATTCCTACCTCATCCCCTCTTTCCCCATCCCAATCCTACTGCCTCACAGTGTGTGTTTTTAATTGATTAATTAATTTATTTATTAAAGATTTCATTTATTTATTTGAGATAGAGGAGAGAGAGAGAGAGAGAGCACAAGTGGGGGGCGGGGAGGAGAGGGAGAAGCAGGCTCCCCGCTGAGCAGGGAGCCCAATGTGGGATTCAATCCTAGGGCCCTGGGATCATGACGTTTCCCCTGGCATGATTTCCCCTCTGGAGCCTCATTGCTTATGGAAAGGAAATGACAGCATTATGAAAATGGCCCAGCCAGTATTGAGAGTTTCTTGATGACTGCGGAATGCGAGTTGGTTGTTAGCAGCTTAGCCTAATATTGTCTGATGGGTATGATAAGGCAAAGGACATGTATGTCTTGTGCCTTCATTTGGAGCTAACCAGTCTGAGGCAGTCAGGTGTCTCATCTCTATTTAACAGCGGATTGGAACTGCAACATTGTGTCGCCCCAAAGAGGCTGCAGCAAATGGCCAGTGGTGGAGGCGAGAATGCCTACCAAGCCCTACAGGGCCCTGTGCATCCCTTGGTCACACAGAACCAAGACATGGTTTTCCTGGGGCTGGCTCTCTTTCAAATGGGCAGTGCTTAGTTAATATTCCCTTTAATACAATCATATTCTTGGTGCCGATTTTAAAGTCAATTCATTGTCTGCGTTTAGGAAAGGAGATCTTCGTTGATTTCTAAGGAAAGGGTGGGGGGCATCCTGTTCCCTCCCATCATTTTATTTATAACATTTCTTACTATCTGAAGGGTGCCTGGCTGGCTCATTCAGTAGAACATGTGGCTCTTGACCTGGGGGTTGTAGGTTCGAGCCCCACAGAGAGTGTAGAGATTACTTCAAAATAAAATCTTAAAAAAAAAAAATGTTCTTACTATCTGAAATGGTCATTTGTATTTATGTATTTCCTTTCTTACTCTTTCTCGGCTTCAACAGAATACACATTCCATGGCTGTATGTAGCAGATACACCTGCTGCCTGTAAAAGAGCTTGGCACACAGTAGGTGCTCAATAAAGATGTGTTGCAAGAATGAAGGGATGAATAAAAGTGAGTAATATGATAGATGCCCAGAAATAGCTTCTCCTGAAAAGATCTATCAACAATTGATACATTTCTGGTTCTATAATCCTATTAAATATTTAACGGCTGTAGAAATGATCCGATGATTTTGATTGCTGTTTGGCATACACCTCAGTCCTCTAGGTGTACAATTGCGAGCCCATGTCTACCTGCACTTTATATCCACTTTTTCGTGTCTATGCTAAAATGAAAAATCATAGACATAGGCATAACACTGCATCAGTGCAGGGTGCTAATGTGAAATTAGAATTTTGAGATCAAGTTTTGACGTAGGTTCCAGGGAGTTTGTCGTACTCGGATTCCTTGTTAATTCATGGAAGTCATACACTGCCGCCCTACCAGCTAATTTACAGGTCAAGGACTGTTATTGCTGAACCCAACCCATGTTTTCTCACTGCCCTTCCCTTTTTTGGAGGTCATGGGTTACTGTGGTAGCATGTGGATTTTGGACTTAGGCAAGCCACACTTCATCTCTCCCACTCTGCCTCCATTTCTTCTTCCCCAAAATGGGATAATGCTTCCTTTCTCAATTTTGTGTATATGTGTGAGATTTTAAAAAGAGAGTTAGGTTTAAAAAAAAAAAAAAGCTTAAGGGTGCCTGAGTGGCTCAGTCGGTTAAGTGTCCGCCTTCGGCTCAGGTCATGATCTCGGGGCCCCAGAATCGAAACCCACAACCAGCTCCCTACTTGGCAAGGAGGCTGCTTCTCCTTCTCCCTCTGCCCCTCCACCCCCACTTGTGCGCTCGCCCTCTGCTCTTCTCTCAAATAAATAAATAAAATCTTTTTTAAAAAGCAGAAAAGTTAGCTAGAAGTAGCAGTAGTAGCTGTAGTAATGGTCTGGTGACAGTAGTATTATCATTATTCTCTTATTATTAGTAACCCCACGTGCATTCTGGGTAGCCAGTCTTAACTTGGGGAATCTATTCCTCGTGTCCACATGGTCTCCAGCCCAGGGTCTCTCTTCTGACAGCCTGTTTTTCCTCTAGAATTTGTCTGACCCACTTTGGCTTCTGGACTAGAATGAGTCATTCAACAAATCTGCCTTTACTCATGGATGTCCATGAACTTTACATAGTCTCTTAGACCAGTCACACTGGCAATATCCATTTTACCTGTTTCTGAAATCCCAGATTCTTAATCTGTTCCCCCTTTGAGCCAGTCTCTCACTTTGGACTCGGAAAATGGTTTCAGAGATAGCTCTGAGTAACCAGAGTGTTAGAATAATCTTGCCACTTTTCTCAGCTGTGTGGTCTTGGACGAAACACATGCAAGCTCAGTTTCCATGTTTTTGGCTGTGAAATTAAGGGAGTTGGATTAGAATATTCTCTAAGGTCTTTTCCAACTAAAAATATTTTATTCTAATTATGTGGTATTTACCTGCATACATGTTCAGGTTAAATTTTCAAATCCTTTCTGCTATAGCAAAACACTCAACCTACTATTATTACTTCATCAAGTGTTAAAGTAACTGATCTAGATGGCCTATTTGTTGTTACATCTTTATCTTAGCATGTCCTAGAGCCATCAGTCTCTAGTATATCTGTTTCTAACATGGTCTTAAGCTTCTACGTATAAAACTGTTTGTCGGTTCATACTGAAAATGAGCTTAATACTGGAAATATAGTTAGTTTCATTAGGTAATATTAGCAGATGTATTTTACCTGTTTGTATGACCCACAATAGTGGAATATTATCCACCCACAGGTTAATTTGATAGTCAACATAGAAAATGAAAATGCATTGCATTGACAGATGGCTTTATCTTTTAAAAGTACACTCATACACATTAACTCCTATGACCCTCCCCACAAACTAATGAGGTAAGTAGAGCACACCTTATTGTCCCAATTTATAACAAGAAAAACTAGGGCAGAGCAGAAAACTGAAGTGGCTTGCCCTAGGCACCACAGTTGATTAGTGACATCTAGGATAAGAACTCAGGATTCTAACTCTGAATCCAGGATTCTAACTCTTTCCATGGTGCCTGCCCCCATTCTCAGCCAGCTTACTCATTCTACTAATAGCAAATCCCCAAAGCCTCTTCTGCTGTAAGAGATCTCTCCTAACCATGAACCACATTGCTTTTTGGGGAGTAGAATTAGTCGAGGAATTATTACCTAAAAATAGAAAAGTATATGGCTACACGTATATACATGTGAAAAGCTAATATGTAGTGAGTTCTGGTTCTTTATTTTGGATGTCATAGGCTGCTTGAGATAAAAATTCTGGCTCTGCGTGGCTTTATTGCCTTCTTGCCTCTTCTGGTATGGATCCGGATGTAGAAATCATTGAATAATCAACTAAAAACAAGCAAACTCTAGGATTCTAGTGAAGAAGGAATAGCATTGCTGGTTCTGGGAAGCAGTGAAAAAGGTTTACCATTTGAACTGTGAGGTTGTTTCTATTTATAACTCTGAATGAACTGGTAAGCCAGACGTTAAGGTGACTTATATTCATCTTCTCAGTTTCATTACTGTAGCGTCAGGGCCATTGGTTTGAATCTCTTTCAGCTTCACAAAGCCTCGATGTGTTCATTTTTTATTTTTATTTTTTTAAGATTTATTTATTTTCAAGAGAGTGTGTGCTCAAGTTGGCGGAGGGGCAGAGGGGGAGAGAGAATCTCAAGCAAATTCCCCGCTGAGTGCAGAGCCTGATGCAGGGCTCGATCCCAGGACCCCACGATTATGACCTGAGCTGAAACCAAGTTGCTTAACTGACTGAGCCACCCAGACGCCCCAAGTGTCAGTTTGTTCAAATGTTGCCCCTTACCAGCTTTGCAAATTTTGTAAAATCAGGTTTCATTTGTGTATTGCTCAGTCTACCACGTGTCTAGTCACAGACTAAGCCCCGTAAAAGAAACATGAAAGAAATAGAAAGTACTGTCTGTCCACGTGAAGTCTGGAAAGATGAGGTACACTCAAGAAGGAGCTAGAGAGAAAATGGATGACAGCCTTTGGAAAACAAGATTACGTAGAACACAGTGCAAGGAAATAGCGAAATCAGAGAAGGAAAAAATTAGTTAAAGTGAAGCATACCTCCGTGAGCTGAAACCCTGGTGGGTTTTGCTTTACTTAAAAAAAATTTTTTTTTTAAGATTTTGTTTTTAAGTAATCTCTACAACCAACATGGAGCTCAAACTCAACAACCCTGAGATCAAGAATTGCACGCTCTACCAACTGAGTCAGTCAGGTGCCCCGTGGTTTACTTTTTTAACCTTGGAAGAATTACAGGATTTGGATTGCAGAAACCAGTGAAAGAAACAGTGAATTGGAGGTACAATTGCATGTTGTTGATTGTGGAGTCATTTTAAAAAGGGTGGGGTGGAGGGGCTTAGGCCTCACGTAGACTCGGATTCAAATTCAAACTTGGTATCTTTCTCACTACAATAATAGTAGCTACCATTTAAACCCTCCGTTTTGTGCCAAATATCATGTTACATGCATGATTTCATTTAATCCTCCAAATATCTTTGCGACTCAGTGCCTGAGAGCCTTCTGGCACATAGTAAGAACTTGATAAATGTTTGTTAATTATCTAATGCTACAGCATGTTCCTTATTTTCTTTACAAGGATACCAAGGCTCAAAGAAGTTATTTGCACAGAGCCACCCAGCTAACAAAGAATAAAACTAGTATTTGAACAGAATGTGTCCAATTTAAAAACGGGGGTAATAATTTTCTGGGTGTTATGGGTTCAGTGAAATCTTCTGGCTAAAGGTTTGAGTAGAATGCCTGGCACCCAGAGAACACTTAAATAAACATTAGGACAAAACATGTCACAGAAGTAAACTGATCTGGAATGAATAGGAACAATGAGGAGAACAGTAGCACCACGATTTTTGGATTCCAGCAGTTTAAGGCAATGTGTTCAGAGTTGATAGAACTTCAAATGACCCGTGTAAAGCAAATATTTGATGAGATGTTTGCTTTCATGCTCAGCCGTGGCCACTGAAATTTAGTATTTTCTGTCTGATAATTTTAATCCCAAGCATACGAGAAACTACTAAATGGATTTTCCATTTTCCATACTTAATAGTGGCTCATGAATATTTTCTATAGTGATAGAAAATGTTACATGACACTCTCGTTTCATAGAATCCCTTGCTCACTCTTTGAGGGGTTGAAATCAAATCATAAGCTCTTTGGAAACGATCTGACTATCTGTTCTTATTCTGTATCACAAAATTTCATAGACTGAGTGGCTTCATAACAAGAGAAATTATCTCCCACTGTTCTGGAGGCTAGGTCCAAGATAAAGGCACCCACATGATTCAGTGTCTAGTGAGAGCCCACGTCTTCACCGAAGCCCTTCCTCATTGATAGCTGTCTTCTCACTGCGTCCTCACAGGGCGGAAGGGGCAAGCTCGCTCTCTGGGGTTCATCTTCCAAGGACATTAATCCCATTCAGGAGGGCTCCACCCTCCTGACCCAAAAGTCATGTCTCTGAATACCATCACATTAGACGTTGGGATTTTTGACATAGGAGTTTCTGAAGGGACATAAATCTTCAGTCCATGGCATCCATCAACTGGAGCGTGGGCATAATAAATGACAGTATTTTCATGCTAAAGATATTTTGCAGCCATAAAACGAATGAGGTTTTTTTATACCTACTGACCTGGGCAAATGCTTATCATTTATTTTTAAGTGAGAAAGTCGTTGGGGTGCCCTGCTGGCTCAGTAGGAAGAGTGTGCAACTTTTGATCTCAGGGTCATGAGTCTGAGCCCCATGTTTGGTGTAGAGATTACTTAAATAAATAAAACTTTTTTTTGAAAACATAGAAAAGTAATGGTAGAAAGAGTGTAAGAGTGTAATTCCAGTTTTAGCAAGAAAAAACCCTCTACATATCCTATATATGTTTATAAGTGCATGGAGAAAAGGTATGCAAAGGTACATGGTAAGTATTGAAAGACGTTCCTACCGGAGAAGGGAGCGTGGTCAGGAGGACATTGATAGGGAACATATGCCTTTTTGCTTTATATTCATAGGTATTTTATCCTTTAAAAAGAAACCTTTTAAGATGAGCATGATTGTTTTTATTTCTTCCATTTAAAACTTAACAGGGGTGATATCCAGGTGGTATTTACCATCTTACACCCAAAACTCCCCTGAAATGACAGAAAATCACCTTTAAGAGTGCCGCAAAAAGACAAGAGTTACTAGGAAAGACCACAGATTTTGAGAAATTCTTGGAAGATAGACACCAGTAGAGAAAAACATGGATAGAAGAAAGCCACTGAAGCTGTCAGCTCGCTGGGGGCGTAGCCTCAATCCCGACAGTGACCTAACATGCACGAGGGCCCAGGGGGGGCCCAGCACGATCCTCAGGGCACCCAAAGAACCACATCTGAGAAAGTTGCACACGTAGGATCCACCTCCTTGCTCCTTCGCCCCATGAACTGGGCAGTAGGAAACAATGGCTTCCTACCTCGAGATTATTACCCCAACTGCTTTTGAAACAGGGTAAGAAAAGGATGGTGAAAGTTTTTGGCAAGGAGTTCAAGCTGGACAGGAGCCCTGGGTAACACGAGGTCTACTGAGGCGGGAAACACATGCTGCATTCAGTTGTCCTCCTTTCCTTTTATGTAACTTAGCTATTAGGATAAAACCTTGGGGCGCCTGGGCGGCTCAGTGGGTTAAAGCCTCTGCCTTTGACTCAGGTCATGATCTCAGGGTCCTGGGATCGAGCCCCGCATCGGGCTCTCTGCTTGGCAGGGAGCCTGCTTCCCCCCTCTCCTTCTACCTGCCTCTCTGCCCACTTGTGATCTCTCTCTCTGTCAAATAAATAAATAAAATCTTTAAAAACAAAACAAAACAAAAAAACCTTGAGGCATGGGGTCCCCGAAGTGGACGTTCTTCCAGGTACCCGCTGGAGGCAGGACCCAGGGCAACTTACAAAAGGCAAGAGGGGGTCCCAACCCAGAAGACAAGCCAGGAGTACACTCCGATGGTGAGATATCACCAAACACATGAAGAAAAACACTTTGAAAACGAGGCTCTGAATTCAGGAAGCAGAACTCAGTCCTGAGGGAAAGTTCTCAAAGAATAGAATCATGTTATTAAACTAGGAAACAAAAATCTATTGTGAAAGATTCAAGAGAATGTTGTATCTGTGAAAGAATAGGAAGATCTGAAGAAGAAACATTTGGATTTTTGGAAATAAGACTGACGTTTATTGAAATTAAAATCCTCAATAGGAGAAATAGTCAAATGGATGTGCTGTGATCCAATTAATAAGCAGGAAAATTGAGCCCAGGGTTTCTGTCAGAACACAGGGCAAAACGACAATGTGATGGGCCCCATCTGTGCCCCCCCAAGAAATTCGTGTTTTACTCTAACCCCCACTACCTCAGAATGTGACTCTCTTTGGAGGAAGGACGTTTAACCAGGTAATTAAGGTTAAATTAGGTCATGTAAGTGGGCCCTAATGAAAACTGACTGGTGTCTTCGTAACAAGAGGAAATTTGGACACACAAACAGAAAACCAGGAATACATTCCCACGGAGAAAAAGCCATCCCAGGACACGGCAAGAAGGCAGCCATCTGCAGGCCAAGGAGAGAGGCCTTGATCTTGGACTCAGTCTCCACAACTGCGAGAAAATAAGTTTCTGTTGTTAAGCCACCCAGTCTGTGGTATTTTCTTATGGCGGTCCTAGCTGACTAATCAGGACAGAAACATGGAAAGTATGAGAGAGCGTAGTAGTGAAACAGAAGATATACCCAGAAGTTTTAACATTTATTCAATAAGGCCACCAGATGGGTTGAAGAGAGATAAGGGATGGCTGGCTCAGTGGGAAGAGCAGGTGATACTTGATCTGGGGGTAATGAGTTTGAGCCCCATGTTGATAGACAGGTTACTTAAAGAAAACTTTAAAGAAGTGGGGAGGGGGCACCTGGCTGGCTCGGTCGGTAGAGCATGCGACTCTTGAACTCAGGGTTTGTGAGTTCGAGCCCCATGTTGGGTATAGAGATTCCTCTAAAATAAAATAAAAAAAATAAATAAGTATAAAGAAAGAAAAGAAGGAGGGAAGGAAGGAAGGAAGTCAAGAAAAATTCCCAGAAATGAAGGCAAATAACAGTCTGTTAATTAAAAGAGTTTCACGTTTGCTGAGCAAGAGTCATTAAAAAATGACCCACAGCTACACAGACTGAAATTTAATAAATGAATCAGAAGAAAAAGTGATGCAAGGTTCTCCTTGAATACAGTCATCTATGTGCAACACTGAGTTCATGAAACCCAAGCAGAGTTCTTGATGACGTTTTCTGTTTCCCATTGATAGGTTCAAAGTTTAGAGATGGATCAAAGTTTCGAAGCTGCTTTCTCACGGGGTGCCTGGGTGCTCCGTCGGTTGAGCATCTGCCTTTGGCACTAGTCATGGTCCCAGGGTCCCGGGATTGAGCCCTACGTTGGGCTCTCTGCTCAGTAGGACCCTGCTTCTCCCTCTCCCTGCTGCTCCCCCTGCTTGTGCTCTCTGTCTCTGTCAAAGAAATACATAAAATCTTAAAAAAAAAAAAAAAAAAGAAGAAGAAGAAGCTGTTTTCTCCAAATCTCTCATGTCTTTGGAGTAAGGAAATTGAGTCAGAGAGATTAACTAGCTGGGTATTTTTATTTATTTATTTTTGGAGAGGGGGAGACAGAGGGAGAGAGAGAATCTTAAGCAGGCTCCTTGCCCAGACTAGATCCCCAACTCACGACCCCGAGATCATGACCTGGGCCAAAATCAAGGGTCGGACACTTAACCGACTAAGCCACCCAGGCGCCCCTGGCTGGGTGTTTTTGAAAACACAGTTTCAGATTCTTTGACCTTCTCCCACAGACCTCCTCAGGGGTCTCTATCCCCTCCTCTGAACTCTGGGTGCTCCTGTGACCCCGTGACCGATGTAGTATGGCGCTAGGGCGACCAAACGTTCTGGGTTTCCGGGGACTTGGTTTCGGCACTGCCGATGTCCCAGGAAAGTCCTCACAAGCGGACAAACCAGGTTGGCCCGTCATCAGACAAGTGACCTATGTCCCTTTCAAGGTTGGCTCATTAAACGCCAGGCATCTATCACGTCTTTCACTAGAACACTCTTGGAGCTTTAAGGTGCCAAGTAAGGGATATAACTCTCCTGAAATGACCAGGCGGGAATGGCCATACGTAGGCACCGAAGTTGGTGGTCCCAGCTGAGCTCAGCTCTCCAAGCACTGCCTCAGGGTGCCAGAAACGGGAGTCAGGCTGCTTGGACCTCTCAGGCAGCCCACACTCCAGCCGACTACCACCAGTGAACCTCACCGAGGCCACGTGGAGCAGAAGACTTATCTGTCAAGTCCTGCCCTTATCGCTGATCTTCAAAATGATGAAATACATAAAATCAGTGGTTATTTTAAGCCACTATGTTTGGATATCGCTTGCTACATGGCTTTAGATAATTAGAACAGTGGCTGAAGTTACCAAAAGTCTCGGGTCATTTGAGTTCTGGTCCAGTGTTTGCTCTGCCTTAACTCGGCATTGTGATTTGTTTGTTTGTTTTTTATCCCTTTGGAAATCAGTGTAGATTCTCTTCTTGAGCCACGTTAGACACACTTATTGGTCCATAGTAAGTGGATGTTAGGCTCTCTGTTGATGCGGGAATAAAGATTCTTTTAAAAAGCAGATATTTCTGGCTCATGTTATACTTTTATCAGTTTTCATCTAATCAGAGAGAGAACCAAATAGTAATTTGAACAGGGAAAGTTTAATATAAGTGATCATTAAGTATAACAGGGGATTGGGTAGTAAGTATAACTTACTTATTAAGTAATAAGGGACTGGCTACTAAGAAGTTAGAATTCTAAATATAAGAATAACAATATGTAATATCATATCCTATCATATCAGAAGTAATACAGTATATATATAGTATAGCCACCAACCTCAGTGCTGAGATAAAGTACCCAAGGAAGGGACGCCTGGGTGGCTCAGTTCTTAAGTGTCTGCCTTTGGCTCAGATCATGATCCCAGGGTCCTGGGATTGAGTCCTGCATCAGGCTCACTGCTCAGCAGGAAGCCTGCTTCTCCCTCTCCCATTCCCTCTGCTGTGTTCCCTCTCTCGCTGTCTCTCTCTCTCTGTCAAATAAATAAATACAATCTAAAAAAAAGAAAAAAAAAAAAAAAGCGCACCCAAAGAAGGGCTCTCTGGAGCTGAGGTCCAGACCTTTTTGGAGACAACATGGCCTTGGGTCATTGGATGGCAAAGAAGTCATTGTAAAGTCAGGCCAGCAGACCTTTCAGGAAATCCACCCCCTAGGAGGCTGGAGAAAGCTCTACATAGGAAGTTGTGTCTTAAGAGGCATTAGCTACCAAAATGGCCGTGGGGGTGCCTCGGAGGCTGCTGGTCGCTGTATGCTGGAGAAGCAGAGCCTTACGCTGCGGGATCATGGTGCTGGGGAAGCCAGTCCTGCCAGGGGAGCCTGCCAAGTGGATATGCTGGAACCAGGATGCAAAACCCTTTTCTTCTGCAATGTCTTTCTAGTGCCTTCTACTAGCAAGGCTTAATGTTGTGCAATTGGCAAGGAAAAATATTTCAAGGGCTCAGATCCACTTTCACAAAGTGCGCAGAAGGGAGGAATTCAGAGCCTTAAAAAAAAAAGAAGAAGAAGAAGAAAACTGTCATAATTATTACGAGCGCTACATCAGGATTTTACTTTATAGGACCTTGAACTTCTCCTCTCAAATTCTATAAAGGATTATCCAGATGCTTCCAGAAAGTGAATATTTTAGATGGTAAGGGTCATAGGTTTTAATATCAAACTCATTTTCCAATCATGACTTTTATGTGAATATCATTTTGTAGGGTACCAAATCATTAAATGTTTCTGAAATTGTTATTAAAAACCCTATTAGTGGGGCGCCTGGGTGGCTCAGTTGGTTGAGCGTCTGCCTTCAGCTCAGGTCATGATCCCGGAGTCTTGGGATCAAGTCCTGCATTGGGCTCCCTGCTTAGTGGGGAGTCTGCTTCTCCCTCTCCCTCCTGCTGCTCTTTCTCTCTTTCAAATAAATAAATGAAAAATCTTAAAAAAAAAAAAAAAAAGCCCATTAGTGACTATAAATAGGCATAAGGTTTTTTTTTAGAGTTATGGGAATAATTTAAAATTAGATGTGATGGTTGAAAAATTCTGTAAATATACTAAATTCATAGAATTATATGCTTAAAATGGTAAGTCTTATGGCACATAAATTATATCTAAATAAAGTTTAAAAAAAAACAATCAGAATAGTTACAAGGCAAATTTTTCAAATGAAAAAATAGAAGTGAGATTTATTTAAAGATTTGAAAAACCCTAGGTAACCTGTTTTTCCATGGCTAATTCATTTAATGGTTTTAGTACTATTATCAGATATTACGTGCATATCCATTTCATACGTTTTTTCCTTTGTATCATATTTTTCCAAAATCATATTTCATGACTTCCATAAATTTTTTTCTGATTCTTCTTGAGAGTGTTATACCATTTCCTATTCTTTTTTTCCATTAGAGTATCTTTGAATGTTTGGGGAAAGATTTTTAGAATATTTGTATAATTGTCTTTAATTATATACATTGATTCTATTGGCCTCAAAATGATATTTAATCATTGTAGGAACTTTGCTCTTTCTGAACTATTCTCTTGAATTTATTTATTTATTTATTTATTTATTTATTTATTTATTTAAAGATTTTATTTGACAGAGAGAGAGACAGCAAGAGAGGGAACACAAGCATGGGGAGTGGGAGAAGGAAGCAGGCTCCCCGCTGAGCAGTTAGCTGGACATGGGGCTCAATCTGAGGACCCTGGGATCATGATCTGAGCCTAAGGCAGACACTTAACCAACTGAGCCACCGAGGCGCCCCTTGAATTTATATATTTTTAAAGATTTATGTATTTATTTGAGAGAGAGAGGGTACGTACCCATGGGGGGAGGGGCAGAGGGAGAGAATCTTCAAGCAGACTCCCTGCTGAGCATGGAGCCCAACATGAGGCTCCTCTCGAGACCCAGAGATCATGACCTGAGCTGAAATTAAGAGGTTGGGCCACCCAACCAACTGAGCCACCCAGGTGCCCCTGTTATACTGAATTTAAATACATTTTCTGAGATGGCAGCTAAGGTTACGGGTAGTTTTATTTTCTTCTTGAAACAGCCTCATGTTTTGTTTTGTATTATTTGTGTTTGTGACCTGGTCTTACTTGAAGTTTTGACAAGCTCAGTTCTGGAACTAGGCATCCTGTGCCCTGTTTTCTGATAGTGACCTCTCCTTCCACTAAGGGATGCATGGAGTCCACTCATTCATTTCTTGTTTCTGGAGTGCAAAGCTTCAAACTTTGCAGAATTACATTCATCCCTAAGAGACCATCCAACTTAAAAAATATATATATTTGAAAATAAAATATTTTTAAAAAATGGGTCCTTTTCAAGAATTAACCCATAAAGTATTTTGTTTTGTTTTGTTTTTTGTATCAAGTCTAGCACAGCATGTGGAATATAGTTGGTACTTAATAAATGATATTTAAGTAGATGAATAAAAGAGCAATATAAAATAAACTGGTGAGATTTTAATGTGAGCAGCGTCACTTTGCAGTGAGGCAAGTCCCTCAAATGTGGACCAATGACAGACCTCACTTTTGATTTGCCTGTAGCTGTCCAGGGACATACAGAAGCCTTCCACTTTAGACGGTAGGACGTAAAGCTGGGAGTGTAAAGTAAAGCCCTAAAGTTCCTTCTTATTTTTGTCAGCGAAACTCTGTTAAAAATGGAAAGACTAATTTAGGACAATACATGTTAAATTTTTTATACTTTGACAAGACAAATCTGTTATAATATCCCAAGTGAAGTTTCTTTTCCCCTTAACTCATCAGCTTCCCAGAAAGTTACTGGATATGCTGAATTATTAAGAGCTTTAGGTGTCCAAATTAAAAAAAAAAAAATTCTAATTATCTCAGTGTCTATTCATATTAGCTCTTTCACTTCCGCAGCCTGCTGAGACTGTTCTGGGCTCCACCGATGTCCTTATGCTCCTCATGTATGAGGGGCAGCCATTTTGTTGAAGCTGCTCCCAAGGTCTCCATTCTGTCCCCCCATTTCAGATTTCCTGTGCTTGAAATCCTTGCTCGGTTGGTCATGGCTGAATTGTCTCACCTTAAACAAAACCGAGTTGTCTCCTGCCCTTCCTCTTCTTCCTCAGCTAGGACCATCAATGCACCTCTAAAACTTCAGTTAGTCTCTCTACTGACTCTTTTCTCTCAAGATAGATGTCAAAGGCTGTTTCATACTGGAAAATTACAAAACAAGAACACCAAAAGTCTCCCCCTGGACTCATTCTTCAAACTCTCCTCTATTCCCTTCCAACAGAAGCTCCTAAAAAGACTAGTCTTCGTTTGATCTCTCCATTTGTCCCCTCGGTTTTAGTCGTGAAGCCACTGTTTTTTGCTACTGATTTACTTACATGGCTACTTCTGAGATCACGAAGTTCTCCCCCCAATAAAAGGCAGTGGAGGCTTTTTGTCTTAAACTTACTGGATTTCCCTGGTGCCTTTGGAATTGTTGGTCATGCTCTTCTCAGAGGTGTGCCTTACCTAGTTGGATTTGTGTGTGTGTATGTGGGGGGTTGTTTTAATCTCTCTGCTTGCTCACACTCATTCATTATATTTTCTTCTCCAAAGTTATATTTTCTTCTCCAAACTTAGATGTTGGTGTTCCCCAGAGATTCCATTTTTGACCTTATGTTCTTGTTGACATAACTTGTGCTTTAGTCGACTTGTTTTCATTCATAAAGACCTATCTTTCAACAGTCTTTCATTCATAAAGACCCCTCCCTGCTCTGGTTCACTTATTTAATGTGACTGTAGAGTATTCTTATAGAATTTGTACTTTCTAAGCTGACCGTTTCTAAGCTGGCTTATAACGTGTTTATCATTCTTGTTTGTCCACTGAATATACCTGTGGGCTGAAATATTATCTGACTAGACCTTGAGCTGCTTGTTTACCTTTATCATCCCCTACATTTCTGGGGAATAGTTTCTACTGTTCTTGCATATAGAAATTCATTCTAAGTTCATTAGTTTAAAAAACATCTTTGAACATTGCCCTAAGACCTTAGCCAGGCCTGGGTAATATAATTCATTCACTCCCTCCTGGACCTTTTCGGACGACCAATCCCTTATATCTATATGACTGTCAATGAATTTATAAGAGATTCATGGTTTTTCCATAGTCCTCCTAGAGTTAGGCCATCCATTGCCTTGTGATAAACTCACTCTTCTTCATAGAGGATAAAAGAACACTTCCAACCCAGTCCGGCTGAGAGTACCTTTTTATGCATTATAAAAGGCTGCCCTTTCTTAGGCTAGTACAGCACAGAGCGGGGGCATATATTGGGGTGAGCAGAGCATGAGTTGGATGTCAGCTTCCATT
This sequence comes from Potos flavus, assembly GCA_028534135.1. Classification (NCBI taxonomy): domain Eukaryota; kingdom Metazoa; phylum Chordata; class Mammalia; order Carnivora; family Procyonidae; genus Potos; species Potos flavus. The sequence goes on along the minus strand of CM052895.1, from coordinate 13,154,087 downwards.
GTTCCCTCACCAAAACACCTTTGTGCAGGTTCATAATGGCCCTGTCTACTGCAAGGCTTCAACCCACAGCCTAACCACCATTCCTTCCCTTCAGGATCTCCACGATCTGGCTAAGCTGGACCAACACGGCTCTCCTATTCTTTTTGGCCTCTACACCTATGTTCATCGTGTTCCTCTGCTCGGCCTGACCTTCCTCCATCTCCATCCTAATGTGGCATAACGATTTGGCCTACTCCTTCCCAGGCACCTATACTGGTCCCCTTAGGTCCAGTTAGCTTTTCTTCTTCCCCAAAGTGATACATTTGTACTTTTCATCATAAATCCTCTTTGGAGTTGGGCAAGTATCTTGTGTCAGCCATGAAATTTGAAGCATCGTTAACAGCAGAGATGATGTCTTATTCCTTTTTGTATCTTCTGTGAGCCTGTGTAACACAATAGAGGTTTTTTTGAATGAATATCTCAAACTTCATCACAGGAAATGAGTTTATATTTGTAACATGCATAGCATAGTGCCTTTTACAGAGTGAAATAAAGGTGCCGTACAGGTGTTTGTTAAACAAAATGAAAGGTTGATAGGATGCATGTTTGGATTTGAGAGGTCGATTGTTATTATAATTAATGATAATTGTGTCCGTAATTTATTAATAGACCCAGAAATACTTTCTTTATCACTAGGCTTTTGGTAATGTGGCACCATGGATAGAAACGTTGCTTTCTTTTTATATTCTATTCCTTTTTCTAATTACATATCATTTCTCTCACAGTGATGGTTAAATCTCATTATATGTAATGATTTATCCATTTTCTTCTGTAACAGTTTTATCAGTGACTCCTTGTGTTATAATCTCATTCTTTCACAGAATTATATCCTATTTGTTAAGAATAGGAACTGTTACCATGATTTCATCTTCTTCAATGCTCTTTTTAATCTCAGTGTCATAGGCCTCTTTGTGAAAAGATTAAACAGTTTTTCTCTTCATTTAGTCTAATTCTGTTCAATGTTGCTTATATTATTTACTTTCTTTCACTGTATGTTGCTATTTTATTTCAAGAGTTAAATTCTATGAGTAAACTGTCGGTTTCATTTTTACAATTCTATTTCTTTCAGTAAGATGGGAAGCATTGTAGAAATCAAAATTACCAATTTCTTCTTTCTTCCAATGTATAATATGCCTGTAGTGAAATTTTGAATCTTCATTCCTTAATTTCTGTTGAATATGTTTCTATATGGGATTGATTTTTTTTCCTTCTTGATTGAAATATAGTTTAAGAATATTATAAAGTATTGGACTGAGTTTCCTAAGTGTATGTATAAATAGAAAATTACAGATCTTCTCCATAGATGGCCCAGCCAGTGAATTGGACCTAAAACAAGCAAATAAACAAAAACCTGAGGAAGCGAATGGTAGAAAGCAAGTATAATCTGCTGTTTGTTTGTATACTCAGCAATGTCTTTTGAGACAATTTTACCCTACTGGATTAATGCCAAAATGTTCCAAAGCCAAGGGATAAATTGTTTCTGAATAGCTTCTTCCTTCTCCCAGACATGGCTTATTTTCCTTTTGATTTTTAGTATAGAAATGGCCAAATATATGTGTATATTACATAAAAAATAATATTATGATCTCAGTGTATGTACCGCCAGTCAGTAATGGCCAGTCTCACGCCATTTTTTAACCTCATTCTGCCACCCATTATGGTAGTATTCTTATGTTTAAAATTTTTCAGTTGAGTAATACAAGAAACTGTTATTTAAAAAAGAAATGCTGAGTCCTAGGTGCCATTCTGCTGCTTGGCATAATATCGCTCCCTGGTAGAAAAATGACCACAGTGGCTTTTCTTTGAATTTTTCTTTAAATTCATTATTCTTCCAGGAAGAGAAGTCATTGGCCACATGCTAATGTTTCCATGCTCAACAAAATGGGTGGAAACCATACTTCGGTGGCAATCTAGAACAGTCTCTAAGTATCCAGATTCAGGGTAGGCTTTCTACATTCAGTCATGATTCCACCAAGATCTGGCTGTGATACATGAAAAATCTACTTATCTTTTCTGCCTGTCGTCTTGTCTGATGAAAATAATACTTACCTCATGGCACTGCTCCGAACATAGATTAAGTGAATTAATATGTATGAAAAATTAAGAAGCGTTTCTGGACCATGGAAAGTCACACATATATTGCCCATTATTATTCAGTTTTTTGAATTACAAACCACTTTTAGGTTTGAAAGAATTGTGCATCCTTAGGACATTTGTGGGTCTTTGGAAATAACAATGAAAAACTTTAATAAAACACTTTAAAATTATAGATAATGACTTAGCTATGAAGAAAAATATATTGTCTCCTTTGCTCCTAAAAATGGTCTGACATGACTACTTCTCAGTATTCAATTAACAGTTTTTAATGTAATGTTTCAGATTTTACAAACCTCAGAGAAAATTCAGATAATAAGAATATACAAATTAAAGAATACGCTCAAACAATGTGTTCTTTTAAGTTTTGTGGGATTCCTCTAAAATCCAAGGAAACACCGTAAGAACCCAAAGAAACAGAAAACATTAAAATATGATTAGAATAAATGTCCTCATACCTTCAATTCTATTCCGAGCAGTCCCTCATTATGATTATTACGTTTTAAAGGTGTTTAAAAATAAATAAATAAATAAATAAAAGGTGTTTCCGTGGATGATGTGAAGAATCTTTAAAAAAGAAGACAGACGGAGAGAAAAGAAAGGAAAAGAGCAGGGGGGATAAAAGAAAGAAAGAAGAAAGAGTAAGTGACTAAAATATTTTTGGAAGAAGAGGGTCGCAGAGTGGGCTGGCATGCAGTGCACGTTGAGCTGTAGAAACCTGAACATCCTGGCCCAGGAGTCAGCCAATCAGGAGGCTGAGAAACACATTTCCCTAATGATGATTGGCTGGTGGACTGGAGGCTCCGCTGAGCTGTGAGGATGGGTGGGAAATGCTCAGCTGAAGGAAATAGCAAAACAACTTTCTGGCTTTCTCTTGTTTATTGCATAGTCTCCAAAAAACGATTGTACTGATTCATCCTTTAGGGAAGCTTGTTTTGAAAACAAAAGAGGCACAGTTGTTCACAACAAAAGTGATACTCAGCAGCCAAATGAGCCGAATAGAACGGTACTCTTTGATTTTTCTTTAGAATCAACTTTAGTCTCCTGATTTTTCTAACCAAAGACATTAAGACTTCTTAGGAGATGCGTAAGGGTTTGATTTAAATTAAAATCCGACAGGGGTTACTATTTCTGATAAGCGTCTTTGCTTTATTCATCTCTCAGCTCTGTGAAATAGGCACACATGGAATGCAGTTTGTGAAGCGTGGAGAAATCTGTAAATTCCAGCGCCAAAAGTACATGAAATACGTTCACAATTAAGGGGGATTCTGTTAGTGTTTCCAAGAAGAAGCTGTATTGGGAAAATTTTTTCTTGCAGTCATATATGTGTGAAACATAGCAATACGTTTGCCAATGCATTTTGTATTACTCTCACAAAATGTTACACATATATTAAAAAACCACTGTCATTAAGTCTTAGAGATTTTTAAAAATGGCAGGAGGGGGAGCCGAGAAAGTGAAGCAAGGAAAAAAGACGGAGTAGAACGGAATGGCTGTATCTGGCTCCCTTTGGGCCCTTTCCAGCGTGGTGGTATGGTCTTTTGTTGGAGTTTGCTGTTTTCCATTCAAATAGGGCAGTGACAACATTTCACCTACAAGGTTTTACATTTAGTTTAACCATCATATTCTTTCCACAGACCATCTTTCTGGAAATGAGAATAATTCTGTAATGCAGATTAAGCAGAAGTATTTTTCAGTCTCTCCCAGTGACCATTCCTTGGCTAGCTAACAGACCAGCCATTCAGAAGCAATTTTCTTCAGGCTGAAATTATGTGCTGACCGTAGCAGAACACTTCCCATAATAACCCTTCCCCCACCCAACGCTAAATACAATCTGTCTCCTACTCACTGTAATAACGTGCAAATGACTGTAATTTTGCAGACAAGAAACAGCCCAAAGTGAAACGTGTCTAAACAGAGGTCGATTTGAAAAATCAGGGCTATTACCTAAATCTGTAAAATACATATTGTAATAAAACCAGCAACAGCAATCTCCAATAAGTAGTTTTAAAAAACTGTAGCTTGTGTTTTGATCTCCTTTATGTGCCCGGTCTCCACTGGCATAAAAGAAATATCCTTTTCCAGAAATGGTTTCATTACATGCGATGTAAATTGCCTTCCTTTGCTAACTGATCCGAGGACCTTGCTTGGGCACGGGTTCAGATAGAGTAGTGCGCCCCACGCCGCAAGGGCCCGAGCCAAGCGGAGGTAAGATTTCAGACACTTAACACTGACCTACATTGCCGTTCTCTCAATGTGAGCAGTGTACAAATGTTTTCCTTTAGAAGAATGCACTGTTTTTGCCATATTTGCTAGCTTCTCTAGAACTGCAGGGCATAAAAGGGACAAGATTTGCTGTTTTTTTCTCTTAAGCTTGAATATTGGGAGAAGGGAAAATATATACGCAGACAGAAGGAAGCAACTTCTTTAACTCTGTTTATTTACTATTAAACTTCATGGTAGTCTGAAATCGGAGCATGGAAATTTTGCTTTCTGTCATTTCAGTGTATTTCAACAAAACGGTGAAGACAGCCATTCATCCTTTCCCCTTTAGCATAGGGTCCCTTTCTTATACTCTCAGGACTTGAAATTGAAGGTGAGCTAATAGTGTATAGAAGTGACCTGAAAAGTTAAGACAGCTGTGTTACACAATATGTGTAAATGTCCAGATTCACGAAATGTGTATCAGAATGTCTTCCGGGGCAGGGTGAAACCGTCAGTGTCTTTCCTATGTAAATCCCACGCACCCACCCACTCCATCCCACCCTGTCCTTTGTCCCCAGGAAAGGACCTGAAATGTTCCTGTGTACAGGTCCTCTCTCTTCACTGGACATCTGCATCTTGTCACTTTACTTTGGTCTGGCACTATTTCAGGATATTGCAGAAAAGTCAACTGTTTAACCGAGAATACTGCTCATCTCTTTTTGATAACGGTTGTCTAGAGATGGATATTGTTAAAAATACTCCACAGAATCTTGAGTTGGGTTTAGTAAGCATTTATAAAAAGGCAGAGAAAGGGTTTTCTCTAAAAGACCTTTTGCAAGTGGGAAGCTAGGATGTTACCCAGAGGTAAAAAGAGTGAAGACCTTCTAGTGTTTGTGTGGGTGTTTAAATCACTAACTCCACATTCCCTAGAAACCAGGGCAGGTCACCTGCCCACTACCTTGAGGCAGGTGTATTCATAAACAGCCTCAAACAGCTAAGAATCTTTTTCCACAGTCTTTTGGGCAGCCACAGAGTTTCTCATTATGCCTAAATTAAGTTCCCTTTCCCATAAATTAAGCCCATTTCCAGGTAGGTTTTTAAAACTTTTTAAAATAATTTTGCTTTCCACTTTTTCCACCTGGCCCTGAGTACATGTCAGTTTGGCAGAGATTTAGAAAAGCTAGGACCAGGTACATACTTCCTTCCCATTAAACAACAGCTCGAGAATTTTTTTCTGATCCCCTAATCATATCCCGCCATTTAGAGGAAAGAGGTACCAAAGACAGAAGACATTGTTTGTTCTGTGTTACTGCTTGAAGTCCCTGGCCTCCTCCGCCTTGGGATCTTTTGCCCTTAAAAAGGTGGGAAAGTTCTGTGCTGGGACCTTCTGGTCACCTTGTAATCGGTGCAGAATGTCCTGGGCAGGGCTGTTGGTGGTGGTGATTGGAGAAGGATAACACTCTTTAACAGCCCCTTTTACACTATCCTCTCACTTGCTTCCACCCGCTCCATTCTTTCTAGACTGCTTTCCAGCTTGCTCCTCCCCTCTACCACATCTCTGCGGAGACAGGCCCTAACATGTCAAATTATAAAGTGCACGTATTATCCGATAGCGTACTAGTATTATCGAGTTTGCACATGTGGATATTAGTTTGGAGACTAGCATGTTCCCATTAATCCCAGAAGAGAAAAAGATACATTTTTCTTCTCCAAAATCGAGAACTTCCCAATATCGTGAGGGGTGTAGCTCTGATTTTCTAAAGCTGGTAGTTAATTATCTTAGTTTCACTCATCAATTAGCCGATAGCCCTCTGATGTCTCTTGATTGCCCCCTTTGTCAAACAAAACAAAACAAACACACGCAAAGCGAGCACAACAACTCCGGTTTATTCAAATGTTCGGGAAGAATGTGGAGGGCAAGCGATGGGGGTGGGGTGTAAATGGAGTGTGGCTCTGTTGGAATGAGAGGAAAATGCCTTGGGTTAAATATGTTGACTGAGTTTGGCCTAAGCCTCTATCATTGGCCAGTGGGGCTTCCTTAGCTAAAAAAGTTTAAGATTTAGGGTTAGGGGTTAATGCTAGGGTTAGATCAGATTATTTGAATATCAGGAAGCCTGAGCTTTGGTTTTAGTTATACTCAAATCTATGCCTCAGGCCGTGTGATTTACTTTTTACCAAGGGAGTGTGCTGGAGGGTTGCTTGTACCCTTTCCAACTTCACCAACTTCGGATCTCATTTTCTGAGCGTTTTGAAGTCCAGTTTTTATCAGAGCCGGCGATCGATTTTTCCAAGGTGATATAATATATGGGGTAGCCATGGTCTTCCAGAAGCTGAAATGGAGTAGATACCCCGGGGCCCTGAAGTGCCCAAGAGTGATCTGGAAGTTGGAGGAACCACTCTTTCCAAAAGAAGAAAAGCTTTAAAAAAAAAAAAAAAAAAAAAAAAATCACCATATGGTGCTGCGTTATTATCAATGGGACATAAAAAAATTCTAAAATCTGTACATTCAAAAATACAAAACAAGTATCAAAGCTAAAATGGAGCGTATGTGGATATCAGGTGGCTAATTGACCCCATTTCATTTGTTGATGTACAGTGTTGATTTACATAGAGATCTATTTAGGGAGAGCCAAGGACTATTCTAGATTGCATTCCTCTAGTTTATAGACCTCAGGAAAGGGTGGGAACTGCTGTTTATTACTGCTGGCAGCATCGAATTGAGTTCATCGTGGGTAGTGAAACAACTAATTGGAGGTGTTTTTTTTTTTAAGAACTAAATATATTGAAAACTCAAACAGGAGTCAATAGACATTACTTAAAGCATGTGACATAAATATTTTTATTGACCCACAAAGTCATCACTGAATATTTACATCATAAGTTGTCTTTTGCTAGCACTAATCCACTTTATATGTCCATTTGACTCAGGGAAGACACATTCCCACATTGCGCTTGTCATGTGAAAATTACAGTAGTGCTGGCTCTTTAATGCTTGGGATCATAATGCTTTCAATGAAACTCAGATCCCTCTTTGACTTTAAAATCTCCACATTGTAGCTCCTAAAAGGAATGGCAGGTAACAGTGAAAAATTAAAAATACAAGTGCTTTAAAGATTTACTATATATATAAATACATTAATTTAAGTATATTTGCTGTTACACCACAATACTGAACTAGTTATGTTATGTAACCTCTCTTATCCTGTGACCTCAGAGTCCCATTAACTTGGCTTTTGGCATCCGTCCTATAATAAACTCTAAAATATTTCTGTATTCCTGGTGGATTGAGCAGTGTGGCAGTCAGAGGACTTTGACACCTCCCTTTCCCCAAGATAGGGTTAAAGATTTGGGAAGGGGAACTCTGACAATCTTTCTGTTTAAAAATGCACACTGGGGGATTGTTTAAGGGGTGAATCTTTCTAGTATATTTCTCTCTCACAAATCGATTTTGTAAAAAATGAGGCTGGCCTGGGGTGTTCAGTATGGTTTGCTGGGACCTTTTTTTATTCAGCCTAGGACCAGGTGGAAAAGATTTGTTACAAATTCCAGGGAAGAACGGTTCACGTTGTGGTGGTTAAATGGTTGCTAGGGTTCACACTTGAGTGCTTGTAGACCAGAAGACTGGAAACAAAAGGGTTACTTGTTTCCCCACCACCGCCTTTACCCCCAGATCGATTTTTCTTATTTAATCAGAGAGTAAAAAGAGAGACAACTGGGGTAGAAAAAAATTGGAAGGAGGGCAAAGTGGTGGGGGAGGGCTGAAAGCCAGAAGCTGCAGTACAGAAAATCAGTCTTGGGAGTTCGCGCTGCCGAGTCCTTGCAACAAGGAAGGGAAGCCAGCAAAAAAACGCTCTCAGTCATTTCCACACAGCCAACCTCCCCTTTTCTCCTCGCTACGCGCTAGTGGCTCATTTGGCTTCCCTCTGCCACCGAGCGATCACATACATTATTTCCCCCAAGATAACACAATCAAACTTGTATTTACCGACATCCTTTCCTCGCAGGCTGTTTGAGATTTGTTTTAATAAATAAGTGTTTTATGTGAATGATGTAGTCATTGAAACGGGCGCACCATTTTTTTTTCCCCCTTCGTTACTGCAGGAGGTTCCTCAACCCCAATCTGGTTGGAAAATAAAACGCTTTGTCTCCACAACCACCCCCCACCGCACCCCCACCCGCTCTCAGTGTGTGTTTTATACGTGTGTATATCTCAACCCCCTACAGTAGCCAAGAGAAAGCAGCTAGCCAATGAGAGAGCCCAGTTTCATAAAAGCTGCTCTCTGATTGGCCTGATGCGAAAGGGCAATGGGAACAAAGAAAAGTCCCTTTCAGGTATAGAGGCTGAGAGCTCCTTTTGCTCCACTCCCCCTGTGCGTGTGTTGTGTTTCAGTCCTGATTTCAGTGTTGCAGAACAAGCTTGTGGTGTGTGTGCACCAGGGGGATTTTTCTTTTCTTTTTTTTTTTAATTTTAATTTTTGCTTTTATAAAAAATACACAGGACGGTCTGTGACATTTGCTGGTCCATCTTCTTTAATAATAAATTTGTTGAAGAGATTATAATTTCCAAAATAAAGCGGCTGCAACCAAACACATTCAATGCAGTTAGAAGGAAAAGGTCAACTCGATCCAATACAGACCGTAAGTACGGTTGCGTGGTGTGTCTCTATATAGCACTTAGCGGGGACTTCATGCAGGGGAATGTGCGAGTTTTATGCATTAAAATGAGGAACTAGTTACAGGGTTTGGCTTTTGCATTGAGAACAACAGCCCAAGAAGGGTGAATTTTATTCAGTGGAGGGTGAAGCATTTGTAACTTCTTCACACAAATTAAGCTTGACTGGGCACTCGGGGTAACTTAGAGTAAATTACCTTTTGGGCTGTAACCCAAGGAGAATAAAAGCGACACAATTACATATACTGATCTGCAGTGTCCATTCCCCAGCTCACCTCGCCCCCTCCCTCTCCTATCCTAGCTGGGCAAGACCCTCTTCCAAACCGAGCCAGGAAAATGGGGACAAGGGTAGAACAAGCCGATTTCTGTCTCTTGCCACATCCTAGTGCCCAATAATTTAATATTAAACAAGGGAATAGTCACCCATTACATGTAATGGTTATAATTACCATTTTCCACCTCCTTAAAAAAGCAAGCAGCAAAAACACCATTAAGGGGGGGAAAAAGCCCCACCCAACCCAAACAAACCCACAAATAAAGTAACAATGGTGTGTTTATTACAGGACCTGGCTTGGGAGCTAGCAAATGTTTTTCTTTGTTTAAGACATGAGGGGGTCCCTAAAACCCTAGTAGCTTGGAGGTGCCCTCCCCCCTCTTCTGGGCGTCCCCATCCCTGGCCCCTCGGGAAAGCCGACAAATTGGAGATAAGTTGAGGAAAGGTTTATAAGGTGTTTCTTTAAAACATCTGCTTTGCTCTTGTGCTCATTACATTTCACTCCTTCGAACTTCCGAGAGCCTAGATCTGCGAGAAATGTTTCACATTCATAACTTGTAGCTGCGCCCACTGCAGGGGGGTGGGGGCGCGGGGAGGCGGCGGCGGCGGCGGACGGGGGGGGTGGGGGGAGTGTGTGCAGGGGGAGGGGAGAGACCTTCAGCTTTTTTTTAAAGACCAGATCAGTATTTTCTTGATACGCTTGTCACCATTTTTGTTCTCACGACAACCAATTGAGCCCTTGATCCTCACGTGATGTGAAAGGCTTGCACTGTAACAAAATCGCTCCTTTTAGATGGTTGGTTGTTGCTAACTCGCCCATCCCCCTCTCCCAGCCCCGACATTTCCAGCAAAGCGACTCTCCACTTCCAATCCATCAACAATTCATTACTGCTTTTAGCTTCCAAACGCCAGCTAATTAAAAATACTAAGCCAAGCTCCGGGGCCATCTGACTAAACACAGGAGGGGGTGGGCGAGAGAGGAGGAGGAGAGAAAAATAAATAAAAGGGAGACGCGCCGTTTGCTGCGACTATCAATGGGAAAAACTGTCCTGAAAAAGGTCGCCTTAAAAAAAAAAATCTTTTTTTGACTCTAATTATCGAATTACCACATGACTGATTGGCTTGAGCGACAGCGGATCTCCCCCCCCGCCCCCCCCCAGGGACTATACTAGGAACTCGGTTCCTTTTTCTTAAAACAACATAAAACAGGAAAACATCACATCCTTTGGGTTTCGAAGACTGAACCAATTTTAAACGCCGTTATTTTCCTCACGCCACCGCCCCCCGCCCCGAGCGAATGCTGTTATAACTGGTTTATCAGCTCACTGAATCATCTGCTCCCCTCCCCCTCCACACCTTTCTTTTTTTTCTCCTCTTGCTGGGCTTCTCATCCTCCCCTTTCTTCCTCCCCCCTCCCCCTCCTCCCCCTCCTCCTCCCCCTCTCCCCCTCCCCCTCCCCCTCGCCTTCCCCCTCCTTTCCTCTTAAGTTAGTTCAAGAAATCAAATCTGTCAGGACGGGCGGAAAAATGCCACTTCCCGACTAACAGGCGGAATCCAGCCCAGATTTTCAGTCGTTTCTTCTTATTCTTTCTTCCCTTTCACTAATTTATCCCGATGTTAGCACATTCTGTCTTGTTACTAGCGGACGCCTGTAGCTTTGCTACATGGGATCATTACTTACTGATCACGGTGACTCTGAAGTCTGGAACTGAAGGCGGAATGAGAAGTTGGGAAAACTTTTTTCTCTAAGCTCTCTCTCTCTCTCTCTTTTTTTAAACCTATTATTCTCGATGCTTGTTAAGAGGAAAAAAAACCTTTGGTACTTCTGTTGTGAATGTGAAACATTATCTTCCAGCTGTACAGTGACACATTTTTTTAAGGAGAAAAGGACTCCTGATCCGTTTGCCAAAAGGGGGGTGGGGAGGTGGAATAATGTTATCGAGTGATTATTCTGGCTGAGATGTGTTATTTGGTTTCTTCCTTCTTGATCATTTGGTGTTTAAGTAAAATGAGGCACAGGCTTGTTTGCCGAGTGGAGTGGGACAGGCATTTTGATTTGCTGGCCTAATTAAAAAATGATAAAGGATTAAAGGTAAGCAATGTCTGTGTGTGTGTGTGTGTGTGTGTGTGTGTGTGTAGTATATTTATTTATTTTTCTCGACAATCAACTGTTAAAAGGGGCTGATCCCTTTAAAAACCGTTTTAACTGATCTTTGTCAAACACACACTCATTTGCGGTCATTGAGGCCACCTTGGCGCAGACTACTTAAAGTGCATGTCTTAATCAGTTTCCCCGTACAGTCAGTGGCACCATATTTAACAGATTGAGCAAGTCTGTGACCTAGGAATACGGTAGAATTGTTTATATATGATTTTTTCCCTCAAAAGGCAGGTATTCAGCCTTTTATTTAGCACTGTCTTTTCTATAGAGAAATGCTCCTAAAGACGTGTGTGTATTTCAAAAATAAAATTGTATAAACTGTTGGGGAAGAGAGGGTATGTGTTTATGGGGGGGGGTAGTTATTTGTTGTTTTTCCTGTTCCTTACTGGGAACAAAAAACAGATTGTCCAGACAATTTGTAAAAAGAAGTAATCAAATTAGCAATAAGGAAAATTTAGAAACATCATTCTGAAACTAGCCTCAGAGAACTTCCAAGGTCTGGTCTTTGAAATTGCAAGATCTAGGACATGTTTGGAAATGTTTAAAGCTGTGTTCCTCCCTCTTGTCTGCGTGTTTAGGCTGTGTTTCTGGGTTTGAGATACCACATGTATGGGGAAAAAAGAAATCCTAAACTTTTTTTTTTTTAACCTTCCTGGACTTGACACAGATCTTTAAGATATCTTGATGCCTTTAACAAAGTGCTTATCCTTGTGTTGTTGATAAAGGAAAAAAATTTTTTTTTAAAGCTGTTAAGATGCTTACCGTTGTGGGTAAGTTTTTTGGGTTTGGTTATTTTCCTTTAAACCCGACTGTGGAGACAATATATGAGACACCTTCCTGTCCATCCTTCCCTGTACCCCTTACTGACTCCCCAGTGTTAATCGTTTTTTATTCTGGTAACACCCAGACAAGAAATATTCGACTTTTCCCCCCTTCACAGGAAAAGGTGGACCTGGATTGAAGGGTGTAAAATCTCTGGACACATTCCTGGGTCAGGAAAAAGAAGAGGAAGATTCGAAGATTTTTCTTTCTTTCTTTCTTTTTTTTTTTTTTAAGAGAAAGCCCAGCGGAGCTAAACGAATGTCCCCTCATCTCCAAAGGAAAGTTCATCGGATTTTTATTCTAGAGAGCCCATCTTCAGGATGTCAGTGAACATTTCTGCTGCAGGAAAAGGTGTGGATCCAAATACGGTTGATACTTATGACAGTGGTGATGATTGGGAAATCGGGGTTGGAAATCTAATAATTGATTTGGACGCTGATTTGGAGAAGGACAGACAGAAATTTGAGATGAATAATTCCACCACCAGCACCAGCAGCAGCAACTCGAAGGATTGCGGAGGTCTGGCCTCCGGTGGGGCCGGTGCTGCTACCGCAGCCTTAGCTGATGGCCTAAAATTTGCTTCTGTTCAGCCCTCCGCTCCCCAGGGGAATTCACACAAAGAGACCAGCAAATCAAAAGTGAAAAGGAGTAAAACTTCTAAGGATGCTAATAAATCTCTGCCTTCTGCTGCCTTGTATGGGATTCCCGAGATCAGCGGCACTGGCAAGAGGCAGGAAGTCCAGGGGCGCCCTGGAGAGGCAACTGGCATGAATTCAGCGCTGGGTCAAAGTGTGAGCGGCGGCGGCGGCGGCAACCCCAACGGCAGTAGTGCGGCCACCGGCCCCTCCGCTGCCCCCGCGGGGGCGGCCTCCTGCGGGAAAAGCAAAGAGGAGAAGCCAGGTAAAAGCCAGAGCAGCCGAGGCGCCAAGCGGGATAAGGATGCGGGGAAATCCAGGAAGGACAAGCACGACCTGCTTCAGGGCCACCAGAATGGCAGCGGCAGCCAGGCCCCTTCCGGGGGGCACCTCTATGGCTTTGGGGCCAAGAGCAATGGAGGTGGCGCCAGCCCCTTCCACTGCGGGGGCACTGGGAGTGGCAGCGTCGCGGCTGCTGGGGAAGTTAGCAAAAGTGCCCCGGATTCAGGGCTCATGGGAAACTCTGTGTTGGTAAAGAAGGAAGAGGAGGAGGAGGAGAGCCACAGGCGAATCAAGAAACTGAAAACCGAGAAGGTAGGATCAAGTCGCCTTCCTCGATTTCCCACTTTCCTCTTTGTGTGCATTTGTGTGGGTGTGTGTCCGGGGGAGGGGGGTGTGCCTCTGTGTGCCTCCCACTTCTTCCTTGTGCTTCCCGGTTCTTTGTGAGGTTTCTGTTGTGTGTGCCTCCTTTCCGTGGACATTTGGAGTGGGGGAGCTGAGTCGGGTGCACTGTTTTCAGCTCGTGCTTCTGCCGCCGCCGCGGGCGGTGCTGAGTGTTTGGGTCCCCAGGTGGGAGGGCCTGGGTGTTCCAAGTGCCTTTTGCCCTGCACTAGGGCTCCTGGCCAGTCAGCCGGTGGTGGTGTGCTTTTAATAGCATACCTGCTCTTGTACCCGCTTGACTCATGTCTTGGTTTCTCGCCTAAGGAGAGCTGTGTTAGGTTTTCATGTGCCCGCCCTAGTATTTCTGGTAATGTGTCCTTGGGTGCAGGGTTCACGTTCCCTCCCTGGAAGAGGTTATGTCGAGGATTCTCATTTACACTCTTCCCTCAGCTTGTTTTCTTTTTTCGGGACTTTCTCCAAAATAGTTCTGTCAAAGGGTATCGTCCTTGGATGGGTTCCTCTTACAGGTCCTGGATTTAAACCCCAGCCTCCGCATCCTGGGGTCATTGGTTTCTTAACTGTGTGGAAAGACTGGAATGAATGGTTTTGGTGGTTTCTAGGACTCTACACTGGTTCTCTCGCTCAGTTCTTAGCTGGAGATTTCAGAGTGTTATCCCTCGGATTGCTAGCTTGCCTGGGGAGTGGAAAGGTTGGTAAGAAAAGTGAAACAGACTGGGCAGACTGGTGTTCCTGAGAATGAGACAAGGGCCAGAGGGGACAGGAATTTAGTGTGGCATTTGAGTAATAGGGGATCCTCGATTTAAGCAATGCGGACCCTTCCTGCCATCCCTTGTCATTGTCTTAAGGTCTAGTTAGAGACTGCCTTTGGAAAAACTGCCCCCCCCCCCCGGGGGGGGGGTTGTGCCGCTTGGTGCTGGAGGCCTGTGACTTACTGGTCTGCTGACGGTCATGCATTGAATAGTGTCCCAGGAGGGAAGGGGCTCTGTCCACCCGGCAGTTTGGAAGTGAGCTGGGGGTGTGAGTATGTTTGTATGAAATCAACCTTTAGAGTAAATCTGCGGGTTGTGCCTTGCAGAAGCAAAACTCATATCCTGTGGTTTATGGCATGGTGGTTTGAAATATGCTTATTAAATAATTCGATTTTTTTTCCCAATGATCAGAACTGTCAGGTGTCTTTGGGTGATTATTTCTGTGGCTAGTTATTCACTGCTCTCTCTTCAAACTCCTCCATTTTTGTGTCCGTGGGTTCAAGATTCAAGTGGGAGAGCAGGCAGAAAGTTCTGATTTTCTGGTTTTAGAAGTCTTGGAGGGTACGTTAAAGTGCGGACAATGCCCAAATCGCCCAAAGCCTCCGGACACTTCTTTTATTCCTATAGCTTCGGTCCAGCAGCTTTTAACACCGATGAACCCAAATGCATTTTAAAAATCCCAGGTTTTGCTTCTCAACATTTCATTGTGGACTTGCACATAATTTTCTGCTAAAAGGCGTTCTGAAATCTTCTTCTTTCTTAGTACAGTAGGGCATTTACTTTTGTTGCCAATAGTCTTCAAATTGCACTTCTAATCTGCTCTAACTATCTAGATGAATTGCCCTAATCCAGTGTTCACAATGGCTGTGGTTAAGGAGTCAGAGGCATTTGATTGGATTCACGGCTGCCTGGAATGTGGGAGGTACTGCCCTTTTGCATTCCCCTTAGCCTTTTAATCTTCCAGCCAAATGTTCACATTCAACAATTTTGTTTAGCTGGCAATCGGAACATTTCAGTATCTCAAAGGCTGCTGTCATGGCAACTGAGATTAGAGCATGGTGTCGGTTCTCCAGTTTTTGTGTTCTTTTTCACTTTCCAGTCACAGAGGAAACTGGATAAAGAATGGAGGAATTAAATTATTCATCTACGTGCAACTCATCTTCAGTCAGAGCAGTATAAATGGGATAATACGAATTGCATAAATGAAGAGCAAACAAGTCGCGATGGGGCCTGGCCGGGGTGGAGGAGGGGAGAGGGGAAGAGGGGAGGAGGGGAGGAGAAAGCGGGGTGCGTTGAGACACAGCCCACCACCCTCCGCCAACCTTGGCGGCTGGTGTTGGCACAGGGGCCCTTCAGGGACGGCTCCGAGGGGCTTGAATCCTGCAGCGTTGGCCATTCTCTGTCTAGCAGGGGGAGGGAGGTGTTGGCTCAGGAACGTTGATCCTTAGGCTCTCCTCCCCACCCCCTCCCCTGCCACCCCCATCCCCCACCCCAGAACGACTTCTCTTAAGAAGGCTGGCCTCCTGGCCACGCGGAGATGGCACTCCCCGGCCCACATGCCACCCCGGGAGAGCACTCTAATTCCACTAGCTCGGGGCTGGGAAAATGAGACCTCAATTTAGGGACTACTTTCCAACGAGAGGAGGCTACCTTTTCAGGAGGTACAAGGAGGGCGCCCTTTACCTGACCGAGTACTTCCACAGTGCGGCATCTTTAGAGAAAGGTTTTTTGACGTTCTGTTGAATGTTTTAATTTCCGCCTTGCCTGATGTTCTGGGTGGTTGAAGAGTAAGGGTCTCAAAAGTGAAGATGATTAATTTTCGGCAATCAGGTGCGGCTCACGAGGGGCCAAACGTGAAAACCCAAGGAGAGGGGGGTGGGTGTGCGTGCGCTTTTCGTCTGTTTCTTTTTCTTTTTCTTTTTCTTTTTTTACCCCCCCTGGTTGAAAGGTTTCACAGGCGATTCAGAAGACTTGCTGTCACCGGTTAATTTTCACAGCATGCTTAAATGTCTATTTTTGGTCTGTTTATTCTGTTTCTACACTATACAAAGTCATGTAAAACATGATAAATTGGACCTTATGAAACCTAATTAAATCAATGAGTGTTCTACTCCTTTATGTGGAAACCACAAGTATGTTGTAAAAGTCGCCACTCCCTTAATACGTGAACAAAATCAAAACATGCCATAATTCTGAGATGTTTGAGCTGTATTTCTATAGCCCATTTTGTGGTTAAGCCACCAGTGACATGTCTGAATAAGTAGACTTGACGGGTTGGCTTTGGGTTGTTAAAACCTGCTTCTCCACCTTCCCCCCTCCTTTCTTTTAAAGCATAATAGCCTCTTTGGAGGCTCTCCTTAGCATCCTACAGCTTTGACTTATCAGACACAGGCACTCGGTCCGGCCTAAATAGGGTACAGGGTTTTATTTGATCGCTGGAAAATTCTCAATGACATAGGAGAATTCTTAATAAAAACACCTAATACTTAAATAGACATGAAAGGCACAGGAGAGCTTACAGTCGTGTCTCAGGGTTCTGACTGCTTAGTACATATTCAGGAAAGAGAATTACTTTCCTGATATCATATTGCTTTCATTAAACCAGTCCTTAACAGCCTAAAGGTGGTGTCTACATATGGACCTGTCTATAAGGGATATCATTCATTTTATTTTACTCTCTTGGAGAAGCCTTTTACACTTCACTAGGGAATTCTGGCACATTTTCTAAGTGAGTGTGAGCAGTTTAGGAACATATTTTGATTAATGAGCTTTGGGGACAATATGCCTGCCTCTCCGCTCCCCCCGACCCCCAAATCTGGTGTCCCCTACAAATTCTGCTTAGAGAGTACAGTTTATCTGCTGTGAAATAAAAGGGCTGAAAAATCACTTGCTATAATTAAAGAACAAAGTCCATTGTTGTTGGACAGCAAACTGTTTAGAAAGCGGCATAAGGGATTTCGTGGTTAAAAACGTTGGTAACTAACAGTGTTGATCCCGCTCCTTAGTTTTCTCTGAGCTGCAGCCGAGGGTGAGAGGGCTTTTTGAGGTAGATGCAGAGGCCATCCTTTCCCTTAGCAAGTTTTCTGTGAGAACCCAAGGAATTTGGGAGGATTTGTGTGGTCAGGCCTATCACTGAGTTTTGAGCGTATTATTTGAAACGTAGCTGGTGTGCTGGAGAGACGAAAAAAAAAAAAAAAAAAACACCCCCCCATCAAGATCATGCTAAAAGGAGATGAGTAATGTTTAGCAACTTTTAATAACTTTGCAAATAGTCTGGGAGGAAAAAAAAGGGGGGGGTAGGGTGCAGAGTCATTGTCCAAATGTCACCAGGTTAAGAATGCTCTTCAAGTGAAATTGCTTGGCGGCAAGATGGTTTTAATTAGAGTGTTATAAAGACTTATTTTTCCTAAGCAGCATTTTATAGTTAGTAAATGAAATGTATGCCGAAAGTGCTAAGCAGAAATCTCCCTAACCACAGAGGTGTTCAATAACCAGATTCAAACAACATGGAAAGTACCATCTGTTCTAAGTTTCCAGCTCGAAAAACAAGGATTGAATAGCTGAGATTTGCTCCAATTTTGACTGTGTCTGTGTGTGCGTGTGTGTTTTTTTAATTTAAAAAAGTTCACCTGGTACTTCATAGAAACTTGAAATTGCGGTAATATGAGCAACACTGTGAAAACACATGTTCCTACATTTATTTTAACCAGTTCCACTTTTCTTTAAAAGATTTCCAGAAGCCCAGCCACGGAGCACTTTATAATGGTTATTCGGTTCCTGCAGGCAATCACAATGAGGGGTCAGTTCTTCAAAGATCGCAGTGTTTAGTCAGTACCTGAATTATCCTGTCAGTTTCCCCCCCTGGAGGCAGGAGGGGCAAAGGCTCTCCCAGGCTACCTCTGGTCAGCGTTTATCCGGTAATCTAATTGTGTGTGATAGCACTTTGGACGGGTGTTGACTTTACAGAGCCCTCGCTCTCCTCCAGAACTGTATCCGGGATGGTTGCTAATGAGGAAAATATTCTTTTCACGGTGATAACTTTTGAGTCCTTGACTTTTAGACACGGAGCTTGGTTCTGGGTGTAGTGAGAGCCCTGGGTGAACCGGTACCCGGCCTTTGTTTGAGGTCTTTTATAAAAGCTAATGACTGGGCTCATGCCTCCCCGAGATAAATGACATTATCTCAGAGTGGGCTGACAGGAAACAGACATGTTAATGGTGAAGCTGCGGGGAAGGTCTGTTCGGGTTCTGACAAAAGAGTCAAGAAGGGACCCCTGGTTGTGGTCATTAACACATAATGCGTTCTTGCTCTTCCTAAGAGGCCCTTGATAATTGGAAAGCTATTTTAGCCACAAGCACTTAAATCATAAATCTACCCCTCCTAGTTCCTTTGCATTTTTAAAAGTCGCCAAGGAATGGGTTCTTTGTTAACAAGTGTGTGATCTGGTTTTTTTTAAAATGGTGGCAGTTCTAGGCTGGGCGTCCCAGGACGTCTGGGAGAGCTGCCCTTAGAACTGGCTTTATCTGATGGGATCTCTCTTTGTCTTTCATCGTGGCTCCGTCTTCCCTCTGTTTTAATAAAGCAAAATAATAATAATAATAATAAAGTAGATCCAGGAGCTCAAAAGAAACCATTTTTGTGCGTGAAGGGGTCTCGTGAGACAGGGATAAAAATCTATTTTTTCTAAGTTGGGGAAAAGATTTTGTTCAGCGATTTGAATGTGATGAAACCTGCCTTTTGAAGTGTATGTTTAAAAAGTCATGGGTATAATTGAGTTGCAGTGCGTTTTAAACTCTGCTTCTTGAACGGAGATAATTGCCATGTTGAACACACTCTAGAGGTGTAGAAGAGGTGGAAGGATCATGTTATTCTATTCTTTAATATTAAGCGCTGAAAGTTTTTCATAGTAATTACTGTAGCACAACATAGTTTTGATTGCCAGCTGTCTGAACTTGCCAGTGATCTGAACATCAAGGGTTCTGCTTGAATACTAAACAGTTTATTCCTTAAGTTCCTTGCAGAGCATTCTTGCAGAACACAGAAGCCGGAAACTAAGGAAATATTGGGCAGTCCCTAGCAGTATCATAGTGGAAATCACCCTTCTTCCCGAGCGTTGTTGCCCGATAAATAATGCTCTCTTAATCTGTACAGCTAAGGTTAGAGATCGGGAGAAGAGAACAGGGGAAATCTTTGCCTCCGGAATGACATAGGTTGTCATTGGAGGCTAATATACGGATCACGTTGGTGCCTCGTAACTCGTGTTTCATAGGTGTGTGGATGATTATTAAACAGGGAAATTCAGCTGAGTAAATTAGTAGATCAAATTGGCTTTAATCAAGGATTCATGAATGGAGCAGTATCTCATCTAGCGAGTAGAAAGGAGCTCTGAAGAGCTGTAGGAAAGAGGAAAGGTTTTGAAAGGTGGAAAGGGGGCTGGAGAAGGAAATTTATTATCAGAGTGCCTTTCTAAGGGGGCCGGGAGGGACCTATTGGTTTTCTTTCTAGTGCTGACCAGGTAGTCCCGTAATGACAGGTGAAAGCCTACATTCCTGGGAGAGGCTAAAACTGCAATTAGATTTAAGTCTTGGTTTGCTGATGTGGGGCTTATTAGCACAAGGGACTCCATTTTGAGCCTATTGTTTCCTTTTGTGCCTCCCCCCCGCCCCCGCCTGCCCCGGTTTGATCAGACTTCGCTGAACTGAGAGATGTGATCAAACTTTAAGGCATGAAGTTCTCCCAGTTCTCGATCCTTTTGGGTGGGATTCACAGGTCACAATCTCAGGCTCACCAGTTTTTAGTCGGTCATTTTCTTCCTTCCTCTTCTGGCGTTCCAGTCTTAGGGAGCGCCTTTGCTTGGGGGTTCGCAGTGAGGAACATACCTTTAAAGCTTCTGAGCGAATGCAGCGTGCCAGGGAGAGGACTATGATTATTCTAAGTAGGATAATTCCCAATGCCTGGAGTGCACTCTGAAGCCATGCTCCCCAGCACCCAAACCAATCAAAGTCAAGCAAGTCAGAGAAAGACTGCTGTGAAGGAGTCACTCTGTAAGCTAAGTGGCTTGCTCAGTGGTCTTCAGTAACTGAGTTTCAACATCCCGAGAAACATGAATCCAGGTGCAGCAGGTGGTACTGGTTGCAGCATAGACACCTCCTTGTTCAGCTAAAAGATACGCAAGGGCTGTCCTCTTATCAAGAATAACTTTGGCCAGAGAGTCTAGGATGTTCGGGGGGCAGCTTCTGCATTAGCAGTGGGTTCTGTAATATTTTCAAGAGTTCAGGAT
Organism: Potos flavus; assembly: GCA_028534135.1. Taxonomy (NCBI): domain Eukaryota; kingdom Metazoa; phylum Chordata; class Mammalia; order Carnivora; family Procyonidae; genus Potos; species Potos flavus. The sequence goes on along the minus strand of CM052895.1, from coordinate 13,133,475 downwards.
GGGCTCCTGGTCATACCCTCATGTTTATTCCTAACCCCGGAAATCGAGACCTGCCAAAGGGAGACAATTTTAATCATGGAGGTGCCCTGGTATAGCCATGGAGACCAATAAAATTAAAAGTTTCCAGACCATACACATGGTTTTATTCTGGTTACTCTTGACTTTTGTTTCTTTCTTTGCACCCAACCGGAGTGCAGAGGTCCTTGGGTTTTGGGGTATTGACCAGAGACATGGAAACGGACCCTTATGGTTAGAGAGTCAGATAAAATAAGGGAGGGGCTGAGTTTGTTTGAGAGAAACTGAGGCAGGAGCATAGTGGCAAGTCCAGCAGTTGTTTGGAGGTAGGTTACCCTCCTTTGCAGTGACCTGGGAGATACAGATGATGGTGTTATCTTCTCGGGCCAGTGCCAGAGTAAAGGAAGGAAAGAAGAAGAAAGTTTTAGGTTTAAAGTACAAAGTCTTGGTCCGACATTTTGGAAAGAAGCAGTGAACCTCAGTGTTGGCTCCTCGTCTTCCTAGTCAGTTTGATTTTGAGGTTTCCAGCTAGAGCGGAGGACCTGTCAGGTGGAGACTTCTTCAGCTCTGAGATACATTGTGCAACGGAGGTTCAAGTCTCCGAGGTTTGGCACCATCCAGGTAGTGAGGGAAACCTGGTACATCCTTCCCAGGAAACTGACGGGAAGTCTTTGTTCTTAGTGATTCCAATTCAGTAGGGTTGGGAGAAAATTGGAAACATTAGGTGGAATTGCAGCCAGATATTTTAAGAAACTGGAGGAATTCAGGGCCCAGTCTGTTTATAGGTAAGTAACAAAATCTCTGAGACAACAAGATTAGAATCTAATGTCGGGATAAATCTAATATAGAGATAAATGCAAACATTTTTTTCTCTCTACAGTTATTTCCATTTTGTACCCAAAAGAGTCACAGTAAAAGTAATTTGTTTGCTTTAAACTTGGCTTGATTATTTGCATAAGTGCAGCAAGAATAGTGATTGAACAAAAAAATGCTCTTTTTAAGCCTGCTTTGCTGGAACCTTGTAAGCAAGGTACCATGCCAATTTTTCCAAGGGGCTTTATTGGCTCCATAAGGTCAACCTCAGTTGTTAAAAACACTCTGGTCCCGAGTCCAGGCATATGTCTCTCAATTACAAAGTTCCAGTAAAAGTCTCGGTAGTATTACCAGTGTTCCCAATTGTGTCCTGTTACAAAGAGAATGGATTCTCATTGAACTTATGTAAATAACTATTTTGCCATAAAAAGAATACTCAAGAGTTTCCAAATTCTGAAGACATCTGAGGAAAAAAGGAAATGTTTCATCTTTGTTCACGAAGGTATACTTTACCAAATTATTGTTAAGTCATAAATAGCTTAAGGGAAAAAGTTTCCCCAAATCTGGAAAAAGAACATTAAAGCGATACTTCACGTAAGAAGTCATAAAAATGGTAATCATCCTCCTCAGTTCATTCAGTCCCATGTTATTAATTTTTGTTCTGCTTGAATCCACATTTTCCATTAGTTCTGGAAATTCTTAACTGGTTCATTTTTTTATGATCTTAAAGTTATCAGAAACCCGTGTTTGCCATAGTCCTTATTTTGAAGCCTTGAAGATGATGTACCTTTTCAGGAACATGTTTGCGAACACATCTGGGTGAAACAATAACTGTCTAAAAGTGAAAAGACTTATTAAAAAGATGCCCATTGTTAAAGATCAGATGAGAGTTCATTATAAGGGAATTGACAGGGAAATTTGGTTATTTCTGTCACAGACGTTTTAAGATGATACCTGCAATTATGATGACAATATTATTATATCAGGACATATTGGACTTTAGGAATTTTATACACTTTCTGGAACACTTAAATACCTATACGAATAACACTATAAAGAAGTCTTGGTTTAGGGGAGAGAGGAAGGGGAAAAAAAGGAGTGTTAGTATTATTTTCTTCCCATATAATTCAGCATAGCAAAGAGGCCTACTTAGTTGCACATCTCCCTTTTCACAAGCAGAGAAAACGAATCTTTTCAGATGTTTTAGGGACCCTCTGAAAAATCTCAAAGTTAGTTTTTAGTCAGAAAGACTTCATTTAGGATTTAGTTTTGAGAAGTTTGTCAAAAATATCAAAGGTTTTAAAATACTTGGTCAATTAAGATATTAGTTCACTGTGAAACAATGTGGTTAAATATCTATTTAACCATAGGGGCAGATAAAGAGATCCCAGGCAGGGGTGCCTGGCTGGCTCAGTAGAGCATGTGACTCTTGATCTCAGGGTCATGAGTTCAAGCCTCACGTTGGGCATAGAGCTCACACACTTTAAAAAAAAAAAAAAAAAAGTAAAATAAAGACTTCACAGGCAAATACAGAAAGTTAAATAGTTGTGCAATGTCTTACAGTTCCGTAATCTAAGAAAACTCAGCAGATGAAAGAACATTAAGGTTTAGTTCTATATAAATATACTACTGACATTAAAGCTTATTTGTAAAACCCTTATAACAAAATTTAATCTTACTAAGCTTGAGCGTGCATAAAATTCTTTTCCTCCAATTTTTTATTTCACAGACTTTCTTTTTTCCATTCATATTTTGTCATCTGTTTTTCCTTTTTCAACCTGAAATAGCTACCCTTGCTTTAGGACAAAGCACTTTTCTTTTCTCTCAACAAAATCCATCTCCATTCCTCATACCTTTTTTTTTTTTTAAACCACATCCTACTTTTCTTTAAGTACATACAGAGATGTGTCCCTTATTGTTTCTAGTAGCTTCAATTACATACATTAGAATTTTTAGCCCTTAAAAACTTTCCCTTCACCTGAAAGTTAAGAAGTAAGCAATTGTGCACTGTTACAGTAGCATTCTGTGGCTTGGCAAGTTTATAAATACTTATCAGAATTTCTAGAAATAAATATTTTCTCATAGTAAATTCACTGTGGCACAAAACATGTTTACTATTGGACCCAAATATCCTTAGTTCCTCTAATAAAAGGAGCCCAAAGTGGATAAACCTATTTTGACCAAGTGTCCCTGTTTGGTTTTGTTTGGAGATGATCTAATTTGGTTTTATTTGGAGATACTTCTTCAGTGGCCTTGACTTGATTTATCATTTAACTTTGCAGAAGTTTGTTTCAAGCAGCTAAAATATTTTGGAGACAAGTTGCTGAGAGGTTGACAGAGAAAACTTTATCTCCTTTGGATCTATTTAAATCATTTGTTCTTAAGAGCTACGTTTAATTACCTATGAAATTTCATTAGATATTACACAAAGTCAGTCATCATCCCAAGTCATTTTTCTGGTTGACAAATGTAGCAGAGATAACGAAATTACTTGATTAGTAAACCCAGGTGGAAGAAAAGTTGTACATCTAGCTGCATTATATTCAATGTTGCAAATTCTAAAGATGTGCCTATGTTATTTAACAATTTCAGTCTAGTTGTTAGAAAAAATTATTTTAGATCACATGAACTTGGAAAAAGAGTTGAGGTTTTTATATTTTTTGAGAATTTTAAGGATCTTTCCATAACGACTTTAGAAGGCTATTCTTTCCCTCTGGGTACAGTTTTATTTTACTTTAGGGGGAATGGCCTAAAAACATCCTATCATGCTCTGAATAATAGCGTCCAATTTGGCCATCTACTGAAAAAAAAAAAATATTTTGTCAGTTTTGTCAGTTTTCACTTGGGACAAACAGGAAAGATTTCTGGCAATCTTCAACAACCCCATGGACACGAGAGGTGTCCCCAAAGAGGGTGCGGAAGATATTTTATTCTCCTCTGTCTACTGGGTGCTACAGAGATTTGGGAGACCCGACTCTGGTAAGAATTTTCATCCTTACCTGGCTTTTGTTAGTTTTCCCAGAATTTGGCACGGCTTTTCATTAATTTTAATTTTGGTTTCCCCTTGGCTTTTAAAGGGAAAACACAGCAGACTACCAGAAAATTCCTGAGTCTCATCAGCTCTGGGAGGGCCCCTGTGGGGTCTCCCCAGAGTAGATAAGGGATTGTCTGAAAGACAATTTGGTATATTTGGTTTACTCTCATGTTCCATAGTCTCCTCAAAGTGTTCACCTATCATTATTGTCATGACCTCATTCTGTTTTTTGCCTTTTTGTTAATTCATTAGTCTTAGAACCTAATCTGTCTACAGAAACTTTTGAGGCTGTCCCCTTGGGTTTAGGACATTTTGAATCTATGGCCCTTAGTTTGGCCTTTGGCCAAGGAGTGAAAGATACCTGAAAGGGGTCACCTGGAGCCTTGGGTGGTCTTATTTTAAAACTGTTTACTAGTCTTATTAGAGTGAAAAGTGCCTTTAGATAAAGGATCAATAGATTGAGTATTCAAAGGGTGAAGGAAAGCAGTGGGAGGCTTCAGGTTTTTTGTTTTAGGTACCTTTTGTACTTTGAATTTTTCATTGACTCTTTGCAATGAATCTTTCAATATAGCTATTTTGGAATTTTGAGGACGTTAGAGGCTTAAACTAACCCATTAGTTAGTTAACCAGATAACCCATTCTGGTTGTTTGATTTGGGAACACTTGCTTTTTAATCCCACTTCTTCAGTGATCTTATGTAATGGGAGCATTCCAATAATGGTCATTGTAAGTCCCCTGAGGGTTGACAGCAGTTCGGTCGGACCCTAGCTACAAATGGAGTGTAACCCACATTTGTGTCTGGCCATATTTTGGAGCCTCCAGACCTTATAGTTACCTAGCCAAGTGCTTAGGACAGAAATAAGCTCAGTAAGGTTTTTAACTTTTTTTTTTTTTTTTTTTGCTTGTTCTATAACTTCTGAGGCCCTAGTTCTTGGATACCAAATAAATAGGTATGCCAGAAGGTGGTGCACTTAACTCTTTGGGTTTTAAGGTTTTTTTTTTTTTTTCTTTTCTTTTTTGATAAGTCTTTGGCTGTCTTAGAGCCAAACTAATACACCTAAGAGGAGGGATGTGTCACTGGGTTGGGGATCGTGTGGTGTTTTACATTGTACCTTGTTGCATGGAAATCTTCTTGAGGTTGGCAGGTGACCTAGTGACAATCTTACCCTCTTCCATCAGCTTACCCTAACGTGGAAGTCTCTGAGTTAGGTGGTGAGTGCTGTATCAGTTGTTGAGGGTTTGACCCATGCCATCAGTTTTGTGGCTTTTTTGGTGTTTCTTTTGTGTTTTGTTTTTGTTTTTGTTTTTTTGGTCTTCCAAGATTCCCACGAACAATATAGCCTTTACCTAAAATAAAATTTTATTCACCCAAGGCCTTGCACTGGACTCAGGACAGCTTAAGTCAGGCAAAGTCTGGCTTAGATCAGACCCAGTCCAGTCCCGGGCCCGGTCTGTTTTTCTAAGTTGGACTTAGTCTAGTAACCAGTAGCATTACCCAGTGTGGAATCTGGGAGCATTGGGGAGAGAATTTGGGGAGGGATTTCCGTTAAACGAGGAACTCTGGAAGCTAGTTACATCAAAAGCTCTATGCCAAGAGAGTGGACCTCAGAACCGACAGGAACTCATTCACAGCCCTCCTCTTGGAAGTGGTGGAAAAGTCAACTCCAAAAAGTTTTCTCAGAGTCCATGCCTGCCTTTCTCCTTCCCCATCCCCGGTGCCCTTGGGAGTCTCCTTCCAGCGGGATCTGTGAACCAGTAAAACTCAACTGAGTAACTTGCTTATTTATTTATTTATTCATTTGTTTGTTTGACAGAGAGATAACGGGAGAGGGAACACAAGCAGGGGAAGTGGGAGAAGGAGGAAGCAGTCTTCCCGCTGAGCAGGGAGCCCCATGTGAGGCTTGATCCCAGGACCCTGAGATCATGACCTGAGCCGAAGGCAGACGCTTAATGACTGAGCCACCCAGGCGCCCCTCACCTGAGTAAATTTCAAAATCAAATTGGCTTTATTGAGGGGTTTGTGAACCAGGCAGCATCCGTTTTAGCAAATAGAAAGGAGCTCTGGAAAGCCATAGAAAAGGAAAGGTTTTTAAAGGCAGAAAGGCTGCAGGAAAAGGAAGTTTATTAGCACAGAGCCTTATTTCAGGCAGGGTTGCCTTCCTAAGGGGGACGGACGGGGTCTCAGACAGATTTTTCTCACTTGTGCTTATCAGGTAATCTCAGATCGCCTGGTTAAAGATTGCATTCCTGGAAGAGGCTAAACTGCAGTTAGATGACGCGTTAAGTGTTTTTTTGCTGACGTGGGGCTTGGCATAAGTGACTCCATTTTGAGTCTGTTGTTTCTTATTTAGCAGTATGTTATAATTGCATAAATAGATGTTGGGTTGGGAGTAGACTGGTAATATCCAGTTGGTGATGGGCATTATTTCGTTTAAAAGAAGTGTCACCATTGATTTTATGTTCCACTCAGCTGCAGGGTAAATGGGGCCCCCAGTGCCCAGGCCCCTCCTGTGCTCAATTCTCTGTCCCCACTGAAGTTTCCCTAAGTGCCTCCTTGCTGTCTGTTGCAAGTTCTTTTTAATTTAAACTGCAGGTTTTTGGCAAACGGAACAAAGCTTTTGCAACTGAATGGAAGGTTGTTAAACTGTTCATAGTCTGTTGACCAGCAGTTGGGCTGTTTGTAATGTTGTTGTTTTTTTTTTTTTGAGAACTCAAAGGATCTTCAAGAGGGTGGGATTGGCACGTTACAGTACTTGCTGAATTCTGCATTTGCGCTACATTTTGGTTAGAGATACCTTTGGTCAGGTATTAAAGGAGATGGTGGTTTCACCTGAAGAACTGAAATGATCACAAAGCAAATATGTTTTGATAGGTCAGTGGGCCTTTGAAGTACCTGGATCGCATTTGGTATTCAGAAGGCTGCCCCTTCCCCTCCAATGAAGCTAAATGAAGATTTAGAAATTCGTATTAGAGCTGTAGGAGAGAACTCAAAGGGAAGGGTGCGTTGGTTAGAACAAATGAGTTTGAAGTGATGAGTAAATACGACTGCTGATTTTTCAAAGCTGCTCTCCTTTTCATCCCTACCCTCCTCTGTTTGATTATTCTTCACTGTGACTATTCTAGCTCAACCACTGAGCTTTTTTGCCTCCTGGGAATCCTCATTGTCTGCTGGCACAGTAAGAAAAATGTGCCTACAGGGCCTTGTAGGCCTCTTCCAATAATGCCATATGAATGCGGCTTTTACAGTTTCAAAATGTATTGATTATATTTTGTGTTGTACATAATGATTTTAGAAAGCAGATATTTCGGTTGTGGAATCGGCTTATTACGTTAACCAGAGAGCAGATGGCATGGTGCCACAGACGTATAATTTTACTTAAAGGGACTTTTAAGGTTTTGATGTGTTTTCTTTTCCTCTTATTTCCCTGATGGCTTCTTTTTTATTGAAGGGTAACTTAAGGAGACCTGGTAGCAATTTTACTGCCTTCCCCTGACAGTTTGAAATAATAGCATGGTCTTTGGTTGCACTGATCTTCCAACAGTCAGCTTGATTCTGGTTTTTGTCATGTGGCAGTGAATTAAAAAAAAAAAAAAAAGTGTTTGTAGTGTGTTTTAAGAAATGGACTCTTTTATATGCTTCAATTAGCAACAGACGATGAAGTTCCAGTTGGTCACACTTTCATAAACTTCTAGAAGTCACCGTTCGTCCTTTTGATTAAAGGAAACTGGTCTGGTTTCTTAGGAAAAAGCACATCTGGCCCTCTGGTTCCTTTAGGTCCACCTTTTTGTCTTTTCTTTCGCCTTTAGTCACTGAAGGTTCAAAGGTCGTGTCTGAGCCGTTCCTAGTTAGGTTAGCAAGCTTTCCCCTTTCTGGAGGGCTGTCCTTTTTTGGGTTGCTACACCCACCGCGGGTTGGAATTCACTTGGCCTAAAAATACCATTGATTTCTCTGCCTAGATTTTACAGTATGACCCATTCTTCTCATAGGATATCATCAGGATGAGCTGGAAAGCATCTCCTCACTTTTGTTTTGCAAAGTGTGCGAAGCCAGACCAGAGGACTTTTGGATTTCCTGTCACCTCCTTGGCTGATTTTTATGGATGGCTCATGTTAAAAGCAACAATAATGTTTAAATTGGAAGGCTTGAAGCCTTGGGTTTTCATTCTTCATGGAGAACTGTTTATTTGTGTGTGGTTCACCACAGTACACGGATAATGCTATCAAATCTGTGCTTTATTATAGGCTTAGGACTCGCACAGCAGCCCTTCAGTTCTGTTTTCTGTGTTTGCATTCCTTGCCAATTCTTTTGTGATGGAAATGAAATTAGAACTGAATCTTTGCAACCAAGGGGAAAATAGGCACAACAAATAGAAACTGTCCCGTGAGCCAGTTTAGAAGTAGTAAGCAGTGGTGATGGAAGAATATATATATGTATAGTGTGTGTGTGTGTAATATATATATATAATATAATAAGTGAAATGTATAGAAAAGTACTTCAATTTCACTTCTCCGTGAAGGTCTCTGGCCAGTGAGCCCAGCCTTTGACAGATGGAGGGCTTTCTCCCCTTTCTGCTGTTTCCCATCTTCAGTAACTGATTAGAGGGCGATTCACATTCCCAAACCTTCACACTCCTTTGAAGGTGGAATCCGAGTTAAGTAATATTGTTTGCTTCTGTTCCCCAAAGGGAACAACATGATTTAAAAACAGCCATTGAGCTTTTCCGCATCAGACTCCATTTGGCTACTTGTCTCCATTTACATTCCTTGCCCAAATCCTTCATCAGCCTTTCCATGATGCCGAAGCAGATGCCAGACACCGAAGTAGAAAGCGAGCAGCTGTTTGCTTTCTCTCCTCCCCGCCTCCCCTTTAAAAGAAAGAAACCTTCTCTCTCGCCGACTTTTGCATGCTCCAGTTTATCGGGCTGCAGGTTTTCTATCTTATCCGACCGCTGCTTTGCTCCCAAGGCCGGTTTATTGTTCTAGGCTGAGGCAGATGGGAGCGCCCGGGCCCGGGGGCGTGGCCGCTCGCGCCGCTGCCCGCGCGCGCTCCCGCTGGGGGTGTGGGCGGCGGGGACGAGCCGCCGGGGGCGCGCCCTCCTTCCCGCCCAGCACCCGTTTATAGCCCTGAGCGCTGTAAATCTGTCAGCTCTTCGCGACGCCCTCACCTCTTTCTTCATTTGCTCCAGCTTCTAGTTTGACAACGTTCCCCGGAGGCGGAATTCTAATCTGCTTCCAATTAGTTGCAAAATGTGACTGAAATTTCCACATTATGACTGCTGTTTTACTTGCACGCACACATCTAGAAACAAATTAATGCTCTTGAATATTTATTTTTTGAGCCCTTGGATTTAGTTTAAGAGGATGAGTTTCCAACTGTTTGGAATGGCTTCCAGGATTTGCACCCCCCCCCCCCCCAGCCTCCTGTATTGGGTTTATTTAAAAAAGGAAAAAAAAAAAAAAAAGCACAACTACTATGGTGGGTTCTCTCCACCTTTTAATAAGCCTTTTCCATCTTTCCAAGATTTCTCCAAATGTATTACATATGTTTGTTATGCAAATAAATTTTGTAGCATTTCTAAAAACAAAGTTGTTGGCGGAACTGTAATGGAGGGGGCCCGGTGTGGTGTTTTAATATAACGCAGATAGGCACCAATTCACTTATAAATTTAGTTTAAGTCTGTTTGGCCAAAACACTAAAGACTTGCTAGACACTTCTGATTTTTTTTCATTCGATATTAGAAAGCTATGAACCCGAGTTAAACGAATTAGGTGATTAATTAATTGGCTTAGCAAATACAGGGCCAGCATTGATGACGTCACTGTGGGCGGCAATGTTAGCCCGGAAGTTTGCGCCCAGATCACGAGCCTGTCGTGGAAGCTGATGGAACTTTGGGGCTGCGGTAGGCATAGTCGGTAAGGCTTCTTGTGAGTTTACTACCCCTTCTCCCTGTACATAATCCACCGTGAAACCATATGCTGGACTCTGGGCTCTGGGGGGGTTCTCCTTTGAGGGAGATCATTACTCCCAACCCCATTTACTCCTTTTCAGTGATTTTTTATTTTTTAATTTTTTAATTTTTTAGAATTTTTTTCTTTTTTAAAGAAAGACATTGACTCCCCTGATAATATGTAAATATTAGAGGTGTTTAGATCTTGGTTGCTGAGAGGTCGAGTTTGCCTTTATTGCTTGCCTTACAAACTACTTTCTCATCTACTGGTGAATTCGTACCAAGGCAGTGGGTCTCTGGCTTTGTATTTACAGAAAGCTGGTACTCTTAAGCAGTGTAAACTGGTGTATTTTATAGTCCTCAGCATCTTGGCAGATTGATATCAGCAATTATAATGATTTTTGAAGTGTGGAGGATTTTATTGATGGTAAAGTGGTTATGTTGATTACATTACTTTGTGTTAGTTTTAAAGAACACCTTCGCATGCAAATAGATCAGGCTCCCCCCCCAACATCGTTGTCACATACAATCATAGAAGCCCTACATTAATTTGTCCTGTCCTTTAGGTATATACTATTTTCAGTCTCTATAATCAGGGGGTGGGGCATTAATTTCACTTTGTCTGAAACAAAATTTATTTTAATATTTACTATATATGGAGTATATATAAGTTATTTTATTTAAAAACTTTAAGCTATGGCAGAATCGCACAAAAGAAGTGGGATCGCTCTTTGTATTGCTTCTTTTCTTTCTACTCTTTGACTGGTAGTAAGAAAACATAGCCAGATTGAAATCCTTAAAAATTTAAAATGTGGGCCTTTCAGACTGTAGAGACCTCCTGGGTTAAAAAAAAGAAAAGAAATTAGTGGCCCCATAGTGAAATGCTCACAATAGGCACGATTGTGCTAGCCCCTCAAGTCCTGGGGTTCACTAATTACCCATTAATGAGGTCAGTCTGCCCCGGCTTTTTCCCTACCTTGGGAGGAAATGCACACAAGGCAGTTGGAGTTCAAGTGGATCTTGCTGTATTTGCAACTTAGCATAAACGCTTTGAAGGCCCCCAGGGCGCTTAATTGGGGCTGGACATTTTTGTTTTGGGGAGACTACACACAGCTCCCCATTGTGCATATAGAGGCCACTGTGCATCTTGGAAGCATTACATGCTTTTGTTGATGGTGCATAGGTTTATAAACTCCAAATGAGCTTATTGCCTTTTAACCATTGGGAGCACTAAATAATGGAGGAACCTAGAAGTCTCTGGATTGGGTAGGCGCCAAACAGTTTAAAAAAAAAAAAAAAAAAAGGAATGAATGGTTTAATTGTAGAGCAAACCATTTGTTTACAGATTAAGATTTATTAGGTCACCAAATCCTATGGACCAGGAGGTGAAAGAATGAGGCTGTAAGGTATAAGGCTTGAATGCCCAGTGTTCTGTATTGTGGTCCTGCTCAGCTGTTTTTACTCCTGTTTTTCTCAAAAGAAGAATGAATTGTTGAATGGTGAGAACTGCCTGGCCAAGTGTACTTTTTAGCTATAGAGAAAGAGAGAGGGGAGGCAGGGAGAGGTGGGTTATTTCTTTGCTGTCTTGTTCAGAAGCTAAAAATTTAAGGTTCTTCCAACTGAGAGAGAGGGACAATGGCTCTTGGTGAACTTCCCTGTTTGTTCTGATGAGGAGGGGAATGGTGGTGGTCTTGGCAGTGGTGGAGGAGGTAGGGAGTATAAAGTGGAAAGAAGGTATGTGGGAAAGCGGGTGGTGATTGGAAAGCCTTTGTGAAAACAACCCTAGACAATGCATTCTCTTGAATAATTGGGACCCGTTACAGAAATTCCCCACTATTTCTTTAGTTAGTGGTCATGGTACTCAATAGAGGGGAACTCTCCAGCAACGGCAGTGAAGTGGTAAAGGAATTTTGGGGGGACACGCCGTTTGCCCGGCAGCCAGAATTTCAGGATGTCTCTTTCGTTTTTAGGACTAGATTATTTTCAACAGTAGAAGACCAGAAATCATGGCGTTTGTTCCCATGTGGTTGCAGATTGTCCTCCTAATCCTTTTATGAATAATAGGCTTAAGGAAATCACTAGTAAAGTGTTGTTTTCTAAAAGTATCATTTTGAACGCTCAGCTCCTTGGTTCACCGTTTTTATTTTTGCATTCATTTTCTTGGGAGTGAAACCCTTTTATCTCAAAGTGCTCTTTTGTGTATAAACTGTCACCGTAATAACGACTCAGGATACTTAACAAGTATTGTTGCTACATGATGTCTTTGTGTTCTGTTTGGCCATGAAAAACCGCATTCCTTCTGGAACATGACGAAAGTTATTTGTTATTCGATGCATATATGAAAAATTGAACTTTAAATACACCAAATTGGCTTCATGTGATCTTGAGGTTTGTGTTTTGTTTCATTTTTCTCCTAAGTTCTGGTCCTACTATTTTGGTATCATGATCACTTTATTTTTTTTATTTTTATTTTTTAAAGATTTTATTTATTTGAGATAGAGAGTGAGAGCGAGAGCTGAGAAAGAGAGAGGGAGAAGCAGACTTCCCTCTGAGCAGGGAAGCCAGATGCGGGGCTCGATCCCATGACCCCGAGCTCATGACCTGAGCAGAATACAGAAGCTTAACCCGCCGAGCCACCCAGGTTCCCCGTCATAATCATTTTAAAAAAGGCTTGATTTTTGAATCGAAGTCATGGCTGATGGCTTTATCGTACAAACCTTTCTCCTTTGGGGGGTGGTGAGCAACAGGAGGAAAAGAGGGTAAAAGGTCAAAGTGGTTTCAGTCTTGTCAAACTGGTGACTTTTCACTGTGCTGTTGTTCATTCCGGATGCTTTTCTATTAATATTTTCCATACTAGTGAGCCTGGGTTTTACTTCCTTGAGCATCCAACATAATTTTTAAAACTTTAAACTTTGAAATCATATAAGTTAGCACTGTGGTGCTAGTCACCAAGTGGATAACATTTGTGTAAAGGTGTTTTTTAAACAATCATGCAAAAAAAAAAAAAAATTACGTTTTACTAAAGTGGTAAATCCCTGCAAACACTCACCTGAATTTGAGTTCTTTGGGTATTCTTTGACTGTTTATATGTGCTCAACCTGAGTTTACTTAGCAAACCAAAACAAAAGTGCAAAGATAAAGAAACTTCTTCTTCGCTCCTGTTATCATCAGCCTAGAGGATTTGCACACTTGAAGTCTCTTTACAGCTTTAATCCCTCCTGGAAAGAGAGACTTTTACCAGATTGTCAGTGCCTGGCCAGTGGGAATGCTTGTGAGGGTTTTAAAAGCCACCAGAACATCCTGGGTATTTCAGGGAGTTCAGCCCACGTTGACACGGACGTAAGGAACAGAAAGAACGGGGAGTCGGTGCTCAGCTTCCTACTTGGTAATGAGAATACCCCTTGTCTCTGCTTCCTCCTCGCTGGCATGTTCTGTGTACTCTCAAAGGGGATGCTTTTTATTGCCCATCACAACATGAAAGGAAGAATGCTAACCTTCTTAAGATGCTAAGATGCTCTGAAAATGATTTTGATGCCAAAGTCTAGTCCTTTCTGTCTCAGCTCATATTAAAGGCTCACTTAAAGTCTCCTCTGAAAGGCTAGCATATGACTCTGGAAGCCCACTCTAAATTTATGTACCTTCTTCCCTTGTAAAAACCAGTGTTTTCCACTTCCCTGGAGCTAGGATGTCTGCAGAGTTCCTTCTGGCACACAGCCCCGTGCAGGGTGAGATGGATGGGGGGGTTCTGTCAGACCTACAGCTCTTTACCGGGGATGGAATGACAACCCGAAATCCCTTGCATTTTTTTGGATCTCAGCTAAGTACCTGGGATCTTAAACCCGTTGAGTTTTCCTTTTTCTGACACTTTCAGGGAAACCTGAAGAGGTTCGAAGATTTTCATTCTTGGGGGGAAAAAAAAAAATCCAGAAAATGCCCAGGGTCTTCAAGTCCTATTTTTAGTGGAGTTCCCCTCCTTAGCTCTGCAGATCTTTTCGGACACCCCTGAGTTGGGTGAGCAGCTTGTCAGCACCCACTGGTAGCGGGAGGGAATTCAGTGGTGGCAGAGAAATTGGCCCTTTTGTACCTTTTGTCTGTGAAGCAAATTCTGACAGGTTTCTAGAGCCTTGGATTTTGGACGTGTTGTAACTCACTTCACTTTGTGAGCTAAGGGGTAATCCTGACTGTGCGAACATTCTGTGCAATGAGGTGTGGTTGTCTCCGTGCTATTTGAGCCTGAATGTGCGTGCATAATTGGAGAGATTATTGCAGACTGTTTTGCTGTGGTAGATGTGGTTTAAATCCTAGCACTGAGCGCAGCATTTACTTTCTCAGCTTACCCACAAAATCTGTGACTAATTTAGTGAATGTGAAGATTTTAGTCCAGATGGTTAGATTTAATTGTAAAAACTGGAAAGATTTCAAAGTACCCTTTGGGGGAGCGCAGGAAACAACAACTGAACAACAAAAAAGAATGAAGAGTAACTGGGACTCACTAAATATAGCATATTTGTGTATTTGAGATTTTTAAACATACATGCATACCTGTGGATCTACAGTCTAGGACAAACTTGAAGAATTTAGTATAGCAGTCAGTATGCGCAGAGAGGATCAGGAAGGGGTTTCTAATGTTTAATGGCCTAGGATGTTCTGTGTCAAGTATTTGTTCATATGTCTATGTTTGGCCTTTCCCGGGCTCAAAATAGGTTTCTTCTCAAGTGTGTGGAGAAGATGTGGCTTCCCTGTCACCCTTGATTCTTGGTTAAAGAGCGTTGTAGTTACCTCATGAAACCTGAGGAAAATGGTGCTCTCGCCTGGCCGGTGTCTCCTCGCTGTGGGGCTCTCTGAAACCTCGGCTTGCCTGCTCTTCCCAAACTGCCCTCGTGACACTCACGGAGGGAGCCCAGTTCTGTGGAAGGACGGGCCTCCTTGTCTGCATCCATTTGTCCTTCACTGTTGCTCGCCATGACTGAGTGAGTCCCAAGAATTGGAGTGGAAAAGCAACTTAAGACCTTCTTCTGGTTGCTTCAGATCCGAGCTTAAAGGATAGAAATTGGCCCTTTCGTCTGTTGCCGTTGGGATACCACTGACCTAAATCTTGGGTCAGTAAAGTAGCTTTGAAGTTGGTAGGCTGCTAGGGCTCTGTGGAGAACTTTATTTATATTACCTGGCCTTGTAAGAAGAGACAGAGGCAAGAAGAGTAAACATATGACAGACAGAAGGTTAGACCATGGGGCTACTGATAAGTTCTACTTTGTTCCAGTGGAATGCCTAGGGTTTATGGCATGGTGGCCTCGAAGGCGAGCAGGTGGACACATTTCTGTGACAGGAATGGACATACGCCCACATACTTATAGGTAAACTGACATTTCGTAATATTCAGAAAACGAGAAATGAGGCAAACTTATATGTGTTACAGTTAGCATATATCTGTTGTTTTAACCTTTAATTATTGAGCCCAAAGAGTTTAAAAATGGCAGAAGGAATGAGCACGAGGTTCTCTTTCATGGTGAGGAAGATAAACAGAAGACCAGCTGTGTTGGGCCTGTGATTTTGATTATGGAAGGTCTACGAAATAGAGACAAAGACAAGGTGTTTCCCAAGGAGGAGTGAGTGTAGATCTTTGAGGCTTTTATCCTTGGTGGCGTGGAGGAGCAAGATCAAAAGGTCAGCCGCCCCAGAGCAGAAGTGGTCTTTGCATCGATCCCATGGCAAAGTTCCTTCTAAAAATATCCTTTTTGGGGTGCCTGGGTGGCTCATCAGTTAAGCATCTGGCATCTGCTCAGGTCAGGATCCCAGGGTCCTGGGATCGAGCCCCACCATTGGGCTTCCTGCTCAGGGGGAGTCTGCTTCTCTCTCTCCCTCTACTCTTTACCCCCACCCTTGCTCATGTTCTCTCTCTCTCAAATAAATAAGTAAAATCTTAAAATAAAAATATCCTTTTACCTTCTCCTATCTCCCTATTTGCTTAGAGCCTAATTTTTCTCCATTTATCAATAGTTTCGCCCTCTGCTAGCAGTCCATTTGAATGACCCTTCAGGTGGTTTTCAGACGGCGCCACTCCCTCATTGTAAGTAGACTTTCGAAGGCTCAAGGGATGGAATTCTCCTGTAGGGACTATCTGGTAGGAGGAGAGTCAGGAGAGCATTCCTGGTGTCTTAATCACATGATGCCTTTGGGGCAGTCATCTTTCTGCCCCCAAAGCTGGATTTTGACAAAGCTGGTATTGGACAGAGCCTCGTCTGTAGATGTTTCTTAGTATGTTTGGAGCTGACAGCAAGGTGTAAGTGATGAGGGTGAGGCAGGGTCTGACATGGCTCCACGCCCCGCCCCGCCCCTCCTTGATTTCACAATGGATATTTTTAGGGGGAATTTTATAACTCATGTAAGGAGGGTGTTTCCAACAGGAACCTGATAAGCATAGGAGATCCTGAGGATTGATACCGCCATTAAGTTATGGAGTGAGTCACAGACTTGAGAGTAGGGTAAGTGTCATGTATTTCTATTTCCTGTATTAATATATTTTATAGATACACATTTTTTTATAAGCTGTATTTTCTTAGTCTGTATCTTCCTAATATGTGTGATGAATCTGTTTGAGGAATAGAAATAATGTGCATAATTGAAGAGGTCTGGGAGGGCAGCTGTACATGGTCAAGGGTACTGGAATTCTTGGGACGCAGGTCAGAAAGGTCACAGGACATAACCTCATCAGTGTACCTCTCAGCTCCTCTCGATTTGCCACAGAAGAGGTCCTCGTAGGTTCCTCTGAAGCTTTGACCTGGAAATACACAGTTACGTATTCTTGCCTTTGGAAATCTGGTGGGACACCGCGGGGAAGAGATTCATCGGAAAAAGGGAGTAGAAGATTTGCCTCCTTGTGGAGAACCTCTTCTGTTGACATTTCTTTACGATCTTTGACTTTGATGATGGGCACCGTGTATTTAGGAGATGAAGCTGTGATGCTCCGCAGCCCGGTTACCGGTTAGAGTGCTATGTCAGGTACAAAATTGAGGTGGGAGAGAAAGAACAGACTGAGTGCCGGATGATGACTTGCGGGGAGCCGCGGCCTGTTCTCCCAGCGATTGGATGCTTGCACTTTTTTTTTTCTGGATGTGCTTCCTGGTCTCGCTCTTGACTGACTGCACGTGCTCTGATATCCACCCGGATAATAACACACGGAGTGTGTTCCAGGCGGACCATGCCCAGATTGGATTGGAAGTTGGGTGCAGGCCAGATCAGGCAGGACTTTGTAGGTCGTGGTGAAGAGTTGGGATGTTCATTTGAATATGAGAATTTTGAGCAAGGGAGAGAGACATGATTTGGTTTGTTTCTGAAATCTTGCATTTGACTGCTATGTGGAGAACTGACTCTAGAGAGGCAAGACGAGAAATAGGGGGATTCCATTGTAAGGCTTTTTTCAGGGGTCCTGGCGGGATAGGAGGGGATAGACTTGGTCATGGAGGCGGTGAGAAACGCTCCTGTTGTTGAAGGTAATGAGAAAAGACTCGGACGTGAGTGTGAGAGGATGACACTTAAGGATAACATCTAGAATTTTGGGGGTGGGCGGGGTCAAGAGTTGGGACACACTATGGATGCACTGCATGGCTTCCGAGTGATGGTACACAAGGGGATGGCCAGTGCTGGAGGCACGGATTAGGAGAAGTGGATGGGCTTTACGGTCGGGGCCTGGAATAGGTCATCTAGCAAGTCTAGTTGGGAAAGATGAGGCCAAGGCAGACTCATGAAGCATCGGGGGTGGGGGTGGGGGTGGCTAGCACTGAGTCCACTGAGGAAGAGAACCCATCTAGTCTGCTTCCTGAAAGCCGGTGAAGACGTTCTAGCAAGAAGGATGTAATCCACTGTGTCAAAGTTGGCCAAGCAATCACATTAAGATGAGACTCGGAAGTGAGGGCTGCCTTTGGAAAGATGACTGTTGTTGGTGCTCTTAATCCAGTGGTCCTGGGTGAGAGGTGGGGGTGGGCGTGGAGGGAATACAAATCTGATCAGAGGGCTTGGATTTGGGGTATGAGGTGAGGAAAAGAGAACACTGTGAGTATAGCACACTTTTCTGTAAGGGACAGCATGGGGTCAGGGAATATTTATATCTGTGAGTAGGGCACTCTGTTAAATAGCTTGTTTGCGTGCGGATGGGAAGAACACAGGGAAAACAGGAGCGCTGATCTCCCGGAGAGAGGTGACACACAAGGTGTCCTGGAATCGGGGCGGGGATGGCAGTGGGAGAGATCGGGTGCCTGGGTGCATCCGTGGCCTCTTGGAGCCGGGCCGGGTCCTCCACTCCCAACAGGACAAAAGTCAGAAAATACATACAGGGATGCAGGGGCATTTGGTTTCGTGGGGCAAAAATTAGGAAGGTTGCGTTGTTATCATTTGTGCAGGATGTTGTTGCTCTCTTAAGGAATTCTTTTAAATACAGATATTGTGGACAACAACTGAATATTGAATTTTCATGCCTTGCTTCCTCCTATAATCGGGGAGCTTTGACTATTTTGTGTTCTGATGGTAGAAATATTAGGAAGGGCGGAAGTGTCCATGCAGATCTCTGTTTATTCTTTCATTCTTTCCTTCATTCATTCCTTCACTCAGCAAACACTTTCTGCATGTTGTTTGTATGCCAAGCCCAGTCTGGGTCCTGGAGATACAGTAGTGAACAAGCAAAGTTTCTGCTTTCATGAAGCTTATATTCTAGTTTATTCTGGACAAATAAATGTATTTCGGGAGGTGTTAGGTGCTTCGAGAGGAAATCGAGAGGGAGGAGGTGGTGGAGAGGGATGGTGGGAAAGGAGAGTTTTTATTTTTTTGTGTTTGAGACCTGGTAGACAGTGAGGAGGAGCCATTTGACCCCCTGGGGAGAGAACTTTGGCAAGGAAACTGTTCACAAGCCCCGGAGGAGGGAGTGTGTGTGGTTTTCTAGGAGATTCCAAGGGTGCCTGGAGCTGAATGAGGAAAAGAGGAGCCTGCTTGGGGATGAAGTTCCAGAAGGAGTCTGAGGCCAGGCTCCAGGGAGCCCTGAGGAACCAAGTAAGGCCCAGAGGGGGAGGGGTGAGGCTTTTTGAGTGGGGAGAGGGCTGTACTGTGACAGATGTTCTAGAAAGTTCTCAGGGTTTGGAAAACTACCCTAAGCTTGATTTGTGCCTCCATTCCTCAGGCAAGATCATAGATACTAAGTTGGTTTTTGTTGTTGTTGTTATTGTTGTTTTCAGAGAGTGGACAAAATGGTACCTTCCTCGTTAGAAAGCAACCGTTACTTTCCTCAGAGCGAAGGTTTTCCAGGTATCCCCAGTTATGTGTGTACACATGCCCGCCACACAGTCTCCCCTCCATGTGTCACTGTATTAATATAGTCGATCATTACTAAAATTACAAACAGTACAATTCCAAAATAATAGGGTAAGGGTATAAATAGAAATCCTCATGTTTTTTTTCTTGCACTCCAGTAGATACCTCTTGTATTCCTGCTGGGTATTTGATGTGCCTCTGTTTTGGGAGACTGGTCTAGAGCCTGGAGACACTAGTTGAATTTATTCAAATGTCTTTTAATTGACTTTTTTTTTTTTAAATTAAGAAAGCAGTACCTGAATCTATACAAGTTTAAGCTGTACTAAAATATTACATAACGGAAAGTAGATTTTACTCCCCGCCCCCCCAGACCTGCTCTGCAGAGCCAACTACTGTGAACAGTTTTGTGTGTCATTCCTGAAATAGTCTCCATATGTTCAAGCATATATATTTATATTTCTTGTCTCCTTATACAGATCCGAGCACATTTAAGAAACGGATCTGCACCTTGCTCTTTTTGTATAACTACGGATATCTTGGATATCCTGTGTTCGCTTTCCACCTTTGATTCCATAGTTTTTTTTAGCTTATTCTCTAGTAATAGCATGTAGGTGTTTAGTCTTTTTCAGGTACAGAATGCTCTAGTAGACATCTTCATACACATATATTTCAAAGTCTGTCTCCCAACTCGATGGCGTGACTTGCGTTCCCACCAACATGTGAAGCGGGACGTGAAGTGTCTGTATTTCTACAATTTAACAAATACTGTGAATTTTAATTATTTGGCTTTCATTTGTGGTAATCTGATGGTAAGCCGTGATTTTAATTTCTTCTTTTCATGTTTACAAGCCATTGTATCTTTATTTTCCTATATATTGACAACTTAGAACCTCTGACTCATTTCCTAGTGAGTTGTTGGCCGTTTTTTAAATTAAAGTATTTCAGTGTATATTAATTAAATACACTTTTACTTTTGCAAATTTTCTCCTGTGCTTACAGATTTTTCTCCCCATCTCTTCATTTGCCTTTTGATTCTGTTTATGTTAGTTTTTTTTTTTTTTCCTTTGTTTTCCCTCTGTGTAAATATCTTGAATTGTCAGGTTTGTTAATTCATTTCCTTTTGTGGCTTCTGGGTTTTGTATTGGTGTGAGAAGACCTTTTTTTCTCTGAGACTATTAAAAATGTTTTCCGGTACTGCTCTGGTGGTAGTTGACTATCTTTGTAGTCTTCAATTGGAAGGTGAGCATGATTTTTTTTTTTTTAGGATTTTATTTGTTTGAGAGAGCATGAGCATGAGCTGGAGTGAGGGGCAGAGATAGAGGGAGAAGCAGGCTCCTCGCTGATCCCAAAACCCCTGGATCATGACCTGAGCCGAAGGCAGGCGCTTAACCAACTGAGCCACACAGGTGCTCCGTGAGCGTGACTTTTGTCTTATTGGCTTTTGGGATCATATTGGCTTTTATAATAAATATTGTTTATTAATACTCTATAATAAGTGATAAAAGATAAATAATATTTGACCAAACATCCAGAATCCTTATACCTTTAATTTAAATCACTGTTTCTTAATCAGAGCTCTACATCTAAATCACCTAAAGAGTGCTTAATTTTTTTCCTGTTCCCAAACCCGCAGTTCTAGGTCCCCTACCGCTCTTCCGACTCTCCAGCTCTACAAGAGGGCTCCTTTGTGTGCATTTAGAAAAAGCTTCAGGTAGCTTATTGGAAGATGCCTTTCCCCCCCCTCAAGAACAAATGTTAGGAATGGTTATTAGAATCTCCTATTTCTTTTTTCTTTCTTTTATAGTTCTTTATTAAAAAAATCCCCATACTATTGCTTTAAATGTAACTTCAATAAGTGTTTTGCAGGTGGTTAATTAGTGTACTTGGTCAAAGGGGTGGTAGAGGAGAAAGGATGAAGGATTTGCAGCACCAGCCCTAGGAATATTCATAGCCAGGTAAATATCCTCCCCAGTGCACTTAAACGGTAAAGATAAACCCCGGTTTTTGCTTAGTTAGCCCTTTTGGTTTAGTAGTGTGTAGATAATTGGCATGCAGCCCGGAGGAAATGTTTTGGGAGCGTATAAAGCCTACAGTGATATTCCTGCTGTAGGTCTGATCTGTGGGGGTCATCTCTTCTGGTCAGCTGAGCTTTAGAAAACTGCCAGTTTGCTTTCTTGCCTTCTTAGTCAGCAGAGCAGAGGCAGTAAATCCTGCTGGTGGTGGCCTTCAGGAAGAGCGTTCTCTGCAGCAGGGCCCTTTACTCCCAGTTCTGCATGGGTCCGATCCGAGGGGAGAAGCTGTGGAATGGGAGTTGCGAGACTGGGCCCCACTTGATGCGTTGGCTTTGACTTTTATGATCCTGGGTAAATGTCACTGTATCTTTCCGTGGGCCTTAGTTTCTTCTTGGATTCTTTAGTCTTCTCAGTGTCCTTCCGGTTCCAAAGAGAATTGTCATGTCCCCCACTCCTAGCTGTTGGACCAGACACGGTCCGTGTCTCTGACTTCAGTCTCTCTCAGTCTGTTGCTGTTGTGTGTGCATGTACATTTCCCGTGGCTGCCTGAGACCTGTGAGCAGATGGATGCCATCTTACTTTCTAGATCTCTGCAGCCCCGAGCACTGTGCCCGGTTGTAGGGAGTGCTCTATTAATGTTGGCTGAACTGGGTCTGCTTTTGGTAGGGCTGCAGACACAAGAGGGCCTCAGGGTGGGCTCCACTGGGCCCACACCTTTTCTCTTTCTTCCAAGGAGAGATCACAGGCAAAAATCCTTGCTGGGAATTATCCAGATTTTTTCGTATCTCACGTTCGTTTGGCATTTTTAATGTAATGCGCCGCCATTTACAAAGTTGGTTGTATTGCACCAGGTTTCCTGGGTCTGGTCAAGCATGTCTGTGGAATTTTAAAGAATAAAGGTAAAGATGCTTTACCCAGAAGCGTTACACTGTGTCAGAATAACAGATGCAGTGGTATCCTGTTGGCTGGCTGATTTCTGTCTGATGATTTTTTTTTTTTTTTGTCACCCACAAAACCCTCAGGGCTACAATGGAAGGCTACTCTTGCGGGAGGGGCGGGGGGGGATTATCCGAGTTAGAGAGAAGTGCCAATTATAGCCAAAAGTTTAGGTGTGACCATGGGAAAATTTAAACAAGTTAACAATCTAACTTGGGGAACAACAACAACAACAAAAAAGGCCAGCCCAGGAGTTTGGAGTATAATAAGATCTTAGGAGCTCAGGGATGAATTTGGCCCCTTTACCTTTGGTGAAATTTGTATAAGAACTTGGATCAAGGCCCATTTGGGCAGTTTTGGTGTATAATCATCGATTACAACGATGGGTTATTAATAGTCGTAACTTGTTAAGTGGAACAGTGGTTTGGTTTTTACCTTGAAGTTAGCCATTTAAACTCAACATGTTATTAAAAGAGATTTTTCAAAAAAATACACTGGCCCATATAATTTAATAGATTGAAACTACCCATGTTTATTGTGAGAGTCTTTTTCACCCGAATGAGTTCCGATGTTGCTGTGTTCGTGGCCAGGGCGCGCCCGTGGATCTTTTTCTGGTGCCGGCTGAGTCGTTTGCTTTTCTGACGGCAAGAGAGGTCTTGCTGGCAAAGGGATGAGACAAGAAATCTTACAATCAAATGTATTATAAGATGGTGATGATGATGCCCATTAGTGAGAACTCAATATCTTTTGGAGTGAGTTTCTTTCTTTATTTTTAAAAAGATTTTATTTATTTATTTGTGAGAGAGTGAGCACAATCAGCGGGAGCAGCAGAGGGAGAGGGAGAAGCAGACTCCGCGCCGAGAAGGGAGCCCAATACGGGGCTTGATCCCAAGACCTGGGGGTTATAACCTGAGCCGAAGGCAGGTGCTTAACCCACTGAGCCAGCCAGGTGCCAGTATAGCCATCAACAAAGCCTTGGGATAGTCTATCTCCTTTTGAGACCCTTTCCCCCAACTAAGGAAGTTTCCCAGATGAATTATTTACTCAGAAGGCGCTATCCTTTCTAATATCAAAAAATGCAATCAATAATTACTCATCTTTGGACGTAGGTGCCCCGGGAATGTTTGTTGAATTCAGTAAGCCTTGAATGATGTTTAAGTACTTCTAAAGCTGTTTCCTGTTGGTTTTCACAATGGTCTTCGAGGTTATCAGAGAGGTGGTTAGCGCTCTGGTTGAGGAGGTGAGGAAGCCAGGCTGATGACTGATAAACTTGAGCAGACGTGTGTAGAGTGTGCGTGTAATGAACAGGGAAGCGCTGCTCTTGACCCTGACTTTACAAACACTAGCTCAGTGCTTCTTAAGTCTATTTTGGGTTACAGTTTTATTGAGCACCTACGAACTGTCTCTCTCCTGGGGGAAGGAAAAAGAGCAAGTGCACCAGGGTGTATAAACACACAGACCTTCACTTCTGTAATTGCATGGTTTCTTAGACTCCACCAAATGTTTGAACCCTAGGTAAAGAGTCTTTGATTTAACAGTTGCTTGTCAGCAAGCCCTTGAATTAAATGACTTAGTTAGGGGCCAAACAGCTTGACTACTGAGAAGCAACAGAAACCTCATGCTTCTTTTTCCTCCCCTAATGTGTTTCCCACTACGCCATGCTGATTTCGAAATGATGAACGACAATTGAAATATTAGGAAAACACTCCGTGAATGCAGACTGTTCGACAAATAAAAACAGCAAACCGATTTCGTCATGGCAAGGGAGACCCAGGCCATGCATTTTGTAGCGTGGCTTATGTTCATATATTAGGGAGCCTGCTGGAACCCCACTAAACTGTGAGTTGCCAGCTGTTTGGTTTAATCTGATCATTTACAAAAATACAGCCAGCCTCACTGGTACGTATGTTAAATACTGATATAACAGAAATAAATGCTATGCCTGTGGCATATATTTTTGCAGATGCTTTTGGTGTCTGGGTTGGGAGAACTAGTTTAATGCTAATTGCAGAAGTATCGGTGGGATTTATATCTATCTTCCTGAGATAGTTGGAAGGAAGACATTTAAGTCCTCAAAGTTAGAGGCCACACATTTTGATTTTTGTCCTATTTGGGGAAGAACCGTGTTCATTTGAGGAAACTCGGGAATGTGCAGGTTGGTACTAGTTGTTTCTGGTAGTGAATTACATTTTGGTGGAGGGTGGAAGTATAGCAAACGTGAGGTTTTCCAACATTCTTTGATTTCGAGGGTAGAGAAAAAGCTGGTGGGTGTTTCTGCCATGCATATTAATTTAGGAATGAGTCAATAATGATTCCACTGGTTTCATTTCAGCATGAAAAAAGGGACACGGAGAAGGCTTGCCTGTCTTTCTTCACCAAATAGCAGTTTTGCAGACCCTTACAAGTTCCCATATGTTAGTGAAAAACATTTTCCAAGAAATTGGCAGTGTCGCACTTTGTAGCTGATGCCAGCTTCCTCCCTGGGCCAATTCAGCAGAGAGGAGAGGGGGAAAAATGCCTTGTGTTAGTGGCTGAATTACTCTGACAAGCTTTCACATTGCCCCTCCTCTTATTAATATTCTTTTTGATGTGAGCTTGTAAAACAGAGGATTGGCTGTTAATCTCCAGGATCTCAAGGGCTTTTGGCAGTGGCCCATAATTGATGTGTTCACATGGCTGTTGTCGGACTACTAATGATCAGACAGCAGTGTTATCTCCCAGCTACATCAGTGTTGCTTATAAATCACACTTGATAAACTGCAGTTTCATTTCTTCAAAGAGTCCGTACATGTCTACGTACTTTGATGGAACTGCCAGAGGCATTTCATGATTCTATGACAGCTTAGATTAGGTTTATTTTTCATTTCTGTTTGACAAAATATTAGACTTCCTTACGCATGTGAAAGAGACTTTTTTGTTCCTCTAACAAGGCACTTGGAGAATGATAGGCAGAGAAAGATTACCTGCTCTCCCTGGGAAAGTGAACAGGTGGGAGTGGGGCCATGTCTCTCTGGCAGAAAAAGAGAAGATTCCCCTGGGGGGAGGCCGTTCTCAGAATGTGGGCTCCTACTCAGATGGTGACATGGCTGGGGTAGGCCATCTAGAATTGTGAGGTTGTCCTCATTGTTGAATCATAGTATGTACTGAACCCGGGCGTCCAGGTAGGATTCTCCTGTTTGGAGGGGCAAGAGAAAGCAAGGAGGTGTTATGAGAGGAGAGGTAATGGACACAGAAATCATGTCTGTTGCTCTCCTTCACTGCCCAGGTGGAGATACTTGGCCTGCCACAGACACACCCAGAGCCCCCCATCTGCCCAGAGATCTGGGTGCTGCAGAAATGCAACCAGGTTGCACGTTGCCTGTGGTGGGTGGGCTTTGACTGGAAACCTTAGCGGAGCCTTGGCCTTTATCCTACCATAGACTCCTGTGTCTTTGAGCCAACTTTCTTTATCGGTAAAACTTAAAAAAAAAAAAAAAGCAACTAAGTAATGGCGAAGATGGTTTTGCTCTTCTCTGTACTTCTACAGATCCTTGGGCTGTGTTATTCCAGAGCCCTTCAGAGTCTTTTTGTGCTAGCATTAGTGAATTCATCTTCACTTGTTTTTTTTAGGTCAGATATTAGATTTCGAAGAAGTAGTGCTGTCATAATTATTTGATCTTAACAAATAGAATTCTGTTTACAGAGTTTAAAGGCCCATTGCATTTAAGAGCTGTCTGTATTGGTTTAAGATGTGACAAAAGATCAAAATGTCTAACTTGTACTCAGAATAAAATTATGTGGCAGAGATTGGGAGTAAGGGTTTCGTTAATAACTTGTTTACAGTTTAAAGAGTTACTAGAGCTCTAGACCATGAGAATGCAAGCGAGTGCACTCACCACCGAAGCTCCCTGAAACACATTGCCCATAGCACACCCAAACAAACCACAGAACAAAAGAGAACTTTGATAAGATCTCCAAGTGCTTCAAAGTTATCATTAAAGATACTTAAAATTCTTGGTTAAATGCTTGATAGATAGGTCTTTTATATTTGGCATTTTTATGTAGATGAAGCTGTTTTCTCCAATTTTGTTTCTTCCTTGTGTACTCACTTCTAGGTGCCACATTTAATCCTTCAATGCCTGGGAGTGGCTTTAACCTGAGCACTCCTTGGCCCTAGTAAATTTAGGCTTGTAATTAAAATAAGCTCTGTCATCAGAGAATACTGTTTAACGATTAGCATTGAAAAATAGAGATACTTAACTAGGCTTCTTATCTTAAACTGATTTGTAGTTGAGGGAAATTACCCCTACCTTCCCTTTTTTATTAAAGAAAGCATGTAAATATAAGTTGTTTGGGTTATGGTTGTTTGAATTTAACACACTGTGGAAAAATATTCATGATTAACTTGGAGAAGATAGTCTCTCAGTGATGTGAATGGGTTCTTCATTGAGTTTTGATACATAAAGCAGCTGTATTGGAGTTCCTGATACAGCTGTAAAATAGGAAAACAAATCTATTGAAAGATTGAATATGGTTTTGGTTGTATAAAATATGTACTCATATGTAAGGCCTGGATGGTAATGTTAAAGATAAAGATAATTGGAGTATTTTAAAGGGTTTTTTTGCCATCTTTAAATAATATTTCATATATGTGTAAATATATGTGAGTTTTATGACGTGTATTACATTATGGCAAAAAAGAGTATGCATTCTTTAATTTTAAAAAGATACCAGTTCTTCTTGACTGATGATTTAAATCATGATTCACATTAACTTGATTTAAATTTAGCTTAGTCTCCTGCTAACACTGTCTGCAGGTGTTTATCGACTAACTGGAAATTACAGTACTATTAAGAGGGAGCATAATAGAAATATAAATTTTAATATAATTATGAGAGGCTCAATCGCCCACAGGGTTTGGTATTAGCATATGAATCTGTCCACTGTTTTCTGCTCTTTTGTGGGGGAAGGGGAGGCCGCCATTATATAAAATGTCTTATGCGTTGGTTAAGAAATCTTGGTTATAGTGTCTACCTTGAAGGTTGTGGTCATTCATTTATTTTGGACCTGAACATCTTAAGGTTTCATATGACCAAGATTTAGAGCAGGTATAATTTGATAGGTATGAGTTCGGTCATTTACCCTAAAATTTATTGGTCTTAATAATTTGTTATAGTCATCTAAAATCTGTTTTGAAATAAGACACATGTAAGATTAAGTATTCTGGAAATATGAATGCTAAGATAGTGTGACCCTGTCTCCTACCCGCCCCCTGCCCCCCCCCCCCCCCCCCGTTGGCCTGGCCCTTGTTCCTTTTTGACTCTGAAGAGGAAATAACTAAAATGGATTATCGGGCAGTGTTTGACCCACCGGCTTTCATTTGCTGACCATTGTATGGATGGTGGACTGATGGCCCAAGAGAGTAAAATGCCCTTGGTACACTCCTCTACACAGGTTCCTTGCTTCAAGAAGGGCAGCTGTTTGCATTGAAGACAATGGGATTTGTAGCTGCGAGGTGAGAACATAGGAAATGAGGGATCGTATTTTTTTTTAAAGATTTTATTTATTTACTTATTCGACAGAGAGAAGGAGATCACAAGTAGGCAGAGAGGCAGGCAGAGGGAGAGGGAGAAGCAGGCTCCCTACTGAGCAGAGCCGGATCCGGGGCTTGAGATCATGACCTGAGCCTAAGGCAGAGGCTTAACCCACTGAACCACCCAGGCACCCCAAGGGATCCTAATTTTAATAAGGCACCGAGAGTTGGAAGAGAGTTCATTTCTTTCTTGGGAGGGGCAGTGATTCTCAAAGGGAGGTCCCTTGGATACTTCAGGGCATCACTCAGGGAGCGGCAGGATCAGGTGAGGGCAGTCTTAAAAAGCATATTCAGGCTATGCATTGGTTTTGTGATAAAGCTCCCTGAAGTGAGGGTCTCATTATCTTCTTGGGTGCTGGGGACATGGAAAGAAGGAGAGAGAGGGAATTTGGGGGTGGACTCTGAGTTCTCAAAGGTCAGGAATCGTCTAATGGAAAAGAGGTGACTGCAGCCATGGTGTTGAATCATTATGTTCTTAACCTTAAAACAAAAACTGCCAGTTATTTTACCAGCAAAAATGCGATTTTTTTGGGAATTAGCGGAGAATTATTTGGGATTATTTGGGAATAGCGGAGAATTGCGATGTAGGACAAGCAAGCTACAGCAAAAACCACAGGCGGCTCTGGAGAAGGTTATGGAAGATAGGGGGAAGTGGGAGGGCTGTTGTAGACGGAGTCCATTGGAGTACACTGGGAGCTAGAAGTATGGTGCCTTCTCATTGGCTGAGTAGTGATTGTTTCTGATTGGCTGGGCTGTTGCCGGGAGAGGAGGAAAGCCTTTCTTCCTTCTGGGATAGTAAAGTAGTATCCACAAGCAAGGCCCTCTCTTCTTGTTGGGTCTGCACTTGACGACAAGTGACAGCGCTTGAGAACCTCCCCCTGATGAATTTCCCGACTTCCCTTTGTTAATTTTCACAGTTTCTTCTGCTGGATTGAAGCAGAAGGTTCCAACGAGGCAGTGGGGCCATACTATGTCGAGGCCAGTTGCTGTTAAGTTGAAATTAAGGGATTTGTTAGGAGTTACTAGGCTTTAAAAAACGATCAGTCTTGCTTTTCTGGGAGGGGCGGGGTAGCGCCGGGGCACCTCCTCAGGGGTGGGCACGGATTTCTCTTGACTGCTCCCGGGTGTTGGACACCGTATCTCCTCCTGATCTTAGTGCCCTGCTCCCACCTTGGGGGCTGCTGCCTGTCCCGTCCTCCCCTCCCCACCGCAGCCACCACCTCTTCCCTGGACTATTGTCATGGATTCCTAACTGCTCTCCTTCCTCCAGCTTCCCCTCTCCTCTGTTCCTGCACAGTGTGCCGTGTGCTTCTACCAGGGCGACAGTCTGAGCCTCCTGCGCCCCTAATTTGCATCCTTAGAACTGGCTTCCAACTCCGTGGAAACCCCCAAGTTCTGAGCCTGATCCAGGGTCATCGTGAGCTGCCTGCTTTTCCCATTTGGACTCCTGTTTTTCTGACCCCCTGTGCTTCAAACCCCTTCACTGACGGTTGTGTCTAGAATGGCCCAGCTCTGTCCTGGTCTCCTGTCCCCTCCCCAGGCTCCACCCGGCACTTCTTAAGATCCATCTTCCACATGCTCCACCCCGTCCTATGGGGCTGCCCTGGTGTGCCACCTCAGCCCTGCCCACTGGCTGCTGGTCTCCCCCATGGCCTTGGCGCCCCTCCAGGGCTCCTGCAGCCATGCTGGGTGCATAGTGGTTCCCTGGCAAAAACTTGTCGGATGAAGAAATGACTTCCCTCAGAAGGAGGTGTGTTTAGTAAGCAGCAGCTTACATGGCCTCAATACATGGTCAATACACAGTCCTCCTGTCACACAAATGAAGACCTTATACTTCCCTTGGCTTGTTGATCTCAGGACCTCTGCACAAGGACTTGAAATAATAGCCTTAATCATATGCTCTCTCCCCTCTGCATTGGCATCTGCTTACTTTTATCCTAAACATCTTTTTATTAAAAGGTTAATTTTTTGTTTTTTGTTTTTTTTTTAAATTATGAACGTTATACCCGTTCATGTTAAAATTTATGCCGGAGGCTATAAAATAAAAAGTGATCCCTCCTCCCCCCCACCCCCACCCCCCCACCTCCCCCGCCCACGTTTTTATGTGGTTAACATTTCTGGAAGGATGCATAAGAAACTGTTAGAAGAAAGGGTCTCCCTAGAGAGTGACCTGTTGGCTTCTAGAATCCTTGTTCTCAGGAGGGAAAGCAATTGTGGTCCCAGGAGTGGCTCTTTTTGTGTAGGACTTCGTGAGAAGAAACTTTCAAAAGGTTCAGTTTGGATACAGAACTTGGGAGAGGCCACAGTGGCCCTCCCTGGGATAGCCGAGGGAATGACTATGAATGGCTCTGAGGTGTCCTTGAGTGTTGGTGTGTAGATGACCGTAGGCGCTCTGTGATTCTTTCCCTCTCAACATTTCATCTCTCTGATACAGCATGGAGAGCTTTCCTGAGTCCTTTATTTTGATTCAATATAAAATTAAAATCTCAAGGCTTTCGTTCATTTATTGAAACTGATCATTATTTTGGATCAGCATTTGGGAGATACGGAGGAAAGGGAGGCAAGATATTCATGCTGTACCTTTTAGATATGTGATAAAGAATTTACGTGAGCACGTCACCTGGATGACTCAGTCAGTTAAGCGTCTGCCTTCGGCTCAGGTCATGATCCCGGGGGCCTGGGATGGAGTCCCATATCTATCAGGCTCCCTGCTCAGTGGGGAGCCTGGGAGCCTGCTTCTTTCTCCCTCTCCTCCCTGCCCCTTCACCTCGGCTCATGCTCTCACTCTCTCTCTGTCAAATAAATAAAATCTTTAAGAAAAAAAAAAAAGAATTTAAGTGAGCAGTGTTTGATTTTGCAGGGAGGAGAGTGAATGGTACCAAGGCAGTGTCCTGGGCAGGGAGTCAAAATCGTCCCCTTCTGTGGCTGACCCGCCATGCTTTGGAGAAGCAGGTTTTGACCCATGCTAAGGCACTGTCTTACATCTTACCTTTACAGTGTGACTCAGGCACTTTCTTATTCTTGAGTTTGTTACGATGAGCATGTGTTGCATTTATATTTCAAATGTCTAGAATTTTTATTGAAAATACTCTGTTTAGCAGGTTGCAGGTGAGATTCTCTAACACAAGGCAAAGAAAAGAATTGCTGTTAGTTGAGAAGAGGAATAAGGTGGTTTTTTTCCCAGACAGGCCTTTCTTTCCTTTTTTTTCAACCCCTTCCTTTTCCTTAAAATTATGTCTGTGTCAAGTAGGATGAAAGGTGGGGCACCTGGGTGGCTCAGTCAGTTAGGGGTCCGACTCTTGGTTTCAGGTCAGGTCATGATCTCAGGGTTGTGAGATGGAGCCCCATGTTGGACCGTGTGCTCTGTGGGGAGTCTGCTTGAGATTCTCTCTCCCTCTCCCTCTGCCCCTCATACTCATGCTCCTTCTCTCGCTTTCTCTCAAACAAATAAATAAATCTTTAAATAAAAAAAAAAGCTAGGATGAAAGACCTGTGACCTTTCCCTAATTTCAACCCAAATTCAAGGAGAAATTAGAGTCATGAAAAGATGGGCACTGGAAGGCTGGTCAGTATCTGCTAAGATAGTCATTATTCAGCTGTTTTGAAATTGATTGGTTTAGTACTGTAGGTGGCCCCATGGTAAGCCAATCCAGAGTTTAATCACTGAGCTGCCTTTTTTCACTCACAGGGGATTGGGAACCAGGTCTAGTTGATGTACATGGGATTTGTGTGGAAATTTTCAGGAATGCAGCTTTCTACAAAGTCAAGGAACTCATGCAAAGAATTAACAAAAGAAGAT
>CM052895.1:13031675-13101549 GCA_028534135.1 Potos flavus | reverse complement strand
CTATCTGTGTAAATAACCTTTTCTTCCCTGCCTCTCTCTACCTCCCCTCCTCCCCCACTTCCATGCTCTTGGGCTCTCTCGAGTGATAAATAGCCAGGCTACTGCACAGCGTGCACTAACACCTGGGAATAATCATGCAAAAATAACAGTGAGAGACTGCCGCGCGTCTGTTCTTGACATTAACTTTCCTCGGTTTGACAGGCTGCCACCACCAGCTGTTAGACTTATGGGTCCTCCCCCCACACCCCCCAAATGGAGATGGCTGCTTTCCTGCTTCTCTTTTTTGGGGGCTGTAATAGGTTGCATCAGTGTCCCATCAAGATGACAGAAAAGAGCTTTGACAAAGGAAACGTTGCTCAAACTGGCTGGTTCTCTATTACGATCTTGTATTCTAGATGTTAGTAGGAGTAGACTAATAATTCCCCGCTGATTTTTTTTTTTTTAAACATGCACTATCTGATGAGTACTATTTTAGCGTTCTCCACTCACTGCCTCCCCCACCCCCCAAGGGTATTCATAATTGCCTCCCGTGAATTGCCTTTCAATGCAGCAAATCTTGGTATTTGGCCTTGAAGGGCCAGACCACCTATTGATTTCTTTAGTTCAGGTCTCATGTGTATTTGTAATCACAGTAATCATATTGACAATGGCAATAGCTTTTCTTGGTTGAGTGCTGCTCTGTACCAGGAGCGGAGCTCGGGTTGTTTGTCTGATTGCATTATTTCCATTTTACAGATGAAGCCATGGAGTCCCAGACAGGTTGGGGACTCGCCCAGAGGTCGTGTAGCTGAAGGTAGAGCTGGGATTCCAGTTTTGAGGACTGGCGCCCCGCACCCCACTGTCTTCCAGTATGTGCTGTGTTTTGTACTCAGGGCCTATGGATCGCATCTTTGGGTAATTTGGCTGTATTTGTGGGATTATTTGATGAGTGCCCCAGTCTTGCTGTTGAGGCAGGAAGTCCAGGAGAGCAGGGACCTGCTTGGCTTTGACCTGCTCTTGGTGTGCGAGCGGGCTGCCCAGTGCCTGGCACACAGCATGTGTGTAATTACTGTTTATTGGGAGGATGCGTGCTCAAGTTGGGGCAACTCAGAGGTAGCTTTTGGGGGAGCAGCAGTGCATGAAAAAAGAGGTGCAACTAGAGATTAGGAGAAGGAGGTTTTGTAGAGGTGTAGGACTCATCAGAACGTGCTCTAAAATTGGGGGATGAGTTGAGGGGTGGATGAAGCTGGGTCGACTGCGGCCAGGCGCCTGTGTATGAAAGGAGGAGAATTTCCCTGGGCTGAGCTGCTCAGGGTTAAGCCCTTTTTCTTATACTTTTAACATACTTTAACTGCACTTAACCATGCATTTGGAGGGGATTATAGATTTATGTTAAATATAGTAGGGTATAAAAAGGAGCTTTGTAAGGTTGCAGGCAGGGTTAGAGAACTGTAATATCAGACCAGGGACTTTTTTTTTTTTTTCCTTTCCTTGCTCAAAGCCAGCATTTACTGAGCTAAGCACTTGGCTGAGCCTTTACTTTGTGTGAGTTATCTCATTGAGTCTTCCCTCTGACCCACTGGGGGTACGTGTTAGTCTTACTCCCATGTCTTAGGTCTGGACATTGAACCTCAGAGTAACCAGGTAACTTGCTCAGGGGGCCCCCACGGCAAGTACCAGGGAGGTCAGGATTAGAGCCTGAGATCCACCACGATCAAGTACAAGTATGTGCCACTTGGAGGGAGTCCTCCTAGGGACTGTTGCCGCCCTCTGTCTCAGCAAGCCTCTTCGGTTGAAGAAGGTACGGTTCTGTCTATGAATCAGTGACCTGGAAATGAGGGTGCAATGGAGTTTATCTTTTGTATGAGATAAAAAGACTACTGAAAATCCCTCCAGGTCCCTGCTTTGCATACGGTGCGTGTGGCTTTGTGTTAGACCCGGTAAGATTCACAAGAGAACTGAAACCTTTAGGAGGATATTCGCTGGCAGAAAGAGCTAGAGACCCTGAATTTGCTCCCTTCCACCTCTCTTTTGTCTCCCAGTGTGTGTATTTGAACTCCTACTGTCCTGTTCCTGCTTCTGGGATGCTGCTGCTTTCTACTCACTCGGGCTGCCCCCAGAGATAGCTTCTTGCCCTCGTGCAGATATAGCCCATGTTTTCTCTAGCAGGCGGAGGTTGGGCTAGGTGGTCTTCGAGGGTAGAATGTTCTGTGATTGTCTCGGAGGGAAAACGGGAAATGCAGAGTCAGCTGCCTGCAGCCGGGCAGGTCACCGCCAGGCCAAAGGGAGGCTCAGCCCTGTAGGTCGATGCCAACGAGGCATGTGGGCCCAGCCTAGCATATTCTCTAATTATTATTTTAAGAGATAGTAGACCTTTAGACTCTTCCCTCATTTTTTGTGTTGGCAAAAACTCGTCATGTTTTAGGAAGTAGCATACCTACCCAGATAGAAAACATGTCTGGGAGCGGCAGTAGTTTCCCACCCACGTCTGTGGTTGGTGACCTCTGGGGAAGTGGGGCTTCCAGTAGACCCCATGGGTGGTCTTTGTTCTTCACTCCACATTCTGAAATCCCAAGGGAGAAGAGTTTCCCTTTCTTCTCTCACTGGTAGTGAGGCTGTGGTACCTACCTGTAGGAATGGCAGCTTGTGAGCTCTCTTGAGGAAGCCAGTGTCATGGAAAAACCTAGAAGTTGACTGTGTGAGTCAAAGAGTTGAATGTGTTCACTGTATTACCTATTGAGTCTTCCTATCGAGTTTAAGAGTTTTAGCCTATTATCGCATGGGGAGACTGCTTATGAGGAGTTCATATTTTCTAGTCAAACCCTATAAACCTTAGTTTCTTGTTTTAAAACGTGGGGACAGGGCTCCAAAGTCCCCTCTGTAAATGCTGTCAACCAGGCTCTTACCATTGCATTTTGGATTGTGTGGACGGAAATAAACACAGTTCACTTGCTGGTAGGCCCAGGATACCATGGCCTCTCCCTTCAAGCCTTCTAGATTCTTTAGAAATTTGACGTTTGAATTCTCTCAAATATCTCAAATAGTAGGTGTGTGTGTGTGCGCACGTGTGTGTGCGTGTGTATCTGTATGCAGGTATATTCGTAGTTGGAGTTACATTGAAATGGAGATTTAGTCCAGAAATTCTGTTGTGATATGATTTGTCATTAGTAGAAGTCTGGAGATGACATTTTCCGGTTGAGGAAAATGGTGTTCAGCGGAGATTAAGTGCCTCCCCAAAGTCACAAGCTAATTAGTGTAAGAGTTGGGGCCCAAATCCTAATATCCAACGCCCTGTCCTTATAACTTGGTGTTGTAGGCTTTGCCTCATTGCATCCCGATGTCCCATACCGGGGAATTAATGCCGTCTTGAACGCCTTACTTCCTTTTATTTCATCCCATTTTCTTGTATATCTAATTGAAGCCGTGTTTGTTCTCTTGGAATTAATGTAGGCTGTCGATCAAGGGATATAAAGAGTATTTCGAGAATATTGTTCCATTTTGTCTTATCAGTTCATATATGTAGTAACTAATTATAGCCAATTTACAGCTAACTATACAAATTAAGAAGTTGTTGGCAAACATGCAAAAAAAAAAAAACCTTACGGGAGCCAGTTTATCATTTTCCTTGTTCCCCCCCTCCCTTTTTTAAATCTGGAAAGCGGTTCTTATCTCACATAATCTTTTAGCTGTAGAAAAGGCTACAAGGTAGCATTGGATTATTTTTACCCCCCACTTGAATTTCCTCCGTCCTCTGTCAGTAACCCTTTCTTCATTTGTCAGCTCAGTTTTAAAATAGGGACTATCAGTGTGAACTCTGATCCGCATTAAGCTGCATTTACGTGAAAGCATAAATCACCAGATCTGGGGTCTCGGGGCCGTTCCACGCTTTTCTTTCTTGGGCTCTGTGATCAAGAACGCAGAACAATACAAAGCGTGGAGCAAAAGTTTTATGGCAGCTCTGAGAGCAGGAAATTAAGTTTCTTTCCCATGCAGATGGGTGAAGGGCTGTTCTCTCACGTCTTGGATCAGTCAGGCAAGTGAACGTCAGTTTATCATTTCAGTGAAAGGCAAACTGTAGAAATAGTTCCTACAGTCATATGAACAAGGAGCCCACACAGATGACTGCTTCAGCTGTTGAACTAGGAGCACACTTCCTCATATAATTTATCTTGAAATGCATGCTTTGTGCGTGTGCGTGTGTGTATTTAAACAACAAAGACTATGTTCTAGTACATTTGTAGCCAAGTGTTGATTTCTTACAAAGGTTAATTGGGAATATAGGAACTGCAGAGTACCATGGCGTTGTGCCGGAAAAACCTTCTGTGTGCCCTTTTTTGCGCAGACGACTTGTTAGCTCAGCTGATAGCGTGTGCAAGGAGTCATCCCTTATAGGTGGGCGGTGTCTGCGTGTCACATGAGGACACGGGGAATGTGGAGTCGGTGCAGATGGGCTTTGCATTTGGCTCTTCTGTCTTTGACCACCTGTCAGCAGGGGCCCGACTATTCTGTAACAGTCCCAACAGTGGTTAAAATGGGTCTGACGAACGAATGGGTTGGCTGGTGATTTACCTATTTAGTATGTGCCTAGCCTTTGGTTACTTTACGGCGAGGCTCCTGGACGTTTTGTGGTGACGATCTCCTTGCCTGCTCTCTAGGATAGCGGTGCAAAAGAGATACCGTTGCACAGTAAGCTCTTACATTGGCTGTCCTGTCTATTTCCTGGGATTTAGAGGGAGGAATCCCAGGATTTGGTCAGATTCATCAGGGATCTCTCCAAGCCGAGCCACTAAAGGACGGGTGCATTGGAGAAGCTCCAGTTCTGTTGATGTTGGGCACACGCGTTCATTTCCCCATTTGTATGAATTCTGCTAAACTTTGCAGAAGAAAACTTAATTAGGAGTTGATGCTTAATACATGCTAATAATATCCAGTTTATGTGTTTGAGTGTGTATAATCAAGTTTATGTATTTTATGTATTCAGCCGAGTAAGTTAATATATTTTTGTAGTGATTTAATTCATTATGGTTTATAGAGTACTTTGAAAACAATTTCAGTCCATCTCCTGTGCTTAACTGTCCAAATGATGCCTCTGCGGTGTTTATTGGAGTTCCTCCTTTGGAAAATACTGTGGTTTTGGAAGTACAATTTCATTACAGGTGGGAAAGAGCCTGAATTTTGCAGAGCATATCTCTCTCACCTTGACCGAGGCTGACCGGTTATCCATCGGTGACATCAGGACATCAAAGTCCTGCCGCTCATTCCGGAAGCGAGAGCCCCGATGTTGACCTTGTTTGGCATGGGGGGAAAAAAAAATCAGATGCTCATTTCCCTTCGACTCTATCTTTTGGCACCATACAAACCCTCGAAGCGTATTATAATTGCAAATGGAATTTGAAACAGTGATGTATTCTAGAAGTGATGTAAACAGATTGCATTGCAAACAATTCTGAGAATACAGCGCCACTGCAGTAAGCCTGTCTGTCTTTCAGGTTGACCCCCTGTTTACAGTGCCAGCGCCACCACCGCCGATTTCCAGCAGCCTCACGCCTCAGATTCTGCCCTCCTACTTTCCCCCATCTTCATCCAATATTTCAGCACCGGTCGAGCAGCTATTGGTTCGGACTCGTTCCGTGGGTGTCAATACGTGTGAAGTTGGAGTAGTGACAGAGCCCGAGTGTCTGGGGCCCTGTGAACCTGGGACCAGTGTGAATTTGGAAGGGATCGTGTGGCATGAAACAGAAGAAGGTAAATACACTTTACTTTTCTCTATTTCCCCGTGCCCTCTTCCCCATGATGTTCTGCGTTTATGTCCACCTGCGAGGGGACTTGGTCTGATGGTACGCGGAGAGGGAGAAGAGGGGTTTTTATGCTGTCTGGACGGCTGTCGGAATAAGAACTGTGTTTCTCTTTTCTCGTTCACGGCCGCTCTTACGTTCAAGGTGAACCGAGGTGTCCGTGGAAGGGGTCTGCACTTTAGGCACTAGCGTGGGGAGACTGGGAAGCAGGCTGAGGGTTCCCCTTTGCCCTAAGAGGGATCGTGGAAATTAGGGGGACGGACGGAGCTCAAGTTCACTTTATTCCCGTGGTGCCAACCAGTCTGTCTATCCGGACATGGTGGTTTGTTGTCTTGATGTGGGTTGTTGAGGTTTAAGTTGACCTGCTGAATTGAGCTCAGGTTCTTGTGTTTAGCGAGGGCTGTGGCCATGATGTGGCTGTGGCTGGTTGGGTACTCTGAGCTAACGAAGCCCAAGGTCAGAGACTTAAGCTCCAGCTGAACCAGTCATTTCTCTTCTGTGACTGGAGACATGGCGCCTTCCCTGCCCATTAGCTCAGCAGGCCAGCTGGCAAGGGGAATCTAATAGTCATGAAAGAAGTGGATTAGGATTAACCTGTCACTGCTCTTAGAAATATATAAATGTGGCCTCTACCATGCCTGCCGTGGATCCGAACTCTGGCTGGCCACATCTCATAGCACGTGGTCACCTGGTCCTGTGTGTTTCAGATGTCATTGACCGTAGAGACCCACAGGAGACCCACAGGTAATTAAAAACGAAATACCAAGGACAGCACTGCATTGCTCCATTGGGGAATGAGAGGAATAGAAAAAAATGAGGAAGTAATGAGCCCCGGGTGGACAAAGGAAAGTGCAGAACCCTTTCTTTTCCTCCAAGCTAGGTTGGTCAAGGATAAGGGAGAAGACAGGTGTCCGTATCATGACCACTTGGGAGAGGAGTAAGGGCAAGGAGGAGGGTAACAAGTCTCAGAATCACTGTTTAGGTCCCTCTGCATCAAGGGGAAAAATTGAGGGTTGCAACTCATAGGAAAGAAAGTAAAGTATATAAAAAAGAGTGAAAATCAGATGATAGGTTGTCCCAGCACGATTGTCAGAAGGCGGAAAATAGCGCATGCTGTCTCAAGGTAGAAAAGCAAAAAACCGTAGGAGAATCTTTGACTTCTGCATCTTGTGTTAAGTATACTGTCGAAGGATCTGTTTTGTATCTGGATATAAAATTTCGTAGATAGCATCAGTAAGGGAAAATCATCGTAGATGAAGGAACCCGAGAAGGTGAATGAAAGCAGCAGATAGGAAGAGCTCTCTTGTGTGCTCAACCAGAAGTGATAGTTCACGTTTGCTTTTGGCTTTAGAAATGTCCAGCGTTTGGGGTGGGGGGTCGCGTGTCTTCTTTGTACTTCTAACAGAGCTCTGCAGCCAGATTGGGAGGAATTGGGGGAAGAGGAGCCGGAATTCACATTTTTGTCTCTTGCTTGTCCGTTGAGACACCCTCCAGTGCAAGAGGTGGGGCCCATGTGGGGAGCTTCTGTCCTCCTGCCTCCCTTTGGGTTGTACACACTTGGCCTTCTCAGATTTTCCCGAGAGTAGAAGCGGGGGCTGAGGGCGTCCTAATTGGTATCTTCGGGGAGGAAAGTATAGGCAGAGACGGCATGAAGACATTAATAAGGTCGTAGTTCTTTAGCTTAGGCACTGATGATTCAGGAACAGAATAGGATTTGGAAAGGCTAAGGTTGATTTTCCATCAACTCGAAAGATTTTCTGGCACTTGAATCCACGTGCTCGTTCGGGTGAAATGGCCCCTTGCCCTTGTCTCAGCTGCGACTTAGAGCCCAGCGCCCGTCGGTTTATTGCTCGTCTTGATTTTACTTATTCCTGTGTAGGACAGGACCGGGTTCCTACAGCGTGACCTCACTGGGTGGCAGGTGTTGTAAAATTAGCTACAAACTTTCTGGAACGCCCATAAGTCTTGGGTTATTTTTCACTTCTCTTGGAAGTCTGCTTGGTTTTGACTTGAACCTGAGCTTCTAATAAAAGACGGGGTTACTTAGGGGAAAAAAACTGTTGTATTCAGACACTGTAGGAACTCTGTGGCTAAGGAGCTCGATGGTATGGTCAGGATTACTGTTACGTTCTTTGCTTCCTTCTGTTTGGTCACAATGCACGTACGGTCTCACGAGTTGCACCGTGTTCTCTGAGCGGTGTGCCTCCTGGGTCCATGTGCCTCGATCCCTCCTGTGGGTGTGCCCCCCTTCCCCGGCCCATGGCACACCGATAGCTTTCGGGGCTCTGCGGACCCAGGACTGGAGCCTTCTGCAGCTCCAGCCTTCTTTTTACTGCCGCACATTTTCCAGGATTTGGAATGTGTGGATGTTGACTGTGGTGACAAGAAGGAGCCACAGCACTTAACAGAGTTATTCTTGCTGAATAAACTCAACTCCCGACCTCCACAGAATTCGAGAACCCGACTTCATACAGGCGTGGGTCGTAAGATGTGTGTTTAATGTGCAACCCTTTTTAAGAGCGTTCCATTTGCATTTTTCCCCCCAGTACAGTGTGTTTAAAGCTCTTGTACCAATTTAAAAATTAAACCCACTTGACCATTAATTTTTCCCTTTGGGGAAAAACAAAGAGAGAAACAGAACAAACACATTTGGAGCCAGTTACTTGGCAGAGCTAAAAGGGATGGGTTTGGGAAGAAGGGGAGGGGATGGGAAGCCACAATCATTTACTGCTATGGGGTTGTGCTAACGACAAGCTTCAAGTTGAGCACTTAGGAAAGTACAGCTTGCCTGTGATTAACTTCCTGGAGATGGAGTTTAAAAAAAAAAACCTCTTCCCTGGTATTTTCATTTTGAAGTGATTTTATACCTGGCAGTGGTTTTCACAAACCTAATTCGTTAGGTGCATTCATAGGGGGGTGTGTGTGTGTGTGTGTGTATTAAGTTCCTAGAAATTTCGGGAGCTCCTATCTGCAGTCTTTGTGGGGGGAATATCGAGTGTTCTCATGATTTGTTTTGAAGGATGGTGGGCTCCAGCAAGAAAGCAATATGAAATCCCCCCTAAATAGTAACTGCTTCTTGTGCTTAGAATTCCTCATGCGAGGAGGGTTCTTTGAGACACAGACTTTGCCTTTAGTGTCACTGCCAGGACGTGGAATCCTGGTTGCCTGAGGACCAGACTGTCCTCAGGAGTAACATGTTACGAGAGAAGTTCCCTCTGGAAATAATTAGTGGGTTTCAGAGCGTGCTTCATAGGAGAGAAAAACTATTAACTATTTGGATGTTTAGTTACTCGGCTCTGATCTCTCTTCTTGAAGGTGAGTGCATAGGAGCAATGACATCTCGTGCAGAATTGCTCTCAGATGTTGGAAAGAATTTCCTGAGCATTTCATTCCTGACGTTTGGGACGCACATGCCTTTGTATAGTTATTTGTTTGGAAATTTGCTCTTTTTGGGGGGTGGAGGTGGGAGAGACCAAACTGGAAAAATCATGGTGTGTACAGCAGAGTGTGTAAATACATGCATGTTCAACTTGGCTTTTTAGCTCTTATGAATGTGTTCTCCTTTGGATTTGTATTAAATCATGTTTGTAATTGCCCACCCCCCCCTTTTTTTTTGCCCTGTCCGAGAACATACTTTGTTGTTACAACTCTCATTTACTTTGGCCTTTCAACTGTGTATAGGTTATAGGACTGGGGTTCTCCCCTCGTGCCTTTGAATCACCTGGAGATTTTTAAAAACATGCCCAGGCACCACTTCCGGGCATTTCCTTGGCCTGGGATGGAAGTTTGGGCTGGGTGGGTGCCTGGTGTTGGTGTTTTTATCCAAAGCTCCCCAGGGGTTTCTGATGTGCAAACTAGCTTGAGAACCAGGGTCTCAGGGTAAAGAGGGGATGTCCTAACCCTCTGCAAGCTGCTTGACCTTTTCCCTTTAAGGAAGTCACTGTGTTGTTGCCTCATTTTCTTGGGTATAAAATGGACAGACACCTCTGTACTATTTACGTCCCTGGATAGTGTTTGTCTAAAAGCTCTAGTGTGGCAAGTGATCGTCGTTGAAACACCATCCCAGTGAGAAAGAGGGTCCAGTTCTTGATCCCGAACTTGGACTTGACAGAGGGTCTGGGGTTTAATGAACAACTAATTGGTACTACTCTTCTAACCTATTAATATGGCGGAGTGGACCTTACGGTCTGTCCTTTTGCTGAGCCGGAAGTGGTAGCTTCATTTCCTTTCCCCGTGTTGTCTGCTGAATTATTATTATCTTTTTAAAAAAGGTTTTATTTATGTATTTGACAGAGAGAGAGAGAGAGAGAGAGAGAGGGAGGGAGCGAGAGAGCACACTTGAGCAGGGGCAGAGGGAGAGGGAGAAGCAGGCTCCCCGCTGAGCAAGGAGCCTGATGCGGGACTCGATCCCAGGACCCTGGATTCAAGACCTGAGCCGAAGGCAGCCGCTTAACCCACTGAGCCACCCAGGCGTCCCTCTGCTGAATTATTTTTTAAATAGTTCAGAAACCCAGAGTATTAAAGTTAATAAGGTAACAAATGAAAAAGATTGTACTTGCAGCCTTACTGAGAGCTTTCAGAGTGGAAATGCAAATGGCAGCTTATGGAAGTAAGTGTGGTTTTTTTAGAGAAGACTTAACACCGGCTGTAAGAGGACGAATAGTTCTTTGTATGAGGTTCTTCATCTGAGGTTCTATGTGTTTTCCAAGAACAGCGGTCTTGGGAATTAATGTTTTAAAGGTAATTAATCGGGGGAAGTCAATGATTCTCTTTAAACCACTGGAGATGCTCGTCAGTGCTTCTGCCTCTCCTGTATCTTCCAGAGTCAGAGAGAGGACAGTGTTTCGGCGGGCTTTATAGGGGGTTTCAGGTTCATTCATTAAGAGGCAAATGATTCTCTATAAATTGACGACGGATCTGACATACGGTGTCATTACTCCTGTGCTGCGGTATTGACTTGCCGAACTTATTACTGGAAATAGAACTTTCGTTTTCAGTTTTGATTTGAGAAGAGATTACAGATGAATCCAGGCTCACTTGGTGTTTTCGGTGTCTGAGCGTGGAATTGGTGCCATACTTTTTCTTTTTTTAACTAAGTGAAATGTTATTACTTACGGAGGTATTTCCCAGTGATTTTATAAATTCAGCTTTGACTCACAAGACGTGTAAGATGTCCACTTTCGCTTCTGCATTTCATTACCCGCCACACCAGTGAGGATTGTAACTTGGCAGTCGGGAGGAACTTGAAGACTGCTAATGAGCGTGCTCCCTCCTATCGGTAATGCACTAAGTGGAGGTAAATCAGCCCCTGGTCTGGGAGTTTGGCAGGTGGGCATAGTCGGTTAATCAGTGTGCTAGTGAAAGAGCATCCGGCCTTGATCTTCAGCGTGAACACACAGGGATTCAGAGGGCTGGAAGAACTACTAGTTAGTGCCACTCTGTGGCTTGGCCCTAAACTCGACCCTCCCCCTCCTGTGCATTCTTGCAGTGGTGGTTGCCCATGAAGAGTTGAGATTCATCACCATTGGTGGCAGAGGAGCTCAAAGGATGGGCCTTCCAAAGGGTACCAGAACCACCTTATTTTTACGTGCAGAAGTCAACCCAAGTAGAAAACCATATTTGTACATTCGCTGGACTGCATGCCATCTTGGTTACCTCTGATTATTCTGGGTACAATGGTGAAGGTTTTTTTTGTTTTGTTTTGTTTTTATATAAAATAAACTTGGTTTAAGGATGTATATTATACATAATTGTAAAACATATCAAAGTATTTGTTTTTTTAAGATTACAGAAACTCATGTTACCAGTTTCACAGAGAAATCACAAATTAAAAACGGAGGCCAGTTGTTCGTAGTGTGTAGTCCATAAAGATCTGTGAATGAAGGGGGAGTGTAAGGAAGGGACCAAGGGAGGGCTTGTCTGGGCCGTCTTGCTGGGTTTGCTTTCCTCGTGGACCTACCAGTTGTAGGCTTTCCTGATGGGACCACCATTTGCATATGATGAGTGATGGCATGTTTTGCTGGAAAGCAATACCATAGTCACATCACCGCTTGTCAGTGTGAAATAAATAAGTGCTTTTAGGTAGGGTTCAGCTTCATGTTTTTAGACCAAACATTTTTCTTTTGTGTCCTTTGTGTGTATATTTTGGTGTGACCTTAGGTGTTAAGGAATGGAGCAGTCAGCTTTAAACTCACTGTGTAAAGGCCTTTTCTTATTACCCCTTTTGTTTGGTCAATACTGTAGCTAAACTTCTATGTGAATACAGAATGTGAGGCGTGTAAAACCAAACTTCGGACTTGAGTACAGTAAAAGATTTAAGAAATTGTCTTACAAGATGTGTGCGGGTAATACTGTCCTCTGTTGCTTATCTTTTCCCTATGAAGAAGTTGGTAAGAAAATCTTGAAAATGTCTTAATATTACAGTGACCTTGAACAGAAGACATATTTTCTGATTACAAAATGGAGATACTCTCATTGTTGCAAAGAATAGCTTTCGGCCTACCTGGGCATATTGATTAAAAGTATCTCATTGACTTTTTAAATAGAATTTTTATAGCAGCTTTCTTGAGATATAATTCACGCAGCATACAGTGCGCTCATTTACAGTGTATAATTCAGTGGGTATTTTTTAATGTATGAAGAGTCCTCCAACCATCACCACAATTAATTTTAGAACATTTTTATGGTCCAAAGGAAACCCTGTCCCTGTTAGTAGTCACTACCGCTTACTTACCGCAATCCTCATTTCATTGACTTAACGCATCCTTGTCTTCGATTCCTCATTGTTTTTATGTGTGTTTTATGGATGAGAGAAAGGGTTGATTCGTTGAGTGTTTGCACCGGGCCTTGGTGCTGGACATGCTTGCCAGGTAATGATTTCCTTTAATCCTTAGAACGCAATCCAAAGTAAACTGTTATTTCCATACTTTTACGAAGGAGACTTAGAAAGGGATTTACCTGTGCAAGACAGCACACCTGCTTGGACGTGCAGAGCCTTTGCTCCGCACACCTAGTCCTGGGAGTTCTACTCTCCCCAAGCTAACATGTAGTTCACAAAGTGCGCTTTGGAAAGAGGCAGTCCGATACGCCATAATAATCGGAGTTTTTATTTTATTTTATTTTTAAGCACAGAATGATAGGAAATTCTTTATAGTGCTCGCATCTGATTTTGGCAGGAGTAACTGAATCAGCTTCAGCTGGGTTGACGTATACAAACCATCCCTTTCTGCCCCACTAAGCTGGAAGCTTCTTTAGTCCACAGATCCCATCTGTTTTGTTCACTGTTGGATCCCCAGCGCCTGGCACAGAGTCAGTGTGCCATACATATTTGTCGAATGTTGAATAAATTTGCGGGACAAAGTGGTACGGTCTTGATACCTGTTTCAGTGTGCGTAGTATAGCTTTCTAGTCAAGAATATGTTACTTTTGAATTAAGTTTGGCCTAGACAATCTGGAAAATATTACTCTGGAAATCTACTTTGTCACTGATTTTGGGTGTGTGTTGTGGGGGGAGAAGCCATTGTAAAATCTGATTATAGTGTATTAAAATTCACCTCCCAACCTTGCTCTTCCTAGGCCAGTCTCCAAAAAAGTGGGAAACAAAATAATTTGGTTTGCTTTTTTCCCTTCTGCCATTCATATGCTCAGTATGGTTTTAATTTTCTGATCAGAGAAGGACTACCTGGCCATTTGAGGATATCCACAGGGTTGAAAACACCCAAAAGGTAGAAGGAAAAAAATCATCTATATTCTCACTATTCAGGCATCTCTTTTAATTTGTTGGTTTACTCCTTT
Organism: Potos flavus; assembly: GCA_028534135.1. NCBI lineage: Eukaryota > Metazoa > Chordata > Mammalia > Carnivora > Procyonidae > Potos > Potos flavus. The sequence continues at coordinate 13,087,981 of CM052895.1, read as the reverse complement.
TATTTATTTATTTATTTTTGCTTTTTAAATACACTTTTTTTTTAACGTGTTGCGATCATCTGGTAGATGGAGTTTTGAATACTGCTTTCTCTTTTAATCGTAACATTACAACATAAGCATTTCCGATGTTAAAACATTTTCTAAGATGTATTTTCTGTCGATACAGAGCATTTTATGCAATGGACACAAAATTTGATTCAGGTTCCTGTAAGGCTGGGTATTTACACTGCCTTCAGCTTCTTCAATAATATCTCACTACAGAGTCTGTCTTTGTGCTGGAAGTATTTGTACTGTTTTATGAATTTGCAGTTACTATTCTAGGATCGGCTTTCAAGAAACAATCACCCAGTCAAAGGACACAAACATTTTCAACGTTTGATGGCTTCACTGCTTTCCCCAAAGGCGGTCCTGGTAAATTGTACCAGCTTCCATGGCTCTGGTTGAGAACGCTCTTCTCTCTTAACCTTCCCGACAGCTTCAGGCTCACTGATGTTTTCGTGACCAAGGGATGGGGTTGTAAGTCAGATGCATAGTCTCCACTGCCCACATCCAGGGTCCTACCCTAGATGGAGAGGGAACGTGACCTTCTTCCCCTTGTTTAAAAATCACAGTGGAGCAGCCAGGGACAGCAGGTGTGCCGGTGAGGGTCCCCAGACAGCGTGCAGCCAGCGCCCTGTCCTGGGAGGGCGTTGCTCTGGGTGAAACGGAGGTTCAGGTATCACTTCTGCTTGTGTCTACGGTGACGTTTTACAGCCTCCACCCCCCCTCTCCCACCCCAAGTGAAAGAAGTTAAAAAAGACCTTCAGGTCTGAGGCATTCAAAGGCCTAGGGGCGAAAATCGGTCTGTCAGGCATCCGATCTGAACGGGAAGCAATTTCAGCCACTCCTGTTTCTGTCTCAGCAAACATCTTTTGGGTTCTGCTCCTTCAGAATAAGGATGGACTAAGGAGGGGTGTTTACAGAAAACCTTTGCGCCTTGTGATTTGTTGATAGTATATCATTTGTCACTCAACTTACTCAAGCTGACACACCGTAGCCCTGACTTGCCCACCATCCCCCCCCACCCCCCCACCCCCCCCCCTGCTTCCAATATTCATTTCCCTTTTCCCCGAGCCTCTTCCCTCTGCTGCTATGCTGTGTAGCTACAGCAGCAGGAACCTTCCAGGTCGTTTTAAAAGCAGTATCTACTGAAGTGTTCTCACATGTAGCCTTCCCTAGCCCTTCTGTCCTCAAATAAGACTGGCTGATAGTCTTCTGGTCAAAGGAAAGGAAGCTATACTATGGGGAAGTCCTATTAGAGGTTGCAAAAAGCATTCTCAGCAAAGAAGGTTGCAAGAATTAGGCTCCGGGGCACAGCTGCAGAGTAGCCAGCCAAGTCTGGTGGAATGCTGTCAGAGAAGACCCTAAAAGGGTGGGATTCAAAGTGATGGGAGTTAGGCAAGCCCCTTGCCGCCCATTTGATAATTGCTTGTAACCGAGTAGGAAATGGGACGGTTATAAGCATGCCACACCCATGCATGGCCTCCATTTCACATGAAGCCTTCTGACTCGAGTATGCTGTGTAGTATTTTCATTCCTTGGATGTTAGAAGTGCTGCTGCTTTCTTTACACGACATGTGACACTTTTGGCATGTCTGAACAGTGGAACACTTTTGCCTGGGGAGCTCTGCGAGGCTCTGCCAATGCCATCTGGTTAGCATCTTTGCATTTATGTGCGAGACTCCCATCATGAGCGCTGTTACTCTCGAGGGGAAACCGAGGCACAGGCGGCCTGAATAAAATGGCTGTGTGTCCTTTCTGGATTTCCGGTGTGTGCCTCCCATGATCAGCCTTTCCTAGTTTTTAAGTCTGTGTGTGTGTGTGTGTGTGTGTGTGTATGAATATAACCAATTCTTTAAAAAATATGCTAAAGGGCAAATAAACATTTGCTTGTCAGCTTGAGGTTTTGACTGAAACATGGGAACTCAGTTCAGCTTATAGAGTAAGATGTTTTTTAAATTTAATATTCACCAAATATTTTTACGCAAGTACCGAAAATGTTGTTTTTGACTGCATATTTCATCACAAGAGAAGAAGTGGCCAAGTCCTTCCCATCCGTCAGAGGCAGGGCCACATGTTCCTCTGGCTCCGTGGGCCGTCGGGCTCCCGCCAGCTCTTCACAGACTCCCTCGTACATCTGCACACTGTCTATGTTGTCACGTCGGTGTCTTCTTGATACCCACGTTGACAGACAACTTGTGAAGTAAGTCACGTTGAAAGAGCTGACTGAGAACATTGAGTGTGTCTCATTTCGCCTGAGGAGCAGCAAAGGCCACTTTGTTGAGAGAGAACCAACCGAGACCGCTTTCCACTGTGTTCCTCAGCTTCCGGAGAATACCTTGTAGCTCTTCGAAATATGAGAAGCCAAGCCAGCCCCAGGCAGTCCTCGCGGTGAGCTGCTTCTGACCAGCACCTCGAGCGGACATCTCTAACGTGATTTCTTACCCAAACATACTGGAAGCGCAGAAGAACCGCAGATTGGGTTGGAAGCCTTGGCTTTGCGCTCTGAGCCTTGAACCCAGCTGGCTGCAGTCGTCGAGCACTGAGAGGTGCTTCGAGTTCAGTGAGTCTTCATACCCGAGGGCAGACAAGCTAGGAAGGCCATAGCCTGGAATGGTGACAGTCTTCCTTATATTGAACTTGTCTCTTCCATAAAACCTCTACTTGGTAGGGTGACCAGAAGGCGGTATCATGTTCCCGGGGAGTTCTAAAAAAAAAAAAAAAAAACGGTGGAGGGGGGGTAAGGTCTAAGTTGATAGTGGGACAAATGACCCCAGGAGGGTTAGGGGAATGGAGGGTCAGCCTTCAGGGAAGCAGAATGCAGTGAACTACCTACTGTTGTATTGACTGAACATTCGTCTTGAGTGATGGAGAAGGAAAGCGTTGACCACAAAGTCCTCAGTCAGTTACTAGAGAATCCAAAGCATATGGCCTCTAGGACATCTCCCTTTATACCTGACTTTTGAATTAAACATCTTCTTGAAATAAATCTCATCCATCCTACCAGTCCTCCTGAGATTGCAGTTTCTTGCTGTAGCACATTTCCAAGTGTGGAATTTCAACCAAGCGTGACATGTTGAGTGTGACTGCTAAGTATCTGAAGCTGTGGTTAGTGTCCCGTCTTTATTTTGTGAAAGGGAGGAAAATAAAGAGTGGGGAATTTATGACTCGAGTGGAACTCAAGACAGGGTCTGAGGGAGAATCAAAGACCACAGAGTTCCAGTAGCCTCACTGATGGCTTGGGAAGGGTCTAGTGAGCTATGTAGGCTTACGTCAAGGTTTCAGAAGAAGGTGAGCTGGACCACACTGGGTTCCTCTTGTGGAGAATAAGTCAGGCCTGGCAGCTAACCCACATCGCCTGGGCTCTGAGTTCTGACTCACTAATAAGCTCCCCTGCCCCGCCTTGGCCTCCCGCCCAGACCACTCCTGATCTGTAGGTCCAGGCTTTACACTATATGTTACCCAAGAAAGATGTGGGTACTCTGCCACGGACCGTGTATGTGCTCAGGGTAAATTGCTGCCTATTTTGGAAGGTAGGAAAAGTCATCCCATGTTTACAAGGGAGTGTTAGGGGATCATCAGGGAGTCTAAATTAGCGTTCTTGCCACAAGTTCTGGCAGCTTTGGCTTGTATGGTTCAGTGTTTGGTGTCACTGCCCTATTTATTTCATTCTGATAATTAATGAGCAGTGACAAACAGGGTAGTAGGAGTGCTGGGTCGGTTGGTAAGCATCACATGCTCGATTAGAACCCAGAACATTAAAATTGTTTGGAGGCAGCTAAAGCCTTTCTTCTGCGCACATTATGGTTACTCGATTAGTGAAAAGCCTCTTGAGTGACAGCACTTGTCTTAAGAAAGCACACGAAAACCTACACGCCTTGATAATACCCCATGAGAAGTCAGCGACAGGAGCATTTAGTTATTTCATACAAAATCCTGTGTTGATTCAGATCTTCTGGAAGGGCATGAGTGCATACAGCAAGGAGCACGTATAATTTTTGGATTAAAAATTCTCCTTTATCTTTTTGGGTGCAGTGGTCTAAATCTATCCATTTAGCAGATTAAAAAACCCCCCCAAAACAGGGCTTGCAGAACCCTCCCGAGTCCTCGATACTGCATTTGTAACTGCTGGTAGCAAAACTGAGGGAAGACAAGTGGCTAAATCAGGACAAAAACCAGATTAAGACAAAATGATGTGATTGCTCTAACTTTGCGGTAATGAGAGTGTATCGGTCTCCAGGTAAGAGGGAAGCTAGTTGAAAGGAAAAGGGTGGCCAGTCGCCTAATGTTGGTCGCTCCCGCTTCCCACCGCCCCCAGGTGTCATAAAAATGCATGTATGTGTGATGACCGATGAGGTTCTGTGAGAGTGTTCCTGCAGCTTCTGTGGGCCGTTGGGCTCCTGGTCCCTTGCCCACCAGGAAAGCTAGGTGCGTTTCTTTGACTCTGGGCCTCACTTTCCTCATCTGTAAAATGGGAGGGTTTCGAGTACGTAATTCCTTGACGGTACTTGAGCTTTGGGGCACAAGGGGGTGTGAATGCCATAGAATGTTCTTGCCAGAATCATTTCAGACGTAGAGAATTTTCTGAAGAAAATTCTTAACAAACAACCTCGATGGCGTTATGCTTATATCACCCTCTGGGTTCATGCCAAGTCCTGTTGGACAGTAGGTAGCCATGCCTTGAGTGTCCCAAAGTGGATCTATTTCTGGAACGCTTTATTTACTGAAACCATTTATACTGAACTATTAGCCGTTGTGCAGGTAAAGGGGAGTCTGGTCTGAGTCGGCTGACATTTATTTTATGCTGTGGTACCTTCCACAGAAGAATGAGCACATGAAAGACGTAGCATCATCAGTTTCATTAGCAGATTTTCGAACCCCTGCCCTAAAATGCCTGCATGAGCTCCCCCTCCTTCCGTGTTACTCCATCTACACCTGTGTCCTGGGGTGCCTGACTGGCTCCGTCGGTGGAGCGTGAGACTCCTGATCTTGGGTTTGTAAGTTTGAGCCCCATGTTGGGTGGAGAGATTACATAAAAATAAAATCTTAACACACACACACGCACACAAAAGAATCCTTACAGTGTCCAAAAGACGGCTGCAAAATAGAAAGTTTATAGGATGCGTAAGCATGAACAGTGAATGTAGTATAATTTTTCTCCTTTATTCAGTTTATATCTGTTTTTATGGTTTAAACAGCTAGAGTTCTACTAGGAATGTAACAGCAGAAAAACCCCATCTTTCCCTTCACCCAGTCATGCTTGCCACACGCAGCTAGCCACTTTTAAACTTTCGTAGCTGGTATTTCCTTTGTATTTTGAAACACATGTTTCTATAGCTATTTCGTGATGTGATTTTGTAAGTTTTACTCTTTTTCAAGGTGGAAGGTGGTGATTTAGTGCATACTCCCCTCCCCCAACACAACTATATTTGACTGCCGCCCATCCTCTCAGTATGGTTGTGAGTTACCCATTGCTGTGTAGCAAATGACTGTAAAACAGAGTACCTCAAAATGGCAAACATTGATTATCTCGCAGTTTCTGTAGTTCAGGAATCAGGAACCTCTCCACTGGGCTTCTCATAACATAGTACGTTACTTCCCCAGCAAGATCCAAGGGACTCTGAGCCCAAGATGGACTCCCAACATGTTTGTATAACTTCATATTAGAGAGAACAACGCATTGTTTTTGCCACCTCTTCTGTTCCTTAGAAGTCAGTAAATTCAGCCCAGGCTCCAGGAGGGAGGGTATCACGTAAGTGTATCAATACCAAGAAGCAGGAATTATTTGGGACCCCCTTGGAGGCTGTGTACCACAAGTAATTTTTCCTCAGGTCAGTATTCCATGTTTATATTACTGTGACTATATATATATTATTCACAGCACGGCCACGTGCTAGGATTACTTTTCTTTTCTCACCCAACTTTCTTCCTGAAGTTAATAGTTGCCTTCTTTTTTATTTGCTTAGTGTTCTATGCATCCCTCACTAATTCACCATGAACCATCATCCCAGAATTACACATTGCTTCTCAGTTTGTTGAAACACACCCAGCATTCTGTGCATTTTATCTTTTGGAGTAGTCTCTCCAATCTTCCCGTCTGCTCCAATCTGGTACTTTAGGGTTAGGCAGAGGCCTCATGAAATGAAATAGAGCTCTCTGTACACTATCCCGAAGATTCCATTAGGGTGTATACCCTGTTTCCTGCATCAATGTATGCTTCGCCCTGGTTTCTTTCATTTCGGTGAAGCCCGTCTTCCAATAACTTTCTAAGAAAGGGTTCACGGGGAGTAAAAGTTTTGAAATCTTGGATGTTTGCACATGTTTTCCTTCACCCCTCATATTGGACGAATGAAGGGGCTAGATGAGGAATGGGTGAAAATAATTTTCTGTCAGACTTGAAGGCTTTGCTCCACTGCTCTGAGTGAGCTCTCCCCAGTGTTGTCCCTGAGAAGTTCAGTGCCATCCGATTTGAGATCTTGAGTGTGATGGCTGTCCCCCTACCCGCCAAGTCTTCATTTCTTCTTTGTCCCCAGCGTTCTGATATATCTCAGTGACATCCTTTGGCTTGAGTCTTTTTTAATCTCCTGGGCTGAGCTTGGTCTTCTCATTGGAAATTCAGGCCGTATTGTGTTGGAAATTTTGTAGATGTCTTTCTTTGGTGGGGATGCAATTTCTATTTCCATGTTCTCTCTGGAGCTGCTTTTAGTTAGATGTTGAACCTCTTGTATCATTTCTACTTTCCTTTTTTTTTTTTTTAAGATTTATTTATTTATTACAGAGTAGGGGGAGGGGGGTAGAAGAGGAGAGAGAGAGAGAGAGAGAGAGAATCTCAAGCAGACTCCCCACTGAGCACGGAGCCTGACACCAGTCTCAGAGGGGCTCGATCCCACAACCCTGAAGTCAGGACTTGAGCTGAAATCAAGAATTGGACACTTAACTGACTCCACCACTCAGGCACCCCCTTGGCCTTCTACTTTTCTGATCTTTTCTCTCCTTTTTCAATCTCTGGCATACAGTTTTTAACATATTTTCTGACTTGGGGAATTCCCTCATTCTTTATCTTTAAATATTTTCGTTGGAAAAAACATCTGCTCTCATACATTTTTCATTTCTGAAAGCTCCTTTCTTTTGTTGTTTTTATGGGGATTAAAAGCCTCCTGTTCTCATTTCATGAATGCAGTGTCTCAGTTCCCTGAGGATCAACGTTCCTTCCTCCTTCTTTCTCCTTTCCTCCCTCCCACTCTTCTTCCCTCCCTCCCTCCCTTCCATCCATCCGTCCGTCAGCCTTTTTTTAAGTTCTTGGTGTATTTGTCCTCCTTTGTCCTCAGACTTTCCTGTTGGAGACTTTGCTCAAGCACCTGATGATCCTTGGCTGTCTGCGTGGGGATAATGGGCTCAGAAGCTGGTTTGAAGTCCCACATGTGTATGTAGGGGGGCATTTTGATGGTATAGGAAGATCTGAGTGGATCGTCTCTCTGGGGGGATCTCCCAGATGAGGGTTTCCATATGCCTTTTCTCTTGCTTTGATCAGTTTCTCCAGAAAAGTCTTCTCTGATGTCCTGATCTTTTTAGGTGTCAATTTTGGGAAAGAGGATGAAGGTTTTCCTCAGCATTGTGTAAAAACTGAACCTTACTGTTTTGTTGGTTTGTTTGTTTAGTAACTATAGTATTATCCACATTATACAGATGAGAAAACTCTGAAAGAGCCTTAAGTTCCTTTGTTGAGTTTTCTTGGTAGCTGCCATTTATTTCATGACCTGAAATTGAGATAGTTGTAGTCAACTTGGAATGTGCCATCATAATAATCCCTGAACTCTTTTTTTTTTTTAAGATTTTATTTGAGAGAGAGACAGTGAGAGAGAGCATGAGAGGGGAGAAGGTCAGAGGGAGAAGCAGACTCCCCATGGAGCTGGGAGCCCGATGTTGGGCCTGATGTGGGACTCGATCCCGGGACTCCGGGATCATTAACTGAGCTGAAGGCAGTTGCTTAACCAACTGAGCCACACAGGCGCCCCAATAATCGCTTAACTTCTATAGGGAGATCAAGTCCTTCAGTGTATTACTTGCCCACACCTCTACCCCCCAATGTGGCTTTAGTTAGGCTCTGTTTCCAGACAGACTATAAGTTTGGGAACTTAAAACAGAGGCATATAAATGAAACAACAAACTGCCTTTTTTGGTGGTTGTTTGCCCATTGGTTATCTAAACAAAAAAATGTAGTAGCTTTTGAAATGGACTCCCCCAGTCCCATCCCTGCCTGCTGCCCTCATCGGTCCTGGCCAGATCATGACTTTGGGCTTGAGCTCTGTTCTTTTTATCTGTGTGTAGCAGCACAACTTGTTCACCAAACTGCTCTGTCACAGATTCCTTGACATGGTGTAGCAAAAGTCTCATTGCCTTGTTTGTTGACCAACCCTTTAACATCTCCACGTCTAAGGCACTGAGTTGAGAGAGGTCTCGTAGCTGTTCCTCCTACAAAGGACAGATGCACTGAAGACACCTCATAAAAACCAAGGTCCCTTCCTTGGTGGACTTCTTTGGTGGACCCAGGCCCAGGGGCCAGGTCGTATCTGGAAACACTCTGCTCACTTATCCAAAGCACCTGCAATTACTTGTATTCTCCGGTTTTTTCCTCAGCCTAGAAAGGGGCTTTTTTCATTTAGTGCCCCTGCTTTATTTTTATTTTTTATAAAGATTTATTTATTTGTCAGAGAGAGAGAGCACGCGCACTAGCAGGGGGAGGGTCAGAGGCAGAGGGAGAAGCAGACTCCCCGCTGAGCAGGGAGCCTGATGTGGGGCTCAATCCCAGGACTCTGGGATCATGACCTGAGCCGAAGGCAGACGCTTAACCAGCTGAGCCACCCAGGCGTCCCAGCCCCCCCACTGTAGCATAATATAGGGTCCTTCCTTGTTGAGTAGAACGGCCATAAAAGGTGATTGTAAATATCACATTGCTGTCATACGAGGCGTTCTTATTTGCCTGTCCGGTTCACGCACGTGTCCCTGGTGCCCAGCACCCGGGCAGCCGCCAGCCCCTGAGTGTCGTCTGAATGAACTAGTAAATGAATGCGTGGTGAGGAGAAAGGTGGTCAGGTCAGGCATGACTTCGGAAGCCAGCCGCTCTCCTTCCTTCCCTCTCCCTCCGTGTGGCTTGAGCCCGTGTTGGCACTCGGAGCGGGTGTGATTCGAGTCAATAGATGACAGGCAGTGAGCCGAAGGAAACATTTTTGTATCCTTAGAAGTGTTATCTTTGAGGAGCAGTTTGTAGCGCTGGATTGAAGAGAAGCCTCTCTCAGATGGCCGGCTTGATGCAGGCAAAGCTGCTAATTTGTTGTCAATTTCCAGGAGATTTAGAGCCTTGGCCTCCCTGGCTCACCATGGAATTGTTTTCCTGCTCCTTCCTCTGAGTCTCCTGCCCCGCAGTGGGAGAAGTTGGAGGTTTGAAGAACTGGGAGCACCAAGATTGATCTTTTGTAGACAGGTGTGGAGATTGGTGGCCGGGGACTTTCCTGACTTAATGGCGTGTTCTTGGGAAAATACACCAACCCCTTTTCATAGCTGAGGGCAACCACAGAACCTCCCGTGGGAAGGTAACCTGGAGTCCAGTCACTTAAGCATGCCGGAAAGGGGAGCGTCAGAGCGAAAGTTCTTGCCCGCTCTCCTGGGCAAAGCCCTCCCTGAGGTAGACTGCATACACAGAAAATGCACTTGACACCTAACACAGAGCCTCCCGAAATGTCGGATTCACACCTGTAGCAGGCCCTAGCCCTGGCTTTGCCCACCAGTTTGAGTCTGGATCACAGGAACCAAGATGGCAGCCCGCTGTGGTGGGATGGCGGCCCCAGGATGTCCTTTCCGGCCTCTGGTTAAGCCCCCAGTCTGTTGAGGCCACATTTACGGGAACGTACCAGTGGCCACTTGTAGGGGGAATAGAGAAAAAGAAACTCTAGTAGGTGGTTGTTTGTGTGCTCTGTGTGCTCTGGGTCAGAACTTTCATTATTATTTAGATTTCCACGGTTAATCAGATTAATTTTCGTCTTTTACAGTTCACTGAGATTTTGTCCCAAAGTGGAGGCATTTGGGTACTGAGCGCTGGAGTTTTAAAATTTCTTGGTAATGCCTGAATCAACACTCCAGGAATTGCTTCTTTGCCAGCTTTCCTCCTTTTTGGCAATGGCAAATGCATGAATAATGCCTTCTTTGAAGCTTTAAGGCACACAATAGGCTAAGAACTCTCTAATTGAACTTTACAAGCTGAAGGGGCTGACTTATGTGCAGCATTTGAACAAACTTCTAGTCATCGCAATTTAGTAAAGGGTAGCTGCCAAAAGCCATGTAAGGCTTTATTTGATCCATTTATGAATGAAGAGCCTGCAGTAAATTAATTACCATATATTGGGGCTAATAAAATCTAGCAGGATGAGAACGCCCTTGGGCTCATCTGTAGAGGGGAATGAGGACAGAGCTGATTCCTGGTATCGGCGCGTTTCCTTGCCCCGGGGCCTTCCGCAGTACTGGGGGGAAGGATGGGGTTCATGCTACACGTCCATTCAAGAGACATTTGAGCCAGCTTTTGGCTCTGCAACTGCTGGAAGGCTTTGTTTTATTGATCATAATAAGCTGTTCTGTCTTATTAAAGTTGCATCATGGAGTCGGGTTTTTAGGAGCCCCATTGAGAATTAGTTGCAGAAGAAGTGATTTGTTTGTATTTTCCGACCGTTAACAGGCCAAGTAGATGGGGGAGCAGACCTGGGCTAGTTGGGTTGGCTGCCTGCCACTCTTCCATGAATTTTGATTTTCACGGATATGTACTACTTCCCTCCCCCTGCCCCCTTTTTTGGAAGTTCTTGCCTATGGGCCTGAGAAAAGGAATCCTTGGTTTCCTGTAGAATGCCCCCTTGTGAGCAGACGTTGCTGCGGAGTGTCTCACGGACCCTGTGTGGTGTGCGTCAGATCGGTATCCCATAGACTTCGCGTTGGGTGCAAGAGCAGAGCACCAGCTCTTCAGCGAAAACAGATTTCACCTGCACTCTGCCTTGCATTTTTCAGGTGCTTCTCTTTTCTCCAGGCTGCGGTCACCAACATCCTGAACCACAGGGAAGAAAGTGTGTTCAGCTTCTGTTTCGAAAAAGGCAGCTGTATTCAAATGTGAAATAAGCCAGAGCAGCATTTGGGTGAAGAAGGTCTGAGTTCCTCCTCAAAGTCCGTTCCAAAAACTTGTTTTATTAAATATATGTAAGATTAAAAAAAAAACCCCGCAAAAAACCCATATGCAAAAATGCTGTTTCAGACGAGTATATGGTAGAAAGGACAATGTGAAAGCGAATGTGTATTTCCTACCACCTCCATGAAGAAATAAAACATGTCCATTTGAGGACCTTTGAAAACCCCTGGTGTGCCCCTGCCTTCATCCCACTCTGCTGCTTACACTCTCTGTGAAACCACTAGCCTGCATGTTGTGGGGTTTTTCGTTTCTATGTGTTACTACATGCCTCCCGAGTTCCTACATAGGCACCTCGTTTGTTTTGCATATTTCGAACGTCATATAAATGTGGTCCCATACGATATTTCTCTTGGCTTGGTGTTTTCCCTCAGCCCGGAGCTCTAGTTCATTTCCACTGCTGGGTAGGGGTGTTTGAATATACCATGATGATTTATCCATTCTTGCACCTGTGGACTTTCAGATTGCAGCCAGTTCTTTGCAATTCAAACACTGTCCCTGTGAACAGTCTTGTAACTGGTCTCCCGGTATCTAAGGCAGTGTTTAAACAAACCAATCTACTTTAAACACTATGCTGGCATTTTTTTTTTTTTAATTTATTTTGCCAAGAGGGCATGCCGCAGTATATTTCAGGTATCATCGATGGTAAGGTGACCATTTATTACGCACTTCAAAGAAAGGTGCGTATTTACCCAGCAGTGTGCGAAGGAACAGTAGATTTGTGTCTCCACTCTTACTCAGGGTCCAGATAAAAGTGCTGGCTGCCATGAAATGCGTTTCATTAATGTTTGTTAAAAGGACAGCTTCAAGAGTCAAATGGAATTTTAAGATCGAAAAGATAAGCGAGAAGTGCCTGCTTTGTCTCCACAGGCTGCCTTCACCTCTCCTCCCTGAGTTGATGGAGTGTTGCTTGTTTGCGCTTGCTGTTAGGTGTTCTGATTACTTCTCCCGTGGTATTCCCCAACAGCCTTGCACGGCATCTCTAAGACTTCATGTAAAGTCGAGAACACACTAGGCTCTTAAGAGCAGAGTACCAGTCTTCAAACGTGTCTTCTAGGAGAAAGTGTGTTGAATAAGTAGAACCGAACTTGTCTTCTGTAGCCTTGTCTTGTTGCCTCTGGGCCTTTGCATTGCTTTTCTCTCCACACAGAGCCCTCTTCTCCCAGAGCTCCCTTGTGTTCACGTCTTTGCAGTCTTGGCTCAGCTCTTACCTCCCCAGAAAGACATTCTTTGACTCCCATCCCCAGACTAGCTTTTCTCCCATCACTTCCCTTGCCCTTATACTGCTTTATTTATTTGTTTTTTCAAAGACTTAGTACCTAAAATTATAGTTGCTTCCTTGGCTGTTACCTGTCTTTTTTTTTTTTTTTTTTTTTTAGATTTTATTTGTTTATTAGAGAGAGAGCACAAGCAGGGGGAGCGACAGGCAGAGGGAGAGGCAGACTCCCTGCTGAGGAGGAAGCCCAATGTGGGACTCAATCCTAGGACCCTGGGATCATGAGCCAAGCCAAAGGCAGAGGGTTACCAACTGAGCTACCCAGGCTCCCTGGCTGTTACCTGTCTTATCCCATGTGTCATATGGGCCCAGAGTCTGTCTGTAGTGCTTAGTGCACAGAAAGGGGGAAAAATGGATTGAGGAAAGGATTTAAAAAAAAAAATAATGGCTAGATTAAGGCAATTTCTTTCTTCTTCTTCTTCTTTTTTTTTTTTTTTTTTAAGATTTTATCCATTTATTTGAGAGAGTGAGCATGAGCGGGAGGAGGGACAGAGGGAGAGGGAGAAGCAGACTCCCTGCTGAGCAGGAGCCCAGTGCAGGACTCTATCCCAGGACCCTGGGTTCGTGACCTGAGCCAAAGACAGACACTTAACTGAATGAGCCACCTAGGCGCCCCAGATTAAGGATATTTCTAAGTAAAAGATGGCCATAGTCTTTACTGTATGCTGCTAGAGACTTTAAAGTAAGTCATCAAACTCTTTAAGCCTTGTTGTTTTTCTCATCTGTGAAATGGGGTTATGGATGTAGTAAGTATAAAACATTAGTAGACATAAAATTCCTTTTTAAGCAGGGGGAAAGATGTGTTGCTGACATTATATAAACCGCCACTGACTGTGTACTCGCCCCAAACGTGGTTGAAGGGAACTGGGTTTGAAAACCTTTCAGAATTTTCCTGTAGGAAAACAACAATCTTCGAAGATAGAAGTACCCGTCAGGTTGGAAGGCTCCAGAAGACTTTATTTCTCTCCCACCTATGACTCCCGAGTCAGCTTCAGTAATTGCACATGGAGAATCTGTACACTTTTGAATGCTATGCACACCTAGCTGACACACACTGGAAACTTAATAAAAACATTTTTATTTTCCTCTCTACTGGTAGGTATTCAGAGTTTTTTAAATTTTACCTCGGCTGATACGTGGTAATCTTCTCTTGTTCTTTCATCTAGGCATATGAGTCATCTGACCCTTCAGAGGAGGGACGGTTTTGTTTTGTGATTTGTGATTCTGTTGGACAAACAGAGTCACGCGCCAGGCAGAGAAGGGGTGTTTGGATGAAAGCTTCCTAAGTCGTTTAAATACTTTGTATTAACCTCAGAATCTACTAGACCCTTTCTCCTCAACCCAGACTGCACGTTACAGTCATCTTAGGAACTTGGGGGAAAATGCCATGGCTCAGGCCCCACATCCACATACTCCCAATTCATTTGGCTTAGGGTGGAGTCTAGCATTGGTTTTTTGTGTGTTATTTTCTTTGTGACTCTTGAGGTTATTCTGATCAGCAGGGAGGGTTGAGAACCACTTGAGATGATTTGTTTACAGACATAGCTGTCAGTATGCCTGGGTAGCTCAGTCGGCTAAGCATGTGCTTTCAGCTCAGGTCACGATCCCTTGTCCTGGGATCCAGCCCCGAATCGGGCTCCCTGCTCAGCGGGGAGCCTGCTTCTCCCTCTGCCTGCCGCTCCCCCTGCTTGTGCTCTGTCAAATAAATAAATAAAATCTTAAAAAAAAAAAAATCAACAAACGTCCCCAAAAATCAACAAACGTCGATTCCCAGGAATCACATTGGGAAGTGAGGACGCACTGATGCTTGGGGCCCACTCTCAGCGGTTCGAGTTTCCAAGTAGGATGGGCCTCAGGATTTTTGAAAAGGTTCCTCCCAGGATGCTAACGTGCCCCAGTTTTTGAACCACTGCTCTCAACCGTGTGCTGTTGAACCCAGAGCCGACGCAGAAAGGCCTGCATCGTTTCGCGTGTTGGTACAACTTACCTGGAATGCTTCCTAAAATGAAGATTCCGGGACCCCACTCCAGAATCTCCACAGGAATGGTTGGGGTGCCCCATACCCCACCGGTGATTCTTAAGATTGTGCACCTTTGAGGGACCTGGCCCGAGCCCAGTCAGTATTGCTTTTTCCTGTGTTATGATTGTAGGTGAATTTTCTCATAATGTGCTTGGTTTGCCTCTGAGCGAAGAAGCCAGTTAAAACAAAAGCCTTTCAGATTTAGGAGAATATATACAAGCAGCAAAATGTATCAGTTAATAACATTTCAGGGGACAGTTATAATTGCTTTTTTTCTGTAGTGAAATGATAATAAAGTACAGGCTGCATAAATCCTTGAAATACAAAGCCTATTCAGAGATAAACATTTGACGATAGGAGTATGGCAGAGCCTCACCTATTTATTATAACGTGTAGGGATATCACAGGTAATTAAAAGACAAAACCAATGAAAGAAAAGTCTGCTTGTACTTGGAGATCTTCCTCTCTTCCCTGCACCCAGACCTTTTAAAATTTGGGGCTATTATCTGATTTACATTTCCCCTCTATTTTCGTGATTTTAAGGTCGTGGAGATACTCAAATGTAGCATTCTGTTAAAAACGAAGAGATAAGCAAAGGTGAAAAGACAAGAGCTATTGGACAGTACTGATTAGATTCAATTATGTGCCTAGCGTTGTGTGAGCCACTAGGAAAGAGATTAAAAGTACAAGATGGTGCCTTGTGCTTTGTGGATAAATAGGCCTGTTTTGCACCGTCTGAATAATGTACAACCTGGGTAATCCACCGGCTGGCCCATCACTTGCCATCATGAAGAGCAGCAGCCGGTGGAATATGCTACATTGTATTCTCCGGTGTTTCTAGTCATTTATAAGAGCGTTTCTATCATTTGTAGGCAAAAGATCCCCGTCCCCTCCTGTGAGTTAAGAGTTGGGAGTTTAATGAGGCCAACTTCGTGCTGAATCCCCTGGAAAGAGCTTGAAAGGGTGAATGGAGTGTGCTCACGTTGCCTGGTGAGCTCAGTGGCCGTTGTGGTGACTTCCTGGGGTGGCGGTCAGGTCCCCATCCCTGGATGGCGGCTCCAGAGATTTATTGTTGCATAGGCCCACTCTCTCATGTTCTATTTTTTTCTGTCATGTGAGAAGGCAGTTCATTACACCTCCCCTTTCTTAGTTTCTTAGAGAATCACTGAAATTTAGTAGGACCTTATTGCTGTCACCACGTACGAATGCAAGCCCATGATAAACGACAGGGTTTCCTACTTCTTTCTAATGAAATAACTTTTTAGGAGACGCGTTTGTTTTCTCTGGGTTAAAAAACAATGAACAATGTTTAAGATCTGAGTTGTTTTGTTTTTTTGTTTTTTGTTTTTTTTGCCTTGTAGCATTGGAGATGCTAACATCAAAAGGCTGTTCCTTCAAAGAACTTGATGTTGCTATTTAAATGGTAATTACTTTTCTCCTGGGTTAGCTCCCAGCTTGGTAAATTTAGCAGGCTCAAGTATTTTTATTTTATATTGTTGGTACTATGAGATGAGGGTCTGAATCAAAAAAGGACCCACAAAATTCTGATTAGGAGGACAGTTGAATACCTAGATTGAGCATCTGTTCTAGTGTTACTTGGGAAAAATCATAAACTGTGCTGCATTTTAAATAAGTGAACGATCCTTTGGCTTTCTGTTATTGTCTATTTTGCACACGTTTCCTTTAGTGCACCTAGAGACCATTTTCCCAGTGAATAGAGCCTACTAATATAGTTAAGCTCTGTTTGATTCATTCTTTGGTGAGTTAACTATTTTCATGGAGGAAGAGTATTAAAATCATATTTTTAAAAAAGTGCTAAGAAACCGAATCACAATATTTAGAGGTCAGGGCATGGCACGGTTATTTAAAAAAAAAAAAAAAAAAAACACAACAAAAAAAGCCTTTCCCCCATATTTCTGATGTGCACCAGGATTGGGAACCACAGACACACACCAATTCTGCACTTTATTTTGGTGAGAAATAAATCAACGAATTTATTTCACAAGGAACCTATTAATATTTTATGTTGTATTTCTCCGTAGAGTTTTCTAGGGAGAGATAGTGTCTTTTGGCTTTTTAATAATTTTGCTGCGTGGTTTCTTGACCGATCATCTGATCCGTTCTTTCCCTATAGAATTGGGTCCCTGGGAAGACCGTTACGTATTCTGTGTGCTCTGCGATGACATGGACGTCACGGCCCGGGGACCATACGATGCGCCTATTTCTTTCTTTCTTTTTTTTTTTTTAAGATTTTATTTATTTATTTGACAGAGAGAGAGAGATCACAAGAAGGCAGAGAGGCAGGCAGAGAGAGAGGGGGAAGCAGGCTCCCCGCTGAGCAGAGAGCCCGATGCGGGGCTCGATCCAAGGACCCTGAGATCATAACCTGAGCCGAAGACAGAGGCTTTAACCCACTGAGCCACCCAGGCACCCTTGATGCATCTATTTCTTAACAACAAACATAAAACCTAGTTTTTGCTTCTTTATCAAATGCTGTTGGTTAAGGAAAAAGAGATAACTTTGACTCTGGAAGTACCGTGTGGAGACATTGAGCGGAGAAGGTTGGACACAGGCTGTGTTGCCTTCACCGTGTGCCGCAGCCCTTATTAGAAACTTAATGTGGACTGGGATTTGTTTTTGTGGTTTCAAATGACTCTTTGGTTATGGCAAGTTATTTAAAACCCCAGGCGGCAAGGTGCATCTTGGCACATCACCCGTCTCAGAATTGACAGTGAGACCTACGGGCAGAAAAAAGACTTTCCTGGGCTTCTCTTTATATTGCGTTTCTCTCCCCACCCCGCCCCACCCCCACGGACCTTTTAGTTAGAGCTTCCTTTGAATATTTTATTATCTACTTGGTTTCTAATCAAGACCACCCACCTGATTTTAGCCTGCTGACTTTTTCTCCTGCCTTTTTATTCCTTCAAGCCCACAGTGCATGTGTATTCATGTTTTTGCTTTCCATTCACGGAGATCTCCAGCTGGGAAAATATAGTGTGTACAATACTCTCTGCCTTCAACTGACATTGCTCATAAATTGCAACAGAAACACTGCTATCAGCAGCTTAATAGCAGGTAGAATACAGCTGTACATATCAAGTCTCAGCAGGGTACAGAAACTATGGTTACCAAATTTCCAAAGGAGAAGGAAGAGGGGGTAGAAAGTTTTCTCTTGAAGAATAACCGAAACAACACGGAAAATTGATTCACTGAAAGCAGCTTTTTGAAGAGAGCTTATAAGGGCTGACTCAGTGGTTGCTCCGCTGTCACTTTTTGCTGAATTGTTATTTTTGCAGACCTCACAAGAGGGTTTTGTGGTAGAGCAGTATGGAAAAGGCCGGCTTCTTTGCTCCTCTGCCCGTCTGTCCGTCTTTCTTTTTGTTGTCCTTTTAAAAGAAGAGGCCTTCAATAAACCTCATGGAAAGCGCTGGTTACCTCTCATTCTGCTGTAGGGCGATGAGTTGTAGTTAGAAATTACCCTCAGGCACATACCCGCCCTCACCCATGCCCGTGTCCCTGGCAGGAGAAACCTGCCTGGAATAGTGGAAAAGCCAGCGTCGCCGTTAGTCTTGGCTCCGAGCTACAATTTATTTTATCTTGCCCGGTGACCTCTCCAATTATTTGACTTCTGCTAAAGTAGCAGACAATTACATAGCATCTCAAGATGTTAATATTTTAGGCGGTGATGTAAAAACGGACACTCTTATTTATAGAACCGTTCGGTTAAAAGAAGGAAAAAAAGAAAAGGCAAGGAGAATATATGGCGGCTCCAGTGTGCGAATTTACCGTGCTGTAGCACATCGCTTTATCTTAATAAGTGAGATTATATTAATATGTTGAAAAGCCCCCGATTCTGCTCTCTGAAGAAAGGATTGCCAGGCTCCATCATCTTCTGTGATTCACCATGGCAGAGTCCTACCTCTTGCCACAAGAGATTAGTGCGGATGGTGGAATAATTCTTTCTTTAAACCAAGTTAAGCTGTTGTATTAATACTACTGTCCTAAGGGCTCAGGCCGATGAAAAGTCCTCCGCGTCATTCCAGGCTCCTTGGTGACTTTTCCTAAAGGAATCGCCAGATGCCTCCTATCGCCACCTGCAGCCCCATCCCCCAGAATGTTGGACCATCATTAATCCACATCCTTCTCCCCCCGCCCCCCGTTTCTGTCCTTGAAAACTCAACATGGTTTATGTATATCTTACTTTGTGTGATGCACATTTTCCTTTCAAGTCTGTGAGCCTAGTTGCTCTGGTAAGAATCACCTTAGATGTTTGGAGGAGAGCTAAGAATCAGTATTTTTAATAAGCACTCGAGAGGATTTTTTATCACCCAGGGAGTTTGGGTAAACATTAGAGTTGGGTAGGCCTGGGTTTGAAGCCCATATGTGCCATCTTCTAGGAGTGTGTGTGCCTCTGTGTGTGTGTGTGTGTGAAGAGATTCACAGATTTCTCTATAGTTCAGCCAGGAACCCACATCTGGAAACCTCCTCTCTCTTTTCAAAAAATGGAATCCTGATTTAGAAAATGCCAGAGCCTCGAAGCCCGTGGATTTTTGACGTCAGTAATGCTGCATTTGGATTGAGTATCGCTCATGACCCACTCGCTGCTGCCAGACCCCTTGGCCGTGGACCCCGTCCACTGGGCCAGAAGGGTATAATGACCCATTGCCATTCTGAGAACACCTCCTCTTCCAAAGCAAAGACAGCGAGCCCCTGGGGAGGCAGCCCCTGCCTTTCAGGCTGAGTCAGCAGCTACTTTTTGAGCTTTGTGATAGAAGGAAGCAAGTAGAATGAGAGGTTCTCGGTGCGAGTTTAGATAGACCTTATTTTGTCCCGTGATTTCCGACCGCGCAGAGATGTGCTCCATTGACAGTTCCATTGGCAGGCGGTGTGTGTTGGTGGCAGTGGGGGGGCTGGGAAGGGTCTAGGAGTCAGAAGACTCCTTCTCTGCCACTTGTTACCTCTCTCCTTAGCAGGCTGCTGGCCCAGGAAGCCTGTGGTCAGATTCACTGAAGGCAAATGGGTAGAGCTCTGATTTTTCTCGTCCTCATTCTCAGTGCGCTAAATGTGGTACCAAATGAATTGTGTTTTACCACTCTGCCCTTTGCAGCAACAAGGAGTCTTCCAATTCTTTTTAATCCTTTTCTGTGCCATAATTTGAGACACTCCTCTTCGGGAAGAGGAAGCTGCCTTCCTAACTGGGCCAGGAAGTTTAGAATTGATTAAATGAAAAGGCGAGTCCCCTGGTTGCATGTGTTACTTACCACAGGACCTTGGTTATTGCTTGGAGCTCTGGCTCCTTCTTTATCCAGACCTCAAAGAAGCCTTTTCTTGAACACCCCCTCTTCTCCAGAGCCACTTTTTATCACTTGGCTATGCGTTAGTCTTACTGTGGCAAAATTCTACAGTGGCCCCAGGGCTCCCCCAAGGGCCCCGGCTTTAAAGGAACCTCTTGCTCCTTGGAGAAGCATTGAGAGCCCATCGTGGCTGCCATCCTAGCTGCTACCTACCTCCGCTGGGTGCTGCTGTCTGGGCCCCCAGGATCCCTGGAAGAGAAGAAAGGGAGAGACCCACTTGTACTTTTGGCCCTCTTCTCTTTGGTCAGGGGACCTGGGATCCACCATTCAATCTCCAGGCCTCAGTTACTTCTTCCTGAAGAGAGGAAGTTTTGAATAAATGATCGCTAAGATTCTTTTGTGCTTGAAAATAATGTAATTTGTTTGTTTGTTTTGGAGGGAACTCAGGATATGATATGATGAAGTTTATTGTGTCAAGTTGTGTACCTTGTCATTTAAATTTAGCACCCTGACCAATTAGTGCAAGAGGAGAACCTCTTGCATTGAGGGCCAGCTGTGTATGCCCTGGTGGCTTCTACGTGGGGATGCTGGCTAATTGTCACAGACTGGAGCCAGGTCCCTTGGGTTCCACTGTAGTGTCCCGGCTTCCTGACCTTGTGACCTTGGGTTGTAACTTCCTGCTTCTTATGTATCAGCCCATCATTTGTAAAACGAGGAGAATAGAGTAGCCTCCTCATTGGGGTGTTAGAAAGTCTCCTGTAAGACATTTCAGATAGTACCTAACACACAGCACTCCATGCACTTCTCAGTGGACATACATACCCACTCCCAATGTTGCAGTATTTTTTCGAGGCAAAGATAGGAATGCCCTTCATTAGCCCACCAACATGTTCTCTGTAATATGGGATTCCAGCCTACAAGATGGGCAGACCCTCCTGCTAGTAGATACTCTTCCATTTATTCACAGCATGTTTACACTGCCATGGGTGTGCTTTCTGACAGCCACATCAAGCTAGCAGGTGTCTGGACTGCAGGTCCTTCCAACAACGGTGACGTGAGAGGAGAGGGCAGTTATGGTCAGACAGGGACCACATCTCGGGATCTGCAGTGAACAAACCGTCCTCCCCCTGGGAGCCCGATTTCCCCGCTGGTCAGAAGCAGCTTTCCTCTGGGGTCACCTAGAATGTAAACAACAGAAGAGGTGATGAGGAGCCGTGCTTCGTGTGTAAATGCTCTGTGAAAAGTATTTATTGCGTCCTCTCCAGCCCCCAAACCCATCTTCGTAAATTTCTTTCTTCTGTTTCCTTCCTGTAATGACTGCGGTTGTAAGTGCATTTTAAGTAGAAGTTATTTTGAAGGATTGATCCTCTGTACCTCGTGCATTCAGGGATCAGGCAATTCATTTTTGCTTTCAATTGAATTGCTAATTTATAATAAGTAAGTGGAAATTTGCATCTTTATAATCTGTTCCAAAGGACAGACGCTGCGTCTGTATTAACTGTATTTACCAGTGTGTGGCTGGCATTTACACCGTTACTATTATGGCCCAGTTTCTGTGTGTGTGTGTGTGTGTGTGTGTGTGTTTAACATGACTATTTAAAAAAATTTTTTTTTAAATTTTTATTGTTCTTTTGTTCTACTTTGTAGAATATTTACGTGCAACTGTGAGTTACACGTATTTACCAAGTTTCTTTGTAAACAGATGCCGTAGTGTAAAACTAGACTAACATAATTCACTGGAATTAAACACAAAACACTGAAGTTTGTTGTACAGATTAAAACACACACAACACAGGGCACCTGGGTGGCTCAGTCGGTTAGGCATCTGCCTTCAGCTCAGGTCATGATCCCAACATCCTGGGATCGAGTCCCATGTCGGGCTCCTTGCTCACCAGGGAGCCTGCTTCCCCCCTCTGCCGCTTCCCTTGCTTGTGCTCACTCTCTCTCTCTGTCAAATAAATAAATAAATAAAGTCTTAAAAAAAAAAAAAAAAGACGGATACAACTCCCCAGTGTGGAGTTGGATCATTTGAGTTGTGAACAAACAAGTCAAAACGAGTTACCAGTCTTCTGGGAGAAAAAAAGTGCCTCTTGACTGCATTGTGAAGGCAACCGTCTTGAAATAGTGTCTTTTTCCTGTCTTTTCCCTGGATTAGGAGCCTAATAACCTGAAGATCTGATGCTTTTTAAAGTAAACTAATCTATTTGTATTATGGGGAGAGCATGAGATACCGAAAAGCACATGGGCAAAGACTGTTCTGCATCTGGCACCGAGAAAGTCCCTATTAAAAGTCACAGGCCACGTATTGAGGACCAGTGATGCACGTGCATGCTTCCAGTAATGCCAGCTTCCAGTTAGTACTAGTTCCCAGTCCCAGCACCACTTCCAGTAGCATGCTCCCCCAGAAGGCAGGCAGAATAATCCACGCCAGCAAGGATCGCAATGGGAAAACACAGCCTAGAACCTCACCGGAGTGTTCCGCCGTTCATCGTCATGAACGCGTAACGTGGGATCTGCACTGCTGAGCAATCAGTGAAATAATTTTCTGTCTCCTTGAAATCAATTTCTGGTGATCACAGATGCAGATGGAAAACCAGGGCTTGAAGATTTACATTCAGCAAATAAAATTTACGTTCCCTGAAAGGCAAAGAAGGCTGTCATTTCATGCTTCCTAACCTTCATTGTCTATTTCCCTTTGGTACACACACGCAGTGCGAGACGCACAAACGGACGCGCCCATTATGGAGAGATAGCTTTCTGCTCTGTCAACTTTGTTTTATAAAAGCTCTGTTTTCTTTATTGCCTTTGTCTATTACATCTGTAAAATTTACTTGAGCAATGAGCAATCTGTCTTTGGGGCCCCAGAGTCGGGGAGAATCCCCATCCCGCGGCCCATTGGGAGGAGATTTGTGGGATATGACTGTTCATTAAATTGTAAGGAACAGTGGGAGAGGCCAGCGGTCCGCATCTGCTGTGGCTGGGCGGTTATGGTCTCTGTTTAGAGCTTCTGCCATCAGGTGAGCGACAAATGGACCTCGTCAGTTGCTTTCGTAATAGTTCAATAAAAGTGGATGGCTTTTGAAATCCTCGAAGAAGGTTCCGGGTTTCTTTAACTTGTAAGAGTGCTTACTTCACAAAAATTTCCAATGAAAAATAGAAGATAACTCAAAACCAAATGGTTTGCCTGCATATTATTACCGGTTATTTTGAAAACGGCAAGAAATCAACTGAGATGGGATCCTTCGCTTGGGAGGGATCGGAATCAGGAGACAGATCATCATCAACGTCGCAATTTCACGTCGGTCTTTTGATTTGTGTCCGTGATAATAACACAGGGGCTCTTTTACACTTTGTTCATTTCAATATTTCATCTGCCTTAAAAAAAAAAAAAGACATTTATTGAGCACCTGCTCTTTGCCGGGCGCTTTGAGAGATGGTGCTAAGTCTCCTACAGAGTCACATATGTCCTGCGGTAGAAATACCCACAGGAGCCGTCAGGCATTCTCAGAGCTTCCCGGAGCTTCGTGCCCCGGGCCTCAGAGTCCAAAGCGTAAGGCAGGCCCCGTTCTCCCTGCAAAAGTAGTAGGAAGGCGTAAAGCCTAAGGTAACCTATTGCTTGCAGGGTACGTTGAATGTCACTTTGATGTGTTGTGACAGTAGAGGAGGAGTGAGTGGTAACAGCGGAAGGGTAACCAAGGCCTGACTGTGGACAGTGGTCTGGATGAAGAGGAGGGGACGGAGCCAGGAATTTTAGTGGGAATCAGAAGAGTCATACCTTGGTGACCAATTAGGTGTGAGTGCCTAAACGGAAGGAGAGGTCTGGGATTGTGAATTGTGACTCCCTTGAAACAACAGCAAAAATGATAAGTCAGAACTGTAGTCCATGCTGAATTCTAGAATTATCCCTCAGTTTCAGGCTTCAGATCCCTTCTAACGAGTGAAACATAAATATGGAAGGGATTCCAGGTTCCCCGCTTTCCCCAGACCCCTGTTTTCTCTGACATGTCGCATTATGGGAAAGAAGAATAACATTTCCAAAAATTAAGGTCTATAACCATTGGTGTGCTGGTAAATTGTTAATACCCGGTTCTGGGATGAAGGTTGTTGAGCGGGGGAACCCTGATTTGTAGGTTTGCTGTTTTCTGTGGTGTATATTCTCACCATGGTCCGTTCCAAGCTTCCAATGTCTCTGAAGGTGATGCCAGGAAGAGATGTGTACGTGCCATCCGCGGCATGTAACTCTAAGCACATCACTGGTCTTCACCTAGGATGCCTTGCTTCCCCAGGGGCCCCCATCCTCACACGTGCAGTGCCTTCATGAAACTGCGTTACTTATAAAGTTAGGTTTAGGTAACCTCACACAACACATTTTGGAGCATGGTATCACAAGTCAGACAGCCTGCGTTCACATCTCTGACTTTCCCGGGGCAAGTCCGCTGGTTAAGCCATGTTGGAGTTACTTTGTTCATCAGTAAAGTAGTAATAATCATGAATGAACCTGACAGGCGCTGAGAAGTAAATGAGATCATCTGTGCCAAAATACTCTTCTTGGGGCCTATAGAAAATCATGCTGTCAGGGGCGCCTGGATGGCTCAGTCGGTTAAGGGTCTGCCTTCAGCTCGGGTCATGATCCTCAAGGTCCTGGGATCGAGCCCTGCATCGGGCTCTCTGCTCAGCAGGGAGTCTGTTTCTCCCTGTCCCTCTGCCCCTTCTCCCTGTTGGTGCTCTCTCACTCTCTCCATCTTCACTGACTTGAGACTTACCCTTTGTAATCCATCTTTATGTACGGCAGTTAGTTACTTGAATACTGTAGTTGGTTTCCTCCATGTCTTTTCTGAACTTATTTCTGAGCTGTACGAACTAGGAATAGCTGAGGAAGTTCTTTTTCTATAAGAACAGGCTACACGTTCAGTTTCGTCTTGAAGAGTCCACACAACATTTTTGGCCTTGAAAGCACATGACATTTGTGAGTTTAATGTGCTTTGGCAGTGCTTTCTTAGTGAATTAGAAATTTCTGATTTTCCTTAATATTCAAGTTGAGTTGAACTGAAGGAAACCAGAAAATGTAGTCCTTTGCAGCAAGACACTTTTATCAGGACTGAAAGCACGTTTGCCCTCTTGTCTACCACCTTTTCAGAAAGCTGATCAAATCTAGTATTACATTCATGTATCTTGGAGTTAGTATACCATCAAACACACAAATAGAGCAGAATTTAATTGAAAAATGGCTTTCTAGTCACTCATTTGGAAAAGTACGTATTAATTTATAGGTACCAATTCAGATATGGGCATGTACTAAATAAAACAGCATAATCAATCTCTTGGCTAAATGTGGTAGGAGTGGTTAAAAAAATGTATTTATTTATTTTTGAAGATTTTTGTCTATTTGTCAGACTGCGTGCAGACAAGCAGGGGGAGGAGGAGGGGCAGAGAGAGAAGCAGACTCCCTGCTGAGCAGGGAGCCTGATGCGGGTCTCAATCCTCGGACCCCAGGATCCTGACCGGAGCCGAAGGCAGGCGCCTAACCCACTGAGCCACCCAGGCTTCCCATGGCTGAAAATTTCTTTCTTTCTTTCTTTTTTTTTTTTTTTTTAAGATTTTATGTATTTATTTGACAAAGATCAAGAGAGAGAGATCACAAGTAGGCAGAGAGGCAGGCAGAGAGAGAGGCGGAAGCAGGCTCCCTGCTGAGCAGAGAGCCCGATGCGGGGCTCGATCGCAGGACCCTGAGATCACGACCCAAGCCGAAGGCAGAGGCTTTAAGCCACTGAGCCACCCAGCCGTCCCATCCATGGCTGCAAATTTCTTAAGCACAAAAAGCACAGTGAGAAACTAAGCCATTTGGTTTTTGTGTTTTTTTCCCTATAGCCACAAAATAGGACTCCAAAAAGTCACCATGTGATCTCTCCTTCAAAGCGTTCAGTTTTGTAGCCTCCCGTTCAGTGCTTTCAACAAGTGCGGTGGGTCCCTTGCTGTGGGGCTGGCCTGTCCGGTCACCTGCTGCCCGGGCCCGTGGAGAAGCAGACGAGGTACTCCGATGATTCACCTCTGCCTGGCCACCACCTTCTCCCCTCCTCTCCCCTGAGAGGACTGTTGGGTAAGAAGAGATAATGGTTTGTCTGGCTTTTCTTTCAAAGGAAACCAGAAAGCCTTTGGACCCAGTCATTCTGCAACCCTTCAGAGTGCTGCATTCTTCACAGGAGCCCACGGGCCATTGTGCGTGGTCCCTGCCCCCGCCACACAGTCGGTGGCTGCCCCTGGCACACCCAGCTACCAGTTTCAGTGGAAGAAGGTCTTTAGTTATTTCAGGCAGAGGACCTCAGAAGGAAATACGATATGTCTGCCTCATTTCTCCAGCAGGCGTTCTCCTGCCCCGTGGACCCATCACCACAGATATTGCCATGAAAAAAAAAATAGTTAACGTGCCCTCTGCCAACTCCCAAATGTTCCCATTGTCCAGCCCAACATTCCATGTTCATATTGGTATTCAGTGTAGCAACCTAGGCACCATGATGCGTACAAGTCAGATTTTTGTCCAGTGAGAGTGTGTGTGTGTGTGTGTGTGTGTTTGTTTAACTCTTGAGAGAATTACAAGGCAACCTGGGAAAGATGTTGAAATGTTTAGTCAGGTCTTCTCTCATTGGAAAGAGGTGTATAAAACACCGCGATGTTGAGCACCAATTAACAGTGCATTACTTTCTGGAAGAGGCTTCACGCTGGCTGGCCTGCAGGTCAGAGTCAATAAAGACTGAGTTACTAACAATAGCCTTTCTCTCTCCCTGAAGCCTTGGACTTAACCCTAACTTCATCAGACCAGAGAAGAAGAGGTTCATGCAAACAATAGGCATCTCCGAGGTTGACTTGGGCCTAATGCTCAGAGGCCGTGAAAGCTGTCAGAAGCCTGATTGATGGGCTCTCACGCCTCAGTCCCCAGTGCAAAGCACTAATGTTCCAGCCTCTTTGGAGAGGGTGGTTGTGCCACCTGGGGTCAGAACTTATCCGCCTGCGGGGCTCATGTTTCAGATGAGGCCAGAGTGCAGTCAATAATTTATACGGAAATTTGTGCTTCGAGTCACAAAGGAAGGCCAAGTTTTTGACTCGAATTCCTGTGCGTTTGAAGTCCAGGTCAGCTCCGGATCTCCCTGCTAACAGTGTTAATAACATTTAAGACACACTCTAATTGCAGAAGAGGACGAGTGCCATCCTGGCGTGGCATATTTGGTAGGCACGCCGAGCCAGATTTCAGGATTTCAGAATTGAGAAGGAAAACGGGGGGAAAGAAACACCAGCTCTTCGGCATTTATTCAAAAACCAAAGTAAATCACCCCTCAAATGTAATACGTGGATCAGGTTAAATCATAGTGACTTTGGAAACTATTAAGTGTCTATGGGGGGCGTCGGTATACACAAGGTTCTGAAACTGAGCTTCCCAGTCCTGACAGCTGGGAGAGAAATGTTAGGTACTATCAAAGACAGGAAGAGACGCGAGCATCAGAGAGCAGTGCCTTGAAGACTTGATCCCTTCTGCAGAGCGGTGTCACCCCAAGTTAGCTTGGTCAAGGCTGCACGTGACCGTATATGTGGGAGTGCGTGTGTGTGTGTGTGTGTGTATAGAACATCTCTGCGTCTACATAAACACACGTATTTATACACACAGTATACAGAAATGGGCAGCAAAGCGGTGACACCAAGCAAGGCTGGTCAATCAATAACCAGCTAAGTTTTGTTCTGCTCCAGCAAAACGATGACTTGCTCCAGTAAGTGCTAACAAAGGCCCTTTTCCCTTGCTCTGCTCACGGAGAGCACTATTAGTCACGCTTCATTAGGCTTGTTTACAGAAAAGAGCTGGTCTCTAAGCACATTATTGAAATACTTGTAACTCTGCTGGGCTTTTTTCTTCGCTGAAAAGATAGGGACTTCGGAATGGGGGAGGGGGAGGAGGCCTCGGACCATTGTCGAGACATCTAGTCTGTTCAGATGGTAATTGGAAAGATGAGTTTGCCTTTAATGCTCTCTGCGTCCCCAGAGCCTTGCTGCAGAGGCTCATCTCTCGGTCCCGGGGACCTTTAATTTTGCCTTTTGTTGCCGAGACAGATGCCAGGCATTCAGCTCTGATCGCTGTTCCTGCAAACTGGGTGTGCAGTCCCTGTACCCCATGTCCCGAGAGGAGGCTGCAGGGTTTTAGAACTGCATGTCCAGAGTGGCAAGGAGGAGGACGAGGGGATGTTTGCTTGCCACAGTGGGTATGTCAGGAAGGAGACCTTCCTGGGGATTGCAGTTGGGGCTAGGTGTAGAAAGAACCCAAGTCCGTCCTGTTGGAATTTGCAGCTCGGGAGATGTGCTACGAGCTTGAGGTACCGCACGTCCAACAGCCTGGTCCCCGGGCATCCGGGATAATTTGCGTGGCTGCCCCCATCCGAGGGTGCTTTCCCTGCAGGAAGCGCAGTGAGGCGTGCTGCCGGCTGTTTTTCTGTGTGCAGCTCCTTGTATTTTGGGGTCTCCCTCCATTTCCAGCTGTGACCTGGGTTCCGGGGGAGTTTCGAGATGAGGAAGCCAGAGTCCGTTTGGCGAGTGACTCTTTGGTACCCTCGCCTGTGTGTTCGTTGCTTTACAGAAAGCACACCTTCCCTGGCATCTGTGTCGTCCTTGTTTTATAGATGAGAAAACTGGGGGGCAGAGAGGCTTATTAGTTCAGGGTGAAGCCCCAGCTACAGAGTGGGCCGGGGGCCAGGTGGGTCTGTCTCTAGAGACCATCTTTTCGGGCGCTTGGGGTGCTGCGTGGGATTACCAAGCACTCTCTCATTCTGTCTTCCTCCCCAGTCTTCAGAATAAAATTGGCTGCAGGCTGAGCTTGATTGGAGTTAATTCCTTCGACTTTCCTTATTACATTCTGAACCTGAGCCATAATGATGCGGCCTCACTGTGGGAATGCGGCCTGTGGGAGTGCGGGAGCTCTCTCCACGCTGCCCGCAGGGCTCTGCCGCCTCCGAGTGAAAGTAGGGAGATTTACCAACGACATGGACCTCACTCACCCCATTGCCTTTAATTGTGAGGGTGCTGACTCTGGTTCCTCTGAGAGGCACATGCCTTGTTTCCTTTTTAGATTGGCAGAGTTGCTGACTTTTAGGTGGCACACAAGATGTGCCCCTCTGTGTGTCCTAGACATGCAGAGCCTTGCTGTGTGTGTGCACACTCGCACACACACACACACACACTCTCTCTCTCTCTCTCTCTCTCTCTCTCTCTCTCAGTTTCCTGGTTTTCAGCTGCTGTTGTAAATTGCTATTTTAAATTTCAGCAAGTGGAATAATAGCAGAGTGATCATCTCCAGTAAATGCTGTTGGTCTTTGTAAAGAATGGCTTGTTCAGAGGATTTATGATTTATGGGAGACCCAGCTGGTGGCCAGCAGAGCTGTAGGAATGTGTGCTCTCCTGGGCCGGGGAGAGCTGGAGATGAAAAGGGCCCAGAGCTGGCACAAAAGCAAATAAGCGCTCTGACTTTCAATAAAGCATCATAATTTATATGAAGCCAGGCTCTTGGGTCCCAGTGAGATGTACGCATCAGTAGCAGCTTTTCGATGTGAGCATAATTGTCAATTGGTTCCCACTGTCTCCCTGTATCTCAAGGACCTGGGGAGGGTAAGAAATTACTTGAAAACGCAGTCCTGTAATCTGTCGTGGTATTATCCATATTTTGACAAGCAGTTCACTAGCACTGAAACCTGAAACTCTGCTAATCACCCACCTAGATTGATACACAAGAGGTTTGTGAGCAAGGAGAGGAGAAAGATCCCTCCCTCTTCATGTTTTTCTGAGTCTGCTCCCCTTCCCCAAAGTATGGGAGGTTTTTTTCATTTGTAGGTTTTATGTCCCTGGCATCTTGCAATTTCATTCATCTCAGTGATTGGTCAGCACCCTTGCCTGTTGCTCCCTCCCCTGCCCTGGCCCTGGTGGGGGAGGGGGGAGCAGTGGGCCAGAAACAGACTTCTCTCTGCACCTGGAACTGGGGGAGTTGCAGATATTTCGTAAGCGGCTTTCCGAATTCATAGCACCTTCTTCCCGACTTTGGCCTCAGAATGCTCTCTTCTAGGGGCAGTGGCATGGAGCCAGGGGGTTTTGCCTGGAGGGTGGTTTATTTTTTTGTCTGGTCTTGCCGTTCTCTTTACCTGTTTTTGAAGTTGGACTGACAATATCGTAGAGATCCTGGCTGTATGAGTTGTAAGCGGAAAAGATGCCGTTGTTAATACTAAGTGCAGGAAACGAAAGGCCTGCCTTCTCCCAGCTGCTTATCTTCCGTGGCAGGCGGGTCTGAACCTGGGATTGAGTTGAGACTGTGTCCCTTCTGTTCCAGGGGGCGGGGGGAGGGGTGGGGGGAGCTGGGGATCCTGGTTATGTGCTGTGGGCCTGGGCCCCTTCTACGCAGCTGCGTCCTAAAATAACGCATGGACATGTGTTAGGAACAACATGTTAGGAGGCAAGAACCAAATCGTGACTGTGGCTCAGAGTAAGCCTGCTTCAGTAAATACTTACTAGATACCTTTCCCCAACTTGTGAATGCTTTTATATTAAGGAAGAAAAAAATAATCTCCTAATGAGCTAATAATTAAAGCTTGGGAGAGCAGGGCGCGCGGGGGGGGGTGGGTGGGGGATGAGTCTGTTCTGTTACAGTTGTCACTGAACCCTGGTCTCCCCGTGAAGACAGGGAGGAGAGGGTATAAGAAACCCTTCTGCTCCAGTGAGGAAATGGTGCCTTAAAAAAGGAGAGAGTCTGAGGAACTAGAAATCATTCATCAACACTCATCCACTTTCAGAGCTACGAATGCAAAGGAGCAGGAGAAAATTCGGGCTTGTAACTTTGCACCAGAAATCGGTGTGGTTCGGTAGCTTATGTCTGTGCCAGCCAGCCGCAAGGCATTACTTACTGGAGAGTGTGATCAACGACAAGAAATGAAACCTCTTTATACGAGTGTATACCTACATACGTAGACTCTGTCTGTGCACGTGGTCGCTCCGTGCATTGAAATTCTTCCAAATGTCTCAGAAGACTTTGTGTATTTTTTCTGTCCTGTCTCCCCTCTCTTTTCCCCTCCACTTTCCCCCTCCTTCTTCATCTTTTATCTTTTCCTTCAACGTATCACTTCATTTTCCTGTGTGTTGGCTGAGCCTTGTTAGAGCACAGGGTGAAGAGCCTCCCCTTGGGGAGGGGGTGCAGCCTCCCCTACGTGTCACTTGCTGCCCTGTAGAAGCAAGCTTGGGGTTTGGGTCCCCCCCCACCGCATTCCCACCATTGTCACCCGAAACGTGTCCTCTTGCCTATCCCCAGGTTGGGGGGCCTCCTGGCCCGTAAGCAGTATTGTGGTGTGAGTGGTTACAGTATCTCTTTGTTTCAAGAGTAGCCTCGAGCCATCAAGGGTAATGTTTCCTTAGCCTGCCTATGTCTGTCTAACTTAAACTCAAGTGGTTTTTTGTTCTCATCACGTGTAAAGTTGCTCTGTAAAGATCCCCCCCTGATTTTTTTTTTTTCCGTTATGCTCTTTGTTCCCTGAAATATCCGTAATGACAGGACATCTTATAATGATGAAACTTACTGAAACTTATGAACTGATTTTTTTTTTTAAAGGAAAGCATCTCTTTCTGAAATTAACATAAGTTCCAGTGATCCGTTTGGATCTGATAGATTTTCGGAAGTTCTGTCTTGGGCTATTGAGGTTTTCATGAACCCTTCCACTAGAGTAACGCTTGGTCAGTGAAAATCCTGTCATCAGCCACGGACGCCAAGCAGGCTCCCATGCAAATGTCTGGGACAGCAGTCTAGCGTTCCTGGAGGTGCCTTACAAAAGCCTGATTTCTGCTCCCTCTTCTTCCCCACAAGACTTTCTAACAGGCCATTGTGTTTTCTAGAAGTGGGAAAGGGTAATGTTACTAGGGAAGCGAGAGAAGAAAAGCAGGAAGAGCCTCTTTTAGATGACCAGTCAACTGGATATTGACCACCTGTCTTCATGGGAAAGAAATAGATGGCAGTGAATAAGCGAGAGTCTAGTTTTCCAAGAAGCTCAATGATTTTCCCAAATCAATACAGCTCATCAGGCCTCAGAACAAAGGCTGCGGGGGAGGTGACAGTGATGGAAGTAGCCGTGTGTTCTTTTGTGTATTAAACCATAAGGCCCATGGGGGAAACAAGGTTTCTTTAGCTATGTTTTTTTTTTTTTTTTCCTCGTCCCCTCTTAGGACTTATTCAATGTAATTGGGGGAGGGGGCTTTCAGGGGTTTTTTGGTTTGTTTTTTTTAGATAAGATTTCCATAGATGGTATCCCAATGATCAAATGTACTTTTGAAATAGATAAGCTCAGTCCTGGAAGAATAGCGTCTTTTAAAATGGAGATTAGAACACCATTCCTCCATTGCCTTTTGCTCTCTGGTGTTGGCTTAGCCGGTTTGTTTGGATTTCATGTGGATATTTTTTTTCTTGTGATTGATGGGCAGGGTTTGGAGGAACCAAAAAGCAGTGTCTGGGTGTTCAGATGAACCTCTGGCCAATCAAGAATCGTTATGTGATCCTCCCATAAATGAACCTTGTTCCCGATGCCCTGAAAATAACAGCGAACCCTAAAAGGAATGCTGAATTGTCGCCCGAGAGCTTATAATTAATGTAGATAGAGCGGTGCCCACATCGTCCAGCCGCCAACAGGGAACATCTATCCAAACCAGCAATTTTTAGCCCGTCAGTCCTTTAATCTTTAAGCTCACTGCGCTTTCATAAAGTAGTACATTAACACCAGAGCAGAGTGTGTCTGGGGTTTATGAGTGGGGTGGCGGCACACTAGGGCATAAAGTGTTTCATTACAGTCCCCTTTGTTAGTGCTGCCCTATCTCCCAAGCTCCATTGCCGTACACTGTTTGTTCAGATAAAGCCCAATGTTCAGGGTGACTAATCGCAGCACTGTGTTCCAGATGGTTTGATTACAGGATGTGGTTAAAGTGACTCTTCAAACATTCAGCTCAGCAGTAGGGCTTTTTAAAAAAAAAAAAAAAAATACTGCCTTTTCTGGTCATGTGATGACACTTTTCTTGTCCTAGTGTTCCAGAGATACTTGGCATTGGGAAATAGGCAAGTCCCTTTGCTTTCTGGCTGTGGGGGATTTCATTGGCAGCCTTCGTTGTCAATTAAACATTTCCCCCAAAGAGTTAGAAACCCAACTTTGTCCTCTGAAGACAGATCTCTCCCAATGTTAGATGCTTTAAAGCCAAAAGACGAACAAGTGTACTATACAAGGCTCAACCTTTTAAGCAAGTCCCGGTATTGGATATAGCAAAACCACAACAGTAAAATGTGGGAGGGGAGGGAGTTGGAGTACAAAGGAGTGATGATAAATCATACCTTGTACAACGGTCATGTTGTAAAAAAATGTAGGGTAATAGGATCCTCGAAATGTATGAACTTTATCCTGGATGCATGAAACCAGCATATTGTGGCCTTTTTATTGTCACTAATGTTTCCACTAAATATATATATATATATAATATATATATATTATATATATATGGAAAGAAATGGTGTAAACTTCAAAAAAAAAAGGACTGTGGCATAACGGGGTTACATTTCAGTGTTATTAGAATGAGGTTTCTGTTTTCTGCATGAGTGCATGCCAAGTCCATCCAGATGTGGTAGTCTGAATAGGAGTTCAAAAAAAAAAAAAAACGAAAAAAAGCCCCGACGTGATTCCAAATTCGGCATTTGCAATGCTTGGCAGAGACTTCTGTCCCAGGGATGAGGCGCTTTAAAGACTCTGGAACACTCTTTAAACTGTAATACAAACAGAGTTATGCTGATCCGTTGGGAAATCAGGCATTTGCCCAGTTCTTGAGGAAACATCTTCACGAATAGCAGAAGCAGTAATTCATACACCATATTTATCACGTCTTTGGAGTACAGTCTCTCCACAGTGAATTTCTATCATCTCTGCACTCTGGGAGATTATGCTTATTGAGAAAGTATGGTGATGGTGAAAAGAAGGCTTCAAATCTAGATTCCCTTCTGTCACCGTGTCATAGTTCCCAGGTGTCGGGTGCACTCGTTCTGCATGTGTGCTGGGCACTGTGCTCGCAGGTGGGGCAGGTGTAGACGCTGCTCCTTTCTTCTGGTTGAAGGAGAGGCATCCTCTGTCTATAAGGAGGAGTAGCATGGGAAGGGACAGTGTATTAGGGTAAGACAGTCTCGGTAGTGTTCAAACATGGGAGGAGTTTAGTTGCTGCTTCCCTCATGGACTGAGTTTGGTCTTCCTTTGGTGGGTTTTCCTTGTCATTCTGGGTCCCAGATGAAGGAGATCCTGCCATCCTCCAGTGGCCTTCGAGGTCACCGCGGTCTCCGTGCCAGCCAGCCAGAAAGAGGAGGAAGTGAGAAGGACAAGCACGGGGGATAGTTGGGGGCCAGGCCTGTAAGCGGCACACATCCGGTCCCTCACCGAGCTGTCAGACCTGAGTGAGCCGCAGACCTGCATCTAACCGGGCGGGAGGCCGAGAAGGGTCTAGCTGTGGACTCAGAGGCAAGCATGGATTCTGGTGAGCATCCATTGGTCAGAGGACTGTGAATGGAGCGCCGTGGAGGATTCGGGAGGGGGTGGCTGTGTATTGGTGGTGTACACCATCCGTGTGGGAGTGGAAAGCATTCAGAGAAGAGGGAACATTGGCCTTTGTCTCTCTTTGGTGCTAATTCATTAGGAACTTTGCTTGGCGATTTGGACTAGAACGTCTTAGGGGAATTAAAATTGTGACATAAACAGTGCTTGCAGAATCTCACTTAGGCTGGAGGGGGAAAAAGAGAGAGCGAGCTGGAGGTGAGAATGTTGGCTGTGCTTGTTGTCCTTGCCCGGGTGAAAGGCTGTCCACGGGACGGTGAGTAGACTTTCCCTGCTGGTTATCAGAAGGCCCCTCTGGGAGCAAGGGATTCAAAGACAGATTTAAATTGAGAACCAGGAACAACTTTTTCACAAGATGGCTGGGGAATAATGGGGCAGTCCTGGGTGCTTGGTGAGCCCCTGCCACTGAGGAAGAGAAGGAAGAAGGGACACACACACAGGTACTGAGGGACTTGTGCCCACTGGCTTCATCTCCTAGTTCTTGTATCCTTGCGGCTTTGGGCCACTGTTGTCCTCTCAGCCTCTAGTACTTTGTGACCTTGAGATTTCTACTTACGTTGTTACCTTTCCTTGTGACAAATTCCATTTCCCAAAATAAGTCTCTGTTTGGCTGCCTCAGCTTAGGCGCCCATTGTTGGAACAATCCAAGGAGGCCAGGGTTAGGATCACTGTTTTAGGAGCCAAAGCAGCCTAAGACACCCCTCTGAGCAGGGACTGTGGGTAGGTAAGCCCTAGGAACATCTCATCCAGGCTCTGGTTTAATGTGGTGGGTTAAGGGAGCTGCTCTCTAGGTATGGGTAATCCCTAAGCTCTCCTTCCTGTTCTGGGTGACAGGGTGTTCCTGTGTTGGTTCTGTGATAAGTTGGCAAGCTCTTGCAGAATAGTTTGGATGGAGGTCCAGCTAGACTGTGGCTGATTCCAAAGCACCAAATAAGCACCTAGTGTATACCGGAAAGATGCACAGTAAATGCTCAGTGGGCCTGCTCATCTCTCTGGGAGCACTTCACTGCTAAGTATTGGCAGGAGCACATAATCGAACCCTGTGACTGTGGAATTCTTAGGAGATCTCAGGGCTCTTTGGTCTTGTAGAGGTGACAGGCTTAGGTTATAGTGCTCAGAGCACGTTCTTCTAAGTGTCTTGTAGATAATACGTATTTTATGGGGCCGTAGCTTAGATCCTATATCAGTATCCAAGCCAAAGTCTTAAAAAAATAAGAAAACCCTGTGTGGTGAGCACACTCAAAGCATCCATTGCTGTCTTCAGCTGTATTCATACTTCATTGGCAGTAATCTTCGGATCTTTCTCAAATATAAACCGTTGTGGGGCAGGCATTATTAGAACTTTGAGAAAGACCATTATCCTGGGTGGGAGAGGAGGACAATAAACCTCGAGCGATACTGGAGAATGTAAAGGTGAAAAGGGCTGGTTGTAGAGTGTCCCCAGCACCTGGGGGTCACAGGCGAGGCATTTGGAAGAATAAATGTGCATTAAAAGAAATACCAGATCTGTTTGGAATACATGTATATTTATTTCCAGCGTATGTAAGATAAATGAGAAACACAACTGTGCCCAGATTTATGAAATTCAAAGTAGAACTTTTAAAGGACGAATTTTCATTTTGGTTATTTCGAAAGAAGAGTCCACTTCACATGCCCATGGGTTACAAAGTGTCCAAGCTGTTGAGACTTCAGCAAAAAAAACCCCGACAAACCATTTGCACGTTTGAGAGCTGAAACACCACCTTCCTACTTGGCCCCTCACAATGGGATGTTGTCTAAACACAGACTTCCTTACAAAGCAACAATCCACTTTGTAGTTTATATGAGAAGCATTCCTTAAGCCTTCTTTCCAGTTTGGCTGTGTAAACATGTGCGTGTGTATACTCGCACGTGAATGCTAGGCAGATAGAAATACTCTGTGGCAGAAAGAAAAATAGACACAGGCACACGTATTTAATTAGCCCCTCTTGATGGAGACTCTTCAAAATCTCCCCGGGAGCAGAGCATTTATTCTGAACATTTCAAATACCGAGGGCTTCTGGAAAAACCAGGCTGGCTGATGGAGGCCCTTTTGAAGTTGAGAATGGACTTGAGGGGATTTTTTCCCCCCCACTGAGTGCCAATATTGAGGATCATAGCAGTCTCCTAGTAGTTCCCCACGAGGTGTGCCGGTGTGGCTTCTAGAAACAGCATCCGGCCGTGGGAACGGTTTTACGGTGTGCTAGCCGCAGTGTGAGCTCAGCCTTTGTGACAGCTGGCAGCGGTAGCCCCACGTCAGCAGTGGCTGACTGCTGGTTCGGGGTCCCCACGTTGCCCCGGGTCCTGGCTGGGGAACCGCCGACGGGTCCCGGGGGCTGCAGGCGGGCGTGTGCGGCGCCCCGAGCTGCAGCACCGCGGCCCCTGCCCTCCACCCAGCGCCTTTATCCCCGGCCGCCGCCTCGCGGCTCCGGGCGGCCGCCCTCGGCCCAGCCAATCAGACGCGTGCGTTCCCAGCAGGCGCCGGCCAATCGGCGGCCCGCGTTTACTGGAAACGCGAAACCCTTAGGGGAAAAGCAATAACAAAAGCCTTTCACTGCAGACAAATGTTAAGTGTCTGTGCAGACTTTTCCTGTTTTTAATTTTATTACTGCAAGAATGGAGGGTTTGTTGTTTCTTTCATGTTTCCTTTCAAGCAATTTTAATTATACATTTGTGCTACATCAGGGACTCCGGAACGCAGTGATTCAGCCTACTGCGTCTAAAGCTAAAATGCAGTAACCTTCTGGCAATACAGATATATTCCTGCACTGTAAATATAGCTGACATGCTAAAGAATTTTAAGCAGCTGCAAAGGTCTTTGACACCACACACAGGGCCCCAGAGAGCACATGATGAGAAAACCAGCTCCGTCTTCCCCTTCCCCTCCCCTCCCACCACCTCCCTTTTCCTGGAGGGATGTGCTCATAAAGAATCCTTTCCTCCAATTGTTCTGTCTTGTGCAAATTTTGACCAAATGCCTAATTACCATTGATTCTCATCTCAATATGAATTTTTATACTCAGTGGTTTAAAAAAAAATTTCCCCAGGGAATTAGAATGGACTCAACCGTGATTTGAGGAAATGCTTGCTTTGCTTCATTCCCGTCCCCCTCCCACCTCCCACCTCCCACCATCGCTACAGTGAGTAAATTCAGCTGTCACCTAATAGCAACAGAGACCATATGGGAAACCATTTTTAAATCTCAGGAACTTTTGAAAGAAATCCTTCCTTCCCCACTACCTGAGTTCCAACCATTCAAATATTTTTACCTGCTGTGAAAATGTTCCCGAGGAAATTAGTCTTACCTTGTGAGGTGTCTCATACCATAAAGGAGTGCGATACAGGTTTTCTTTACAATTCAAAATGGCAGTGAGCGAGTGAGCAAACCAGCTTGAAGTAGACTTTGAGGACTGTCCCTTGGTGCTTCCGAGATAGAATGGATTGTAGGTACAGAAAAGAAAACAAAGGCTCACTTAAATGTTTCATTTATTTACCCTAATATTTTAGGTGTGTCTCAAAATCTAGGTCCCTTTATTGTACGTTTTTAAGGAGTGATTAAAAAAAATATGGCGCTTGTCCTCTAGAGAAATAAAGAGAATGTTCTATTTTGTTTTCCTGTGACATTTGGTATACTAAGTGCACTTAAGTTTAGTAATTCACAGATGCAGTGCTAAATTAAATTGTCTGTCTGCAAAGCAGTTGGGAAAAGCAGAATGGCTTGCAGGAAACAAGTGTGTTGGTTTTGAGATTTTTCTTCTAATCCTCTGTGGCAAATGCTTACTAAAGTTGATTCTAAAGATAACCCCAAGAGCAAACCTATTGTGCACATTTATTTTCTTAAGAGGGCTATTTTAGGAGTCCTTAATATGAAACAAGACCAAACAGTGAAACAGATACCATACCCTGGCTGATGCTTGTCTCACAAAGCCAGAGAGGGGAGGAGTAGGGAAGAGAAATCATAGCAGATTGTCTGCTTTCTGGACTCTAAGTCCCCCCCCCCGTCCCCCACTCTCCCCTTCAACACCTATTTTTGTGCACCCCCATAATCTTTTTCTAAATAAAAATCACCACGATTTTATATTGTTGAATTGGAAACAAAGCCGATGCCTTTCAGTCACCTTCTGGTTTAAGCACTGGTAACTGGCGCTTAGTTTTTGTTGGCTGCTTGCCAAACGAAAGCAATTATGTGTAATAATAGAAAAATTAAGAGGTGAGTGTTGGTGTTTTACAGCAGGACATGGCAAAAACCATTTCCTTCTGTCAGCAGTATCTTGATTACACTCTCACACACAGTATTACCCATTTGTACTGCATGCGCTCGGGCATGATCACACACATACGCGCGCGCGCGCACACACGCACACACACACACACACTTCCTGTGGGTTTTCACTCGAGGTCACTGAAACCAGAAAGAGGAAGAATGCAAACCACAGCTTTTGAAAGCAAATGAGAATAGAACTTTGCTGGTAAAATCACCACCATCATCATCATCATCATCATCATCTCGAAATAGAGGGATCCGTGCTAACCGTGGTCCTCCTTCATTACCCGTTCCCGCAGGTGTTCTAGTGGTCAACGTCACGTGGAGGAACAAAACTTACGTAGGGACCCTGCTGGACTGCACCAGGCACGACTGGGCCCCTCCCAGGTATGCACGGGGCCTTTTACTTCAGGCTCTGTTTTCTCTCCTCCTTCCTCTTCTCCTCACCTTCCCCCCACCCTCTCTTTGCAAAGAAACCCGAGAGAGAGATTAATAATGCATAAAAGTCTGCCCGTAATGGAAACCAGGCAAAGGAAAAGCGAGCAGTTCAAGATTGCACACAGTGAAATGCAGATGCGGGCTTTCTTTTCAGTCACAGAGAGCTCTCCTCCCTGCCCCTTCTCCCTCTCGCCTTTGTTTCCTTCTCTTCTCAAAATGGGAATTTGAACTGGATTTGAAGCCAGATATCCCAGCCGTTTTTCCTTGGAGTTCTAAAGAATATACACCCCCCTAGCCGGTTCTTTTGCAGGGATTGAAATTGTTAGCGGAAGGCTAGGGTGTGTTTTCCTTGTCTGAGCCCAGCCCACAGGCTGCGCGGCTGTTGGCCTCTCTTGCCTGCATTGTGTGCTTCGTGTTCTCACCTGGCTCTTTTGGGAGCGCTCATTTTGACGTCTGTTGCTTGCTTCCCTAGGTTCTGTGAGTCCCCCACCAGCGACCTGGAGATGAGAGGAGGCCGGGGCCGAGGGAAGAGAGCCAGGTCTGCCGCGGCGGCTCCGGGCTCGGAGGCCAGCTTCACCGAGTCCAGAGGGTTGCAGAACAAGAACAGAGGGGGGGCCAATGGGAAAGGGAGGCGAGGCAGCCTCAACGCCAGCGGGCGAAGGACACCCCCAAATTGCGCCGCGGAGGACATCAAAGCCAGCCCCTCCTCCACCAACAAAAGGAAAAACAAGCCCCCGATGGAGCTGGACCTGAATTCCAGCTCCGAGGACAATAAGCCCGGGAAGCGAGTCCGCACAAATTCCAGAAGCACTCCGACCACTCCTCAAGGGAAGCCAGAGACTACTTTTTTGGACCAAGGCTGCTCCTCTCCGGTGTTAATCGACTGCCCCCACCCCAACTGCAACAAAAAGTACAAGCACATTAACGGCCTGAGGTACCAC
This sequence comes from Potos flavus, assembly GCA_028534135.1. NCBI lineage: Eukaryota > Metazoa > Chordata > Mammalia > Carnivora > Procyonidae > Potos > Potos flavus. The sequence goes on along the minus strand of CM052895.1, from coordinate 13,047,834 downwards.
CAGGCTCACGCACACTTAGACCCCGAGAACAAGCTGGAGTTTGAGCCCGACGGCGAGGACAAGATCTCGGACTGCGAGGAGGCGTTGAGTCACGTGGCGCTCGAGTGCAGCGAGCCCAGCGCAAGCCTCTCGGCTTATGAGCAGGTGAAGGCGCCTGCCTCGCCGGGCTCCGGGCACCCCCCTGGCACCCCTAAGGGAAAAAGAGAGCTGATGAGCAATGGTCCGGGTTCTGTCAATGGCTCTAAAGCGGGCAAGAACTCTGGCAAAAAGAAGGGCCTTCACAGTGAGCTGAACAACCTCCCGGTGATCTCCAACATGACGGCCGCCCTGGACAGTTGCTCGGCTGCAGACGGCAGCCTGGCCGCCGAGATGCCCAAACTGGAAGCGGAAGGCTTGATTGACAAGAAGACCGCGGGCGACAAAGAAAAGGGCAAGAAAGCCAACAACTGCAAAGTGGACAAAAACCTCTCCAAGCTTAAAACTGCCCGGCCCATCGCCCCCGCCCCTGCTCCCGCGCCTGCGCCCCCGCAACTCATTGCCATACCCACTGCAGCCTTTACGAGCACCACCACGGGGACCATCCCCGGATTGCCCTCCCTCACCACGACTGTCGTGCAGGCCACACCAAAGAGCCCTCCGTTGAAACCCATTCAGCCAAAGCCCACAATTATGGGGGAGCCCATCACCGTGAACCCAGCTCTTGTGTCCCTCAAAGACAAAAAGAAGAAGGAGAAGCGGAAGCTTAAGGACAAAGAAGGGAAGGAGTCGGGGAGCCCCAAGCTGGATGCCAAGCTGGGCAAACTCGAGGACACCAAGGGGGCTGGGAAAGATTTATCTGGGCATTTTTTAAAGGACCACCTCAGCAAGAGTGAAGGGCTGGCCAACGGACTGTCGGAGTCTCAGGAGAGCCGGATGGCCAGCATCAAAGCAGAGGCGGATAAGGTTTACACTTTCACGGACAACGCCCCCAGCCCGTCCATAGGCAGCGCCTCGAGGATGGAATGCAGCACTTTGGTGAACGGCCAGGCGCCCATGGCCCCGCTGCACGTGCTCACCCAGAACGGCGCTGAGATGTCCGCGGCCAAGACCAGCAGCCCCGCCTATTCGGACATTTCCGATGCGGCAGACGACGGTGGCTCTGACAGCCGGTCAGAGGGCGTGCGGTCCAAGGCCAGTTCCCCATCAGACATCATTTCCAGTAAGGAGGGTGTTGTCAAAGGGCATCCTTCGGCTACAGCACAATCATCTCAGTTGAAAGAGTCCCATTCTCCCTACTACCATGGCTACGACCCTTACTATTCTCCAAGTTACATGCACCCCGGGCAGGTTGGAGTCCCCGCCGCTGGAAACGGCGGGAGCGCGCAGGCCATGAAGATCAAGAAGGAGTCTGAGGAGGACGCAGAAAAGAAAGACAAGGCGGAGCAGCTCGATGCCAAGAAGGTGGACCATACCTCGGCACCCTTACAGCCCCAGCACCAGTCGGTGATCACACAGAGACACCCGGCCCTGGCGCAGTCCCTTTACTATGGCCAGTATGCCTATGGGCTCTATATGGACCAGAAGTCCCTGATGGCCACCAGCCCTGCCTATAGACAGCAGTACGAGAAGTACTATGAGGACCAGAGGCTGGCAGAGCAGAAAATGGCCCAAGCTGGCCGAGGAGATTGCGACAGGAAAAACGAGCTCCCCTTGAAAGAGCTGGGCAAGGAGGACAGTAAACAGAAAATCCTGCCGTCTGCCACAATCTCAAAAGCTCCCTCTACCCCGGAGCCTAACAAAACCCATTCTAAACTAGGGCCGCCAGTGCCTAATAAAACTGAGGAGACAGGTAAATCACAGCTTCTCCCCGGTCACCAGCAGCACCTTCAGGCCGACAGCTTCAAAGCTAAGCAGATGGAAAACCACCAGCTTATTAAGGAGGCTGTAGAAATGAAATCTGTCATGGACTCTATGAAGCAGACAGGTGTAGACCCAACCTCGAGATTTAAACAAGTAAGATTGTGGAGCGTGGCCCCCACAGGGAGAGAGCGAGTCTGAGACTTGGACGTGTCTGGGCTTGATCTGGTTAGACGTCGTCACAGGAAATAAGCCAAGGGTTCATTAGGGTTGGTCCCTCTCCTCCTGCAAAATACTTGAAAAGGTTCCCTCAGGAGTTACTGCCTACCTCGCAAGCATTGCGTTGCCCACGATTGCCTTGTCATGTTGTGTAGTGAAAGGAACTTCGGACGTGTGCTTTGCAGACTGGTGTTCCCTGCCGTTCACTTCACTCACTGTGCATCTGACGAGGCCCCCTAATTTCTTACTGAGTCCAGAGTGAGGGAGTTCGACCACGTGGTCGCTGAGGTCCTGAGTCTGGTCTCTACAATGTTCTATCGTATTTCCTAATTTCTCCTGGCACCTTCAAGGAATATTAAGGCTGGGTCCTTCAATCCACATTTCCCACTCGTCTCTTTCATAACACTTGGGGCCCAGATATCTTTCACACAGTGTTCCAGATGCCTAGGTATTAAGAGCCCCAAAGCAGGGCTCAGGGCTCAATGCCCATAGCCTGTGAGACGAAGGGGTGGGGGTGGGGTGTCTGGGTGTGTGGGCCTCTCGAAGTGCTCCTGGGACCCCCTGGTCAGCCAGCCTGAGGTTCCGTGGGCAGGCACCTGAAAACCAGCCACCATGAAATCACACATGTGCTGACACTTTGTCATGGCGTGCACATCCTCACTCACTGTGGTCCCCTGAGAGTTAACTCTGGGGTTTCCCAGTGTCCTGACCCCCTCTCCACTCCCACACTTCTTGTCCCTGGGGGAATCAGAGCAACAGAATCCTGTCTTCATGCTCATTACTGCCCAGAGGTTGAGACTTAGGCCCAAGGCTGATTGTTCTATCCGGACCTAAATACCCAGCGGGTTTTTGTCCTGAATGGGATGGGAGTCGCAGAGGCCTTTTGGAGTCCTCATTTCCCCCACTTCTGGAGGCCTGAACCAGGTCCTGGCTTCACAGGGCTGCATTAGAGCCGTACAGTTTTGAAAGGGTTTAGAGGTGCCTTTGTTTTCTAATAGAAAAACTATAAGGTGTTCTATTAATTTGAAATTTTGTTTTGATTAATATGTCTGCACAGAAGTCATGAGCCTGTGTATTAAGCCTCAGCTCTTATAGGTGAAGAAAATATGTTAGGAAACCAAGAATTTCCCCTGCTAAATGATGTTAATTGATATGATGATTTAAATTTACTATGAACTAGCCCGAGTTGGGAGTTTTTAAAATGCTTTTTGCTTACGTGAGATAGTAAAGGGAAAATGAGTTTTCAAATAAATTATGTCCGAGCGTGCTGTTTTAATGTCGAAGGATCCCACGAAGGGCCCAGCTCTGGATTCCCGCAGACCTAAGTTTGCGGCCCAGTCCCACCCTGGGCAGCAGTGCGACCCCGATGTTCCTGGAGCTCGAAAAGCTTTGGTTTTGTTTGGTGTAAAAGAGGTGAATAATGATGCCTATCATAGACGTCATGTTTTTGTGAGAGAGGGAGCCTTAAAGCTCTTGCGCAGCGCAAGGGCAGACGTGTGTTAACTTAGTATTAGAATTAAGAGTAATAATGCTGTCATGGTGATTAATTGGTTTTGCTTCCAAAATTGAAATTTTGAAACAAAACAATTTTTTCCTTTTTTCTTTTTCTTCTCAATTAGGATCCAGATTCAAGGACATGGCATCATTATGTATACCAGCCCAAATACCTGGATCAGCAAAAGTCAGAAGAGCTTGATAGGGACAAGAAATTAAAAGAGGATAGTCCCAGGAAGACACCCACCAAGGATGGGGGCGTGCCCAGCCTTCCTGTATCGCTAACGAGCATTAAAGAGGAGCCCAAAGAGGCCAAGCGTCCTGATTCTCAGTCCCTAGAGGAGAGCAAGCTGAAAAATGATGATGGAAAAACACCCATGAACTGGAAGGACTCTCGGGGAGCGAGAGTGGCGGTGTCCTCGCCCATGAGTCAGCATCAGTCCTACATACAGTACTTGCATGCTTATCCTTACCCGCAGATGTATGACCCCAGCCACCCTGCATACCGGGCTGTCTCTCCCGTCCTAATGCACAGTTACCCTGGTACGTGTCATGGGTTCGCGCTATATTGGAGGGAACAGGCTGCGTGCAAATTTTAGCTGTTTAAAAAAACTGAGAATAAACGAGACGCTTTGCCAGTAACCTTTGTTTTGCTTGTTTTTAGGCTGCATCAAGTCCCTAAGGTGAAACTTAATATGAGGGTTTTTTTTGGGGGGGGGGGGTTGGTTTTTGTTTTTTGTTTTTTTTAAGATCAAATGTCAAGTGTCCTGAGCTCTCGTTTGCGTAGACTCTGATGGTCTGCTCTAGCTGTTAGACCGACATATACTTTATTGCCTATGAAAATATTCTAAGCACTTACTGTCATAATCATGATAGTTACTCTTCCTTTCACTTAAGCGGACACATAAATGTATGACACGGCTGTCAGCTCAATTCTGTTTATAACCTCCGTTCATCAGGATGAATTAACCGGGAGAAGAAAATCGGAGAGCCTACGTACAGTTTAACGATGATGTAGCCCACGCTTAATGTCATCCCCTATTTTAAGATCTCCGCCTCTTATCCCAAATTCATGTAACCCAGGTGATTTTATTTTCTTTTTTTAAGACAGAGCCTGTGACTTGATGTGGCATTTGTTGTGTATCTGCAGGGGCCTATCTCTCTCCGGGATTTCATTATCCAGTTTATGGGAAGATGTCAGGGAGAGAAGAGGCAGAGAAAGTCAATAGCAGCCCTAGCATCAGCACGAAAACATCGACGGAATCGAAAGCCCTTGACTTGCTCCAGCAGCATGCCAACCAGTACCGCAGCAAGTCTCCCACCGTAAGCCGCCTTTTGTTGTTGCTTTCAAAGTACCGTGTTTTCGGGGGAGAGAAGGGGACAAGCTAGGAAACGGTCTTGAAATATAATTGGCTTTCGAGCCCCAGCTGTGATTTCAAGATGCTGTTTTATCTTCACACAGAAAGCATGGAATGTTCAAACGTAAGGTGCTTTCATACGGGGGGAGGGGGGGGGGATGGTCAGAGTGCGTGTGTGTTGCTGGCGAGCTTTTCTGTTGCAGAATGCATTGTACCTTGACTACCAGCAGGGTGCTTGTGAGGGGGACATGGACATTCATAGGAACCTTCAGCTTTGGGTGCGAAGTGTTTTGGATGCCTAATCAGATGCTGGTGGCTGCATAAGCTGTGTTTCGGCTTGGACCCCTGGTCCTGTCCCCATAGCTTCCCGAAGCCTTGCGAGCAGGTGTCTTTATGAGAGATGGCTCCCCCCTTGGTCCCCCATCCCTGCCCCCCAAGAAAAAGGGCATCTGCTAGTTCTACAGGCTGTTGTGAAGAGAGACAAAGGACACGGTAGTTCTTGCCTAGAAAAGAGAGGTTTAGGAGAAAATGTAGGATCTGTGATATGGACGAGTCCACCAGAGACTCTGTAAGTGGGAAAAGATGATATCTGAGTCTCTTTCTGTGGGTCCTCCTTCTAGTGCTAAGATTTTTTTCAAGTGAGAACAAAGAACTTTAGGTGGGCTAAGTTCTGATGGGTGGAAATGTATGGGAGAGACAGTCCTTAACTGTGATTTGGGAGAACAGAGAGCTTCTCTACGCCCCTTCAAAAACGGGCGGATTCTGGAATGCTTCCAGAGGCACAGGGCAATGCTTTCCTGTACTCGATACTGACATACAAGGTTGAGATGCGTATTTTCAATGGACTGAACTAGAGACGGGCATGTTTAAAGTTATGAGATAGATTCTCCCCACCCAATGTAAACAAAATACAAGGATAATTAGAAAACTTGACTTAAATCTCTGCAACTACTTTTCTCACCCCTTGATCAAAGTATGAAAGTTGTTTCTGGGAAGACATTGGGGAGATTGTAATCTTGAGGTTATGAGCGGGCGTAAAGCAAAGTCCTCTTATTTCCACCATTGAGGAAAACCTCGATGCCCTTTGGTTTACTTTTAGGTGGGAGCATTTCTTTAGTGTTGGCTTCATGCCAGCTGAAACTCACGCATGCCTTTTGAACTTGCCTTCCCATTAATCAGGAATGTTAAGTATGTCTGCATTTGCTTTTTAATCATTGACAAATACTGCTCAAGGGACAGAGGTGGTTTTAGCACTCCTACCGGTGGTTTTTCAGAATCTTAAGAGGAGCCCATCTCTCTTTTCTGTTGCAGCCCGTGGAAAAGGCGACCGCAGAGCGGGAGCGGGAGGCCGAAAGGGAGAGGGACCGCCACTCCCCCTTTGGCCAGCGTCACCTGCACACGCACCACCACACCCACGTTGGCATGGGTTACCCACTAATCCCTGGTCAATATGACCCTTTCCAAGGTCAGCAGCTCCGTCGTTACTGCGCGGCTCATTCTGCTCGGGGAAACTATTTGCCCAAAGTGTCACAAAATTGCCTTTCGTGTCACAAAATAAATATATTGAGCCTTGAGTTCACATTAACTCCAGGGAGTAAGTAAGTTCTTAATTCTTATTTCCTAGTGACACAGCGGAGGCGATTGCCCACATCTTTTGTGTTCTGTTGAGACAGGAGATGGCTCCCACTTAATAATTGTCGCTGGTTGATGTTATCGGCGGCTTACTGTTATCTCAGGGACCGAGGGTGGTGGCCAGTGTCTGGGGCACCGAATATAACAATCAGAGGATCAGATAGCTACTTGAGGGAAATTGCTGGGGAAAAAAGGGAGGGATGGTGAGAGGCTTTGGTGACATTGCAGTGATTCTGCAGGCCTTTCCTGTTGCTCTCCCGCCCCCTGGAAGTAATGGGAGTGGCGCGATCCGGTTTAACACTTTTAATCAGCTCTAATTCAGGGACTCTTTGCAGCCGTTCATGGCTGTGACTTTCAAGATGGAGAAACATTTTGAAGAAGCCATAGAATCGACATGAGAGAGCCTTCAATTTGTGGTGTTATTTAGCTGAACTTGTGCCGTTTGTCCCAGCTCTGTGACCTCACGGGGTGGGGGGGGGGGTGCTGGCCCCATCGCTACCCACAGATCCACTGGCCAGGTTCTTGCTGTCTTAGCTCAGACTGCCAGGATGAAATGTCGCAGACTCCATGACTTGCAACAGCAGACATATTTCCCGTAGTCCTGGAGGCTGGGGGTCTCAGCGCAGGGTACTAGCACGGTTGCTTGGTGGTGAGTGCTCTGTACCTGGCTTGAAGGAAGCTGCCATCTTGCTGTGTACCTATATGACCTCTTCTCTGTGAGAGAGAGCGCGCGCTACCCTTTGAGGTCTCTTCTATACGGACACTGGTCTTGGTGAATTAGGGTGCCAACCTTATGACCTCACTTAACCTTAATCATTTAGGTCCTGTAATGAGATAGTTACATTGGGGGTTAGGGCGTCTACATAGGAATTTGGGCAGGGGGAGACACATTCAGCCCCTAGCCCGTGCCACGTTGCCCCTTCTTTGTGTGAATACGAGAGAACATGTCTGAAGGTACCTCCCAAAGTGGGTTGTGCTATGCAGATGTGAAGAGTCATTTTTATTTATTCATCTCGTGTTGCTCGCCGTCAGCTAGCGGCATTAAGAAAGAACAGAGAGGACACAGAAGGAGAGTATTCTTTCCCAGGTTGGTGCTTGTGTTTTCTTGTTTTTCTGTTTTTCTGGGTTTTTTTTTTGTTTTTTTTCTGTAGAATGACAAATCACTTCCTGTTAGGCCACTTTATGCCATCTGGAGCTATGCCGTTCTCTCGACTGCCGTCTTTCTCTTGCAGGGTAGAAGTGAAGACTGTTTCTAAGTTCGATTCACTGATTCTGTATGAATTCCTGACGGGGTGCCTTGTGTTCCTTCACTGGGGAAATGTTAAAGTGTGATACAAGTTATTATGAAATTACTGTGTTTGAAGCACATCGCGTGTTGCTTCTGTCGTTCGCTGAGACTTTTGCTTCATGTTGTGACCCGCTACCTATTAATTCTGCCGAGCTTCCCGTTCAGGAATGTGCGCAAACCATTTAGCTCCATGCAGAGTCCCGGAGATGGAATGTCTAGGAATAGCTATTAAGAAAACCACAGAGTCTTGGATAAATGGATAGATGTTGGTTAGACCACGGAGTTTGGTCTCCGTCCTTGCTGCGTGAAACGTGTCATGTGTGTGTTTAGAAAAGGTCAGATTGCTATACGCCTTCACCCCCGGGGGCCTGTACCTGCTCTTATCTTTCCGAATGTCACAGAAACCCTGCATTTTTTCCCCATCAGGCTTGACCTCCGCCGCCCTCGTTGCCTCTCAGCAGGTGGCCGCCCAGGCATCTGCATCAGGAATGTTTCCTGCACAAAGACGGTAAATATCCTGTACATTTCAAATCTGTTTTCTACATAGAGACAGCAGTGATTGGGGGGGGGGGGGGAGTTAAATATAGGCTTTTTAGACCCAAAACTTGGCTCCTTGGGGTTTTATAATGTTGTAATGTGTTTTTATGCCCCTGTTGCTTCCCGTGCAAGCTTACCTTCCAGGACCTCCTTTCTTTAGCTGTAACATGGGTTAGCAATCAATGGATCCGTGTTTTTTTTTTAACAGTTGAAAGTCTCTCAGGTTGTCCTCACACAGCCTTGTTAAAATAATTCGCTATGACTCCTTTTGTTTTATCCTGTGTGAAAAACAAAGCCGCGAAGGGAGATGCTTATTTTCATCATGCTAAAGGTCATGTTTGTTCTTCAATACTTTGAATTACCCCTCCCGTTGTTTGAGAAAGGAAAACAATTTCTTCTTCCGCGGTGTGTATCCTTATCCTCATGTTCATTCCCTCTCTGTAGAAATGAATCCCATGAACGGAATAGAATTGAGATAAGCCTATCAGTCTTGGGGTTTTCGTATTTTCATTGTCACTTGTGGCGAGAACCTCGTGCTAAGGTCTTCTTTTCTTTTGCAGAGAATAACAAGATTGGAAATATACGTTGTCATGTGACTGGATCACATGGGGAAGCGCTTTATACAAACATCAGTTCCATGGTGTTAATTTGAAATGCCTTTAATGGCAGGCAAAAACCAGTCATTTCATTTTTGTAAATTACAGATTTTATCACAGAGTAACAAATGTTGCTGTAATTAAAGTTCTGTTTTATATATATATACGTATACATATATGTATATATACATATATATATATATATTCTTTACTTTTTGTATCAGTAACCAGGCTCGCACACACAGGGTCTGCTGCCAAGTCGCAAACCACTCAGTAAAGGAAATAAAAAGTATATCTGTCATGTTGAAAAGTGTTGGCCGCAGAAGGCTGCTTACTTTCTTTTCCTTTTCACTTGTAAATAAAGGACATTCTGTATCCGTGTGCCCGAACCTTGCATATCCTTCCTAGATACCCCATGAGGCCCTCAGAAAGGCTGGCTGTGATGATGACGCTTGGGTACAATTTAGAAGTCTATTTGGTGGCTCCCGTTAAAGACACATCAGTGTGAAATGCTCCTGTAGTCACTGTTTGTACTTGTGTGTTGTGGGGAAAAAAAAAAAAAAAGACTTATGGAAAGGCATGGGGTTGCCAGTACCACAAAAACTGTGTTGTATATAATGTAAAGATTAAAATGGGGAAATAATGAGCATCTGTGAATAATGAGATGTCATTTTTTGATAATCTTGAACGGCAAATAACCCAATAGCCTGCGTACCAGAGACATCTGTGATTGTTCTATTACTTGAATAGTCTTGCAGTCCTTTTTTTTTTTTTTTAATGTTTACAATTATCCAGTTTTAGAAGAGAGAGACTTTAACGCCATTGCCTGGTTACTTGTTTTATGCTGTAATCTAGTTTATTTTATGTAAAATGTATATTGAATGCTTTCCTTTTTTATACCTGCCTTAAATAATTTGGCAATCAGAATTAAAAAGTTTTTTTTTTTTATAACGGCCTCTTGTCTGTCTCGTGTTATTTCTCGATGGCTGAGAGTGATTCTCGTTCTCAAAGAAAGGTTGCTTAATATTACGAATGTTCACTTTGAAAGAGAAAGTACACGCATACTGAGTTTTCTCGTGTGAGACGCAGGTGTAACATCCAAGTGGTGTATTTAATTCTGTGGACGTGTGCAAATTTACTGGATATTTACTCCAAACACGGAGCATCGCATCAGTACAAATTGGTACATCCGGATTTCTCTGATAGGGAATGATATTCCAAAGGTGTCCATCTTGGGACATGTGGACAGTAGAAGTCAGCCATTCATTTGACTTATCTTTGAGTTGTTTCGCTTGCGTATTTTATGCCCCACGTACAGAATTAACTGCTTGTCTCCTTGCCTCCCTTCCTCCCTCCCTCCTTTCCAGCAAACACTTACTAAGCACTTACTTTATCCCAGGCACCATATAGGGACTGGGATATAGCCGTGAACATAGCAGATTAAAATTCCTGTCCTCCTAGAAAGTGCGTTTTCTAGTAGGTGTGGTAAGCTCCTGTACCTGCTAATGGCAGTTCTCCCACTTGGTGTTTCTACAAAGTCCTTTAAGTTGACAGACTTTGTCTTGGTATAATGTGGTTAGCTCTCCTCTTTGGGGCCCTTCGCTTCACCAAACGGATGAGATTTCTGCACTCCCAAGTGTTTCCTCTACTTTCGGAAAAGCCTTGCAAGTTTGTCCGCATCCTTGACAGATTTCTCTAGAAGGTTATGTTTCTCCAGATTTTCACTTCAGTTGTCTTTTGGATTTCATCCATGTGACTGTTTCTAAAAACCTCGGTGGTGGTGGTTTTTCCCCACGCGTGAACATTTAACATGTTTGTCGCCATTTTTGTAAAGTTACCAAATGTTTTCAGTTCGTAGAGCACATCTCGATGTGTCCTTTCCGAGTCTATGTAACTTTTCTGCGCCATTTCAGCAAGTATGTTTCCTCTGTTCCAAATATGGTCTCAGGTATGTCTGTTGATTGCCTCCATGCTGCTGCGGTTCTAGAACAGAGTGAACAATTTAGTTGTTCGAGACGCAGGAGCAGGACTAAGGCGGTCTGCTCCCATCTTCTGCTGAATCACTGCATCCCCATGGCAGCGAGGGGATGCTATGGGTTCCGGGGTGATTTTCCTGCTTTTAGTTAGAAGCGTTTTGTTTAAATTCTGTGAAATGCAGTCTTGCCTTTTTGCCACAGAATGACAGGATGTCCCACCAGCCTTTTGATCACTACTAGTTAGGTGCCTAAATGGTTAGAGTCTAAGTAGATGTATCTGGCTGTGCTTTGCTCCGCTACTGAATAAACAGGAGTGCCGGGAAATGCAGAGAGATATAGGACCAAAAGCACAATGCGATGTGAATAGTCTCTCCCCCTCGGCTTTTACGGGAACGTTATTCATGACTGGTTTACATTAATCACTAAATGAAGTTTTGTTTCTCCGCCCGAACCGTTAGAGTGTTGTCTTTGCTTATGACAACATGAAATTGCCAAAGGGCAGGGTTTGTTTATATTATGTGTGCGGGTTCTCCGGCTGAGTACATAGTCAGGACCGAATGGTAAATTAAAGATTCCCAAAAGACAAGCCTACTTGGCTCGGTTATATTACTATGATGAATCTGCCATTAATACGGTTCTAATTGTTTTACTTTTATAGACATAAAATCAGTCCCCTTAGTGACTAATAATAGGGTTTATTGATTTTACTAAACATTATTCATTCCAGGCCGGCTCCTATCAGCTTGTCCTGATCATATGCAAAGAGCCCGCAGTGCTGACACAGTGCAAATTAACTTCACGGAGAGATGGGAGCGAAGACTTGTTTACAGCTGTGGTCCCATCGAAGGCAGACTATTAAAAACAAGGTAATAGGCCCCACGTAGAACCGCGGGTCCCTGGATGTGGATCGCAGCTGGCTTCTTCGTGGAAACTTGCCATTGGTGTTCAGCGCCGGCCGTGAACGTGAACACTCACAGAGTTAAAAGCCGGCCTTATCTGTTCCCACTGGTGGTGACCCCGATTTACTGTGGTTTCGGCCTGAGGGTCTGAGAGCCCCCAGAATGAATAGCTCTGATTGATACGGGATAAAACAGCAGTTTAAATGATAATTGCTGGTCATTTCATTCCCTCCCGGACTCTGAAAAAGAAAAGAGACAGGCAAAGCCATTTATTATTGTGTTTGTCACCAAACACAGTCATCCATTCCTTGCTTTTTGCAGAAGCATGAGTCATAACCGTTGTTTACTTGGAGGAGCGAAGCCCACGATGGGGCCTCTGGTGCAGAATCTGGATTTTTTTTCTTAACAAAAGCACTCTCTAAAGCAGGGCTTCCCAGACTCTGCACTTAACACTCGTAAAACCCAATTACAGTGTCCGCTGCAGCGCTGAGGACGCTGAGGCCCAGAGGTAGAGTGATTTGAGGTCACATGGCTCTCAGCCCAGGGGCAGGCTTTATGACCCCCGTGCTCTCCTGCTTCAGAAAAGGGATCCTAAACTCAGGAAGTAACCAGACCGAGCCCGCTTTCTTTGCTAAAGTCTCTGTTATTCTCAGAGGGGCAAATGGGAGAACTCCAGTCCGCGTCTCTAGTCTTCTGTGAGACAAAACCCCGGTACAACTTTGCGCACAGTTGGGTAGCCACACAGGCCTGGGATCCCAAGAGGCTGGAGCTCATTGCTGGCCTAAGTTGCTGGAAGTTTTCCTTTTTTCCTGGTGGTCAAGGTGGTCCTTCTTGCCTTTAGTCGTCTGCCACATGAAGCTGGGAAGTAGAAACTCAATATGAGTTTGGTTTGGTGGGAAGGGTGCTCGTGTGTCAGAGGCTGGTGGGGAAAACTGGATTCTGATTAGTTAAAAAGAAAAGTGAAGCAAGCCGTGGGCACCTGGCTGGCTCGGGGTGGGGCGTGCAGCTCTTGGTCTCGGGGTTAGGAGTTCAAGCCTCACATTGGGCCTAGATCCTACTAAGGGGGAAAATAAAGAAGACTATAAAAAGAAGAGGTTCAAACCACAACTCTAAATGCATTTCCTGTAACCGGATCCTTTTCTAGGGCGTTTTGTGTGCAGAGGGAGATCTGTGAAACATTTATTTCCAAAATGTAAACATTTAAACTGTATCCCAACTTTTATAAAGTTGTATTAGAATTGCTTCTTTATGTTAATTTAGTGGAAGCCTAAAAAAATGAATGTCCTGGATTTTTCTTTCTTTTTTTAAAGATTTTATTTATTTGAGAGAGAGAGAGTGAGTAAGAGAGGGAGAGAACACACAAGCAGAGGGAGAGACAGAGGGAAAGGGAGAAGCAGACTCCCCATTGAGCAGGGAGCCCAATGTGGGGCTCAATCCCAGGAGCCCCCGGGATCATGACCTGAGCAGAAGGCAGATGCTTACGTGACTGAGACACCCAGGTGCCCCTGGCTTAGATTTTTTTGGCCTCTGAAAGGACTTCGTTCCAGAAAGTATTTGCTGCGGGCCGGATATACTATTTGGTTAAAAAATTCTTCCTAAGAGGGGTGGCAGAAGGCTGTGGCTCAAGGCATCCTGAGCCTCACGCAGTCATCAGAGAACCAGGCTGGAAAGAGAAGTCTTCCCATCACCCTCCAGTGAAGGTCGCTCCACCACCCACCCCATCCTCCTAGATCAGATGCCGAATTTTCCAGGGTTTATTTGCAGGGTGATGATTAGCAGGTGGGGAAGGAGGGGTGCAATCCCCAACCTGGCGGGGGCGGCTTTTCAACCTGATCGTGGAGAGGGAGGGCATCTCCAGCAGGATTGGTTGTCGGGCATGATGTTTTCCACCGCACATAATAGAAACCTTGTCTCCAACTGCCTCCAGCCCCAAGGAAATATATTCTGTTCCATAGCCTGAGGCTGAGAGCAGGGCGAACTCCAGTGCAGTCCTCCACATCCGTGGGCCTGCTTCTCTGGAATACTCTTTGCTCATCCTCCTCTCTATCCCTCATGTTAATGGCTGTGGGAGTTCCACCGGCCCCGTCCAGAGACATGCACGTCTTTCCGTGTCTGTGTCCTAGGAGGGAAGAAGCCTTTCTCGGACAGCTGGCAGACATCCCCTCAAGTCTCCTTGACCACAGTCAGGGTACATGCTCACTCCTGGACCATCACAGACCAGAGGACAAGATTGCTGTGACTTCCTCGGGTTGAGAAGGGTGAGAATCTGCCCCTGGATCATGCATGGGAGAGGTGCTTGATGGCTTAGAACCAGGCTTCCGTTAGGGAGGAGGCTGAAGGAGATGAGTGTCCTGTTGTCTGAGCCCAGTGGCACTTGGTAGATTCTCCTAACGTCCTCTGGTTCTCTTGAGGTATGTCTGCATCCAGGATGGGGTCTGGGTGTGAAGCAGGCAGTCGTTGGCACGTAAGCAAAACTCAGGGAGACCTTCGACTCTTACCTGATTCTCCCTTAGAGAATCCCGTGATTGGGCAGAATTCGTGTGGCGAGATACTCATGTGATGGGCTACACTGAACATCCAAAAACATACAAAGGAATTCAGAAACCTACCAAGCAGGACTCTACTGGTTAGAAGAAAGATACCAGTCTCCACTGCCACCCCAATATACCAGTCCCTGCTGCGTGTGTGCGCGCACACACACACACACACACACACACACAGTTACATGCTCTTTTTCCCTGCAGAAGGTCTCTAGAATTAGTAGGCTATAAGAAATAAGAGGGACCTACCATTTCCCCCAAGCAAGTAGCCCATACTCTGAAGAGAAAAGAGGAGCTCGGGTCCCTTCCTTACTGTATTAGAAGTACAAGTGTGAGGTCGGCTGGGGGGGGTGGTGTTGCCATAAGGGGACTGGAGTGTTAGGAGGGGCACGTGTCAGGCACTGGTGTACCAAGAGAAAGGACAAATTAGCCCACTGGCAGGGGAGAATCTTATCATAAACAAGGAAGATTCCCTGACAGAAAGAGAAGCCAGGCTTTCACGTGTGGTCATTGACAGAATTATCAAAAGCTTTCAGTTGAGAAAGAGCCTTGAGTGGTTCTCGCAAAGCAGTCTTGCTGTCCTGAAGAGGAAGAGTAGGTGGGTAGTTCCTAGGTAGTCCCAATGGTGGGGGGGTTGGGGTGGAGGGCTTAATCCTCTTGACCTTTGACCTCCTCTGCCCTCTCAGAGATCACAGCAGTTGGTAGGAAGAAGGTAAAGGAGCAGCCCCAATTTCCTGCCCTTCTCTCAGTCTCTCCCAGTTCCTGTTCCAGTGTGGAGAGGGTGTTTACTGGGGTAGATGACAAGCTCAGTGGTTCTATGGGGAGGTCCCTGAGGGGTGAGGGGTGACCCAGGGCTCCACCCAGCAGCTCTAGTGACTGGAAACACTTTGGGGAGGCCTCGGTTCCTTCCAAAGAAGGAATGTTGAAAGTAGGTTAATAGGACAGGAGGCAGAATCCTTCCAGGAAGTATTTCCCGAGCGCCCACTCAAAGGACCTGGGGCTTCCTAGGTCTTCCACCTAGACTTTGTGCTCACAGCCCTTCTAGACAGAGGGGACAGCCCTCCTCTCTGTGCATCAGCCACCTGTGTGTGCAGAGCTGGGCGGAGCAGAGCTCTGCAGACTTATTGTTGACTGGGAAGACAGATGTGTAGACAAGCATTCACCCCAGGGACTCTACCCCCCAGCTTAGAAAGCTTCAGGCTTGATGTGCTCCGCCTCAGAAATCCGCAGGTGCCTGGCCATCTGCCACCCCCCAACCCCCACCATCCCCTCAGTGATAAGATGCACGGGGACACACAGTGTATTTTATGGCAACAGTTTGGTGACCAGACTGTCTGGGGGCTGAAGCGGGAAAGGCCCCCAGCAGGCAGGTCCGGGAGGCCCTCTGCCCAGTGGCACCGTGAACTCAGTCACCAGGCCCCTGGGGAGTGGCAGACGGGCCCGGAGGTAGGAAGCTTTGTGACTCATTTCTGCACCTTGCTTGGATTCTGTCGTCGTCGGTGAGCAGCAACGTCAGAGGCAGAAAAAATGCCACACTGCCAGGGAAGTCCCAGAGCCTGACAGAGGCCAGCCTGAACATGGTTTCTATCTTGAGAGTCCTCTTGCTGGGGCACAGCAGCTTCTGGAAGCCCCACGTGACAGTCCAAGGAGCCCAGGCACATAATATGCTCTTATAATTGTATTTCTTTGGTGTTGGTTGTGATCCCTCCTCTTTCATTCATGATTTTATTAATTTGGGTCCTTTCTCTTTTCTTTTGGATAAGTCTGGCCAGGGGTTTATCAAT
>CM052895.1:13001351-13031175 GCA_028534135.1 Potos flavus | reverse complement strand
AACAGTTGTGTTTTCATTTTCATTTGTTTCCATGAATTTTTTAAATTCTTTAATTTCCTGGTTGACCCATTCATTCTTTAGTAGGATGCTCTTTAGCCTCCATGTATTTGAGTTCTTTCCAACTTTCCTCTTGTGATTGAGGTCTAGTTTCAAACCATTGTGGTCTGAAAATATGCAGGGAATGATCCCAATCTTTTGGTACTGGTTGAGACCTGATTTGTGACCCAGGATGTGATCTATTCTGGAGAATGTTCCATGTGCACTGGAGAAGAATGTGTATTCTGTTGTTTTGGGATGAAATGTCCTAAATAAATCTGTGATGTCCATCTAGTCCAGTGTGTCATTTAAAGCCTTTATTTCCTTGTTGATCTTTTGCTTAGATGATCTGTCCATTTCAGTGAGGGGGGGGTGTTAAAGTCCCCTACTATTATTGCATTATTGTCAACGTGTTTCTTTGATTTTGTTATTAATTGGTTTATATAATTGGCTGCTCCCATGTTAGGGGCATAGATATAGATATTTAAATTGTTATATCTTCTTGTTAGACCCCATAAATATGATATAGTGTCCTTCCTCATCTCTTATTATAGTCTTTGGCTTAAAATCTAATTTATCTGATGTAAGGATTGCCACCCCAGCTTTCTTTTGATGTCTATTAGCATGGTAAATTGTTTTACACTCCCTCACTTTAAATCTGGAGGTGTCTTTGGGTCTAAAATGAGTCTTGTAGACAGCATATCGATGGGTCTTGTTTTTTTTAATCCATTCTGATACCCTGTGTCTTTTGATTGGGGCGTTTAGCCCATTTACATTCAGGGTAACTATTGGAAGATATGAATTTAGTGCCATTGTATTGCCTGTAAGGTGACTGTTACTATATATTGTCTTTGTTCCTTTCTGGTCTGTTCCTTTTAGGCTCTCTCTTTGCTTAGAGGACCCCTTTCAATATTTCCTGTAGGGCTGGTTTGGTGTTTGCAAATTCTTTTAGTTTTTGTTTGTGCTGGAAGCTTTTTCTCTCTCCTTCTCTTTTCAATGACAGCCTAGCTGGATATAGTATTCTTGGCTGCATATTTTTCTCATTTAGCGCTCTGAATATATCATGCCAGTCCTTTCTGGTCTGCCAGGTCTCTGTGGATAGGTCTGCTGCCAATCCAATATTTCTACCATTCTATGTTACAGAACTCTTGTCCCTAGCTGCTTTCAGGATTTTGTATTTGTCACTGAGACTTACAAGTTTTACTATTAGATGATGGGGTGTGGACCTATTTTTATTGATTTTGAGGGGGGTTCTCTGTTTCTCCTGGATTTTGATGCTTATTCCCTTCACCAAATTAGGGAAATTCACTGCTATAATTTGCTCCAATATACCTTCTGCCCCTCTCTCTCCTTCTTCTGGGATCCCAATTATTCTAATATTGTTTCATTGTATGGTATCACTTATCTCTTGAATTCTCCCCTCGTGGTCCAGTAGTTGTTTTTCTCTCTTTTGCTCAGCTTCTTTATTCTTCATCATTTGGAGATGGAGAATATTCTCCATCAGTCTCTCCTGCCTCATTTATCCTAGCAGTAAGAGCCTCCATTTTTTATTGCACCTCATTAATAGCTTTTTTGATCTCAACTTGGTTAGATTTTAGTTCTTTTATTTTATTTTGGATTCTCTAGTATCTTCCATGCTTTTTTCAAGCCCAGCTAGCATCTTGATAATCATCATTCTGAACTCTAGTTCTGGCATCTTACTAATGTCCATATTGATTAGGTCCCTAGCCTTTGGTACTGACTCTTGTTCTTTTTTTTGTGGTGAATTTTTCTGCTTTGTCATTTTATCCAGATTAAGAATAGATGAATGAGAGGACAGAATACTAAAAGAGTAGCAATGACCCCAGAAAAATATACACTAACCAAATCACAAGAGACCCAAAACCGGGGGGAAAAGAAAGGGGGAAAAAAAGAAAAAAAAAAAAAAAGAGGAATTGATAAGAAGTTGGTTGAAAAAAGAAAAAAAAAAAAGAGGAAAGAATGTGATCAGGCTGGAGACTAGAACAAAGCCATGTGCTAGATTTAGGGTATATTTTGATCTATTAGAAGAAACTGGATCCCAAAATTTTAAAGAAAAAAACCCTATATGTATACAAAAAATAAGGTTAAATACAATGAAGGGATAAAATAGGAGTATAAAATGAAAGTTAAAAAAGATTTTAAAAAGGTATTGATAAGATAAAATAGTTAAAAAACATTAAAATAGGAAAGAGGAAAAATTTTAAAAATAGAGTAAGAAAAAAATAAAATTAAAAAAATTTAACTTTGAAAGACTAAATGATCATGGGAAAAAAGCCATGAATTCTGTGTATTGCTTTCCCTTAGCTCTGGATTTCCACAGTTCTCACTGATCTGTGAACTTCGTTTTGGCTCGATGTTCTTGCTAATCTTCTAGCGGAGGGGCCTGTTGCAGTGATTCTCGAATGTCTTTGCTCGAGGCGGAATTGCACCGCCCTTGCCGGGAGCCGGGCTAAGTAATCTGCTCGGGTTCGCTCTCGGGAGCTTTTGTTCCCTGAACGCTTTCCGTACAGCTTTGGAGGAGGGGAATGAAAATGGCGGCCTCCCAGTCTCCGGCCCGTAGGAGCCGAGAGCTCAGGGCCCCACTCCTCAGTGCGCCCTCAGAGAAAAGCAGTCAGTCCCTCCCGGCTCCCTGGTCTCCGGCCACGCTCCGAGCTCAGCCGGCCTGTGACCGAGCGTTTCTGTCTCTGGCGCACGGGCCCGTTTGGAGTCTCCAAACCCAGCAGATTCCTGCGCTCCGCTCCTCCCGGAGGAGGAAGGTGAGTCTCTCCAGATGTGCTGCTGGTTGGGTCCCTGCCTGAAGAGCAGTGGCCTGACTGTGCTGCCGATCATGGTTTAAGGTAACCCCGAGCTGAGAGCTCCCCCCTCGGCTCCGTCTCTCCAGCCGGCTTCCCCGCTCTGATACCTGGGGGCTCTGCCGCACTCAGACACCTGTGGTCTTTCTGTGACCCCACGGGTCCTGAGACCACAGTGTCCCTGCGAGGGCTCCACCCCCCGCGGTCTATCTTCCCGAATGTTGCCTCAGATTCCCTTCTCTGCGCGTCCTACCTTCCAGAAAGTGGTCTCTTTTCTGTTCCTAGAATTGCTGCTCTTCTTCTCTTCTATCTCCTGTTGAGTTTGTAGGCTTTCAGAATGGTTTGATATCTATCCAGCTGAACTCCTGGTCCTAATGATATTTAGGTTTTCTACTCCTCCACCCTCTTGCTCTTTTCTTCCGGCCCATAATCTCATAGCCCTGCTTCTTTTGGTACAACTGTCCCTTTGTCCTGCTTCTGTTGATGGACGGACTGGTGCTTCCGGGCTGCTGTTATTAAATACGGCTTGGGATGCTTACGGAGTGCCCTCTGGTCCATTTCTCAGCATCATTTAACTGCCTCAGCCTTTCAGTTTGCACCCCAAGTTCCTACACTGGGTGTAATGGGTTTCCATCCCTTTCATAACCTGATGTGGCTGGCCAGATTTGGGAGAGGTGGGACAGAATCCTAGAACTCAGGACTGTCCCTTCTAGAAGGCTCAGTACAGCAGCTTCTCCAAGAGTGGTGGGGGTGAGTGGGTGGCATTTCTCCTGTACCCTGACATGACATTCCCTCAGTCGTTCGGCACATATTTATTGAGTGCCTGTTTTAGACTAAAAGCTGTTGTGGATGCTGGAGATAGAACACTAAAGAGAAGACACCCAACTCCACCCTCGTGGAGCTTACATTCTCCTGGGAGAGGGTGGCCTCAAAGAAGCATGCGAGCAAATACATACCAGGTCAGGTGGTAGTGAGCCATGTAGAGACAGGCAACGTAGAGCCAAAAGGATAGGGAGCATCTCGCATGTGGAAGAGGTAATTCCTATTTTTTGGTATTCGAGACACGTAATTAAAGCTCCTAAAGCCCTTGGAATTTCCAGGGTGCCTGGGTGGCTCAGTTGGTTTAGCATCTGAGTCTTGATTTCCACTCAGGGTTGTGAGATCAAATCCTGTCTGGGGCTCTGCGCTCAGAGGGGTGTCTGCTTGAGGATTCCCTCTCTCTTTCTCCCTCTGCCCTTCCCCCACTCTAAATCTTTAAAACAAACAAATAAAACCCTTGGATTCACCAAAGTGATAGGAGTGCATTTTGTTATTCGTAAGGTGCTCCTCCAGCCATACCCAAATGTGTAGTAATGAGGTGACTCTTGGCAGGCAAAAGTTTGGGTTGGGGGCTGGTTGCAGAGGAGGCAACCGCATGATGAGAGGCTTGGAACTTTTGGAGGGACAAGGACTGGAGATGGAGTTTAATCACGGATGGCCAATGACTTAGATAAAAGCATGACTATGCAATGAAAGTTTGATAAAAACTTATCCTGACGATAAAATGATAATCTTAAGTATGCTTTCTTAAGTTCTAGGAGTTGTTCTAACAAATTATTGAAACTGAGGGGGTGTCATGGGAACCCAAGATTTATTGTTGGCTCTGCACAGGTGTGCTTAGCCTGGGGACCCAATTTGTGTCTCGTGTCTGAAGGGGGGACATTCTTCATTTAAGAGACTGAATCCTTAACTTATGGGGTCTGTGCTTACACAGGGCAGTGTCAGAATCGAATTGACTCCCAGGACACCTCTCTCACTTGGCGTCGGAGAACTGGAGAATTGTTACTGGAAAAAGATGTCATTTTATAGAGGGGGGGTTCAGGAAACAGCTGAAGGAGTTGAGGGAACATGTCATATAGATGTCTGGAAGAATAGTGTTTCAGGCAGAGGGAAGAGCAAGTGCAAAGGTCCTGAGATAGGAATGTGTTTGGACAATTTAAGGGAGAGGAAGAAGAATGTGGCTAGAGCACGAGTAAGGAGTCCATTGGTGGATAAGGTTTGTGTTGACACAGCCTTACAAAGGGAGCCTCCAAGGACCAGCCAGGCAAGCTGTCCCATAGAGGTGGGACAGAAAGCTCACAGACTGAGATACAGAAATCACATGGTTAATCGAAGCAATGTAACTTTAAGCATAGAGTTTGAAGCCAGTTGAAGGAAATGGAGTGGACTAATCACTTAGGCTGGGGCACAGGCCGATGGAAGGGCCACAACCCCTGAGTTCTGTGTTGTAAGTAGGCTTTTGTCCTCGATAAGAGGCAGATGAGGCTTTGCATGAGTGTCAACAGTGAGTGGTCCTCATCTATATTTAGGAGATCATGAATATTCAGTGCTTTGTGTGTCTCATGTATATTTAGTGGTCATGAATATTTAGTATTTACTTACTTCTTCCATTTCCCTTCTATCTAGGTTCACACATATATGGTCTATTTGCTTTATCTGTCTTCACCTGTCTCCCAGGTAAATAATTTAATTA
The DNA here is from genome assembly GCA_028534135.1 of Potos flavus. Lineage (NCBI taxonomy): Eukaryota > Metazoa > Chordata > Mammalia > Carnivora > Procyonidae > Potos > Potos flavus. Next base: position 13,025,814 of record CM052895.1, on the reverse strand, counting down.
TCTGTGCTTGACACATCTAATGATTTGCATCAGTCCCCTTTGTTTTGTCTTGTGTAGCCGAGTTGAATATTCTCACTGTGGTCAGTGCACACTGCATGAGACCTGGGAGTTGGATGGAGAGTGGTGGCAAAGTAGCAGAGTCTTACAAGCCATTGTAAGGACTTAATTTTTACTCTGAAGGGGACGTAGGAGATGTGTGTTGGATGAGCCTAAAATTTCATCACGTACATGGGAGATTTTAGGAAAGACAGGAGGTAGGAACAATTATGGAAGCAGATGCCAGGAAATTGTTTGCAGAGGGATGTCCTTATAAAAGGGTTCTCTAGACTGAGGAATTTTACTCATTTGCCTACCAGCTCTTTCAATCTTGTCCTGGTGGTGAGGGGACAGCCACGTGCCGGAGGAGGCAATCACCCCACGATGTGAAGGGCGGGACTGGGCTAGGAGAGGATGGGAGTCAGCCTCGGGAACAGGTGCAGCCAGCTCTGGAAGGAAGTTAATGGGAGAAGTTTGCAAGGTGGGAGGTAACATAGTACTTTTAAGGTTGAGAGGCACTGCTGTTCTTAGCCCATCATTCAATCTTTGCCAGAAGCTTGACTTGCCTCCCTAAGATACCCTATTCTGGTTATTCCTTCTCTATTTTTTCTCATTGGAATGAATTTTAAATGGTCCAGTATTATGTTAATCACCCCATTTCTGTGATTTGGGTTCATCGGGGCAGAGAAGTAATACATTTAACTATTTTTTAAAAAATATTTTATTTATTTGACAGAGAGAGAGAGAGATCACAAGTAAGTAGAGGCAGGCAGAGAGAGAGAGAGAGGGAGAAGCAGGCTCCCCGCTGAGCAGAGAGCCCGATGCGGGGCTCAATCCCAGGACCCTGAGATCGTGACCTGAGCCGAAGGCAGAGGCTTTAACCCACTGAGCCACCCAGGTGCCCCACCTTTAACTTCTTTGATAAAAGTTTGGCACTGTTTGTTCATAAAGCAAAAGAATATAGCCATTTCAGTGGATATATAACGCTAAAAAAAATCCTTTTAAGCTCTACTGAAGAAATGATTTAAAAATGTCTTTGTGGAATATCATTGATTTTACTTTCTTAGGAGTCTGTCTTGTTGAGAAAGAATTTGGGGGTATTCCTTTCTCATGTTCTTATAACACAACTAACAATTGCATGTTATTTAAGGTGCGGATTATTTTTCTTAAAGAAATATTTTATAAAACCTCTGAAATGGCCGTAGTCTACTATTAATATTTCTGAAAAACAAAATTAGTGCATGAAAACATACAAGTCATTTTATCTTTATTTCTAGTGTGACATTGCTTGACCAGCAAATGTTGTGTGTGGGTATCTTAAACATGTTTTGACATACTGATTGGCCATATGGGAGCAAATAGCCTGGAATCCAATATAAGTCCTTAAAAGCCAGAGAAATTCTAGAGAAATCAACCATTTAGTGGAAATATCACAGCAGTAGAAGAAAACATTGGTGATGTGTTCTTATTTCTGGGGTGGGGATGATGATTCTGGTACATAGCGTTGGACTCAGAAACCAGCAAGGAAAAGATGGATAATTTGACCACATTAGAGAATTTAGAGTTGCATTTGGGGAATAACCTCATCAATAAAGTCAGATAATAGACAAGAAACTGGGGGAAATACTTGCGAAAATTACTGCAGGCAGAGGGCCAATTTTGATACATTATTTTTTACAAGCGTTGAGCCAGTAGCCTCATAGAAGAGAGATGAAGGGTATAAACAAACCAGTGAACAGAAAAGGAACACAGTGAATGATAGGAATATGAAAAGGTGGTCATAGAGTGAGTGAAAAGGACAACGGATTTCTTTTCACCTCTTAGTACAACCAAGGTTATTGTTGATTGAGGGTGTGGCTCAAAGTTCCTACACTTGTAGTGAGAAATAGGGGAGAGACAGATTTGGCACTGTTTTTCAAAAATACAAACATACAGGGGCACCTGGGTGGCTCAGTCGATTAAGCATCTGCCTTCGGCTCAGGACATGATCTCAGGATCCTGGGATCGAGCCCCACTTCGGGCTCCCTGCTCAGTTGGGAGCCTGCTTCTACCTCTCCCCCTATTCATGCTCTCTCTCTTGCTTTCTCTCTCTCTTTCAAATAAATAAATAAAACCTTAAAAAATATATATAAGCATACTTAGGCATTTTCTTTTAGGAGTTTAGCCTACTAGCTGTTCTCAGTTACACAAAGACCATATGAAAATGTTCACTGCATCATGTTGAGCAGCCCAGAACTACTAAAATGTCCATCAGTGTGGTCTCGCCAAGGCAGAGCCACGGTATGCTGCCTTGGAAGGTTAAATGTTTATGTATGCATACGACGTGGCGGCCACAAGGTGTGGTTTGTGTGTGTATATGTGTGTATTTATGCTCTGTATTTATATTTGGATAGACATCCTGGAAAGCCAGGTTCTCAAATTGTTTACAGTGGTTACCTGTCATGAATGGGGAGCAGGGAGTAGCCTACAGGAGGAAGGGGCTTTGTCTTTAATGTCATTGTGAACTGTTCGATTTTTACAATGATGGGCACAAATCACTTTCAGAGTAAACTGTCCTTTCTCTCACCATGAATATGTAGCATGGTATCTGTCTGTGTCTCTATCTTATCTCTGTTATTTCTCTTGCTATTGCTTCCCTATCTCTGTGAAATTCATGTCTATTTAATTAATATATCTATGTTATACTAAGGGAGAATGTTTATTAGCCAGTTCTAGCATCTTTCACCATGATGTTAACCGCCTTGAAATTTATTATGCAAAGTTTGTCCTTGGCTATTTGTGTATAGTATTTTATTTTAGCATAACATCGTATGCATACATCTTACATGCTTAATGAGGAAAGCGCTCGAATGGAGTAGCAAACAAATAAATGTCTTTATTAAGAATAGGTTGGGGGCGCCTGGGTGGCTCATTCAGTTAAACATCAGACTCTTGGTTTCGGCTCAGGTCATGATCTCAGGGTTTTGAGATCAGGGCTCTGGACTCAGCGGGGAGTTGGCTTGAGAGTCTCTCTCCCTCTCCGTCTGCCCCTCCCTGCTGCAGTCCCCCCACCCAAATAAATGAATAAATCTTAAAAAAAAAAAACAGATTCAGTAACCCTCTATGGTGCTCAATATTTTGGAGCTAAAAATAGAACATACCCATTGGGAAGAAGTCTATCTCAAATTCTTTCGATAGAGGTTTTTTTTTTTTTTTTCATAGAGGTTTTTAATCTCATTTTCAAACAATAGAGAGTTTCATCATTTTAAGAAACCCAGTTGTGAGGGTCATTGAGGAGTGGATGGTGGATTCATCTATATAATGGCTGCCATTTTTATTTATTTTATTTATTTATTATTATTTAAAAAAATTTTTTTTCTTTTTTTTTATTAACACATAATGTATTATTTGCCCCAGGGTACCAGCTGCCATTTTTAAAGGGCACTTTGGAGACCTTGGAGTCAGGGTACATTTGGTGGTTTAGATGCTCAGCAAGAATGAGGTATAGTGAGTAGTTAAGGTGAGTTAATGCCCAGAGTAACAGTCTTCCTTTTATTTTTTTTTTCGTTCCCTTGCTTAGCATCTATGGACAGGCAGTACCTAATAGGACTAGGAGCTGTAAGCATGTTTAGGATATACTCATATATTCATATATATGTATTTCTATGTCACTAGAGGCAAGCCTCCATCTTTTAAATTTTGCATATGCTTGGAGAAATCTTTGCCTATCCTTCAATTTCAAACTTTCTGAATCATTTGTTTTAGATGTGTCTCTTATGCAGAGGAGAGAGAAATTTCCCTATAAAATCTGATCTGAAAGTTTCCTTTTCATAGTCAAGTTTAGCCGTTTTTTTATTTTTGGCTATGAAAGATTTGTTTCTGCACTGTCATATTATTTTATGTTTTCTTTTTGCTTATTTTAACATTGTAATTCTTTTGACATTTGAGAAGGTTTGTATTTCTGTCCAAGTGTTTTGTATTTTTGTGTAAATATTTTATCCAACTCTTCTGTCGTCTAGAAAGGTATAATTACCTCATACAAGGGTATATACGGTATAATAACCTCAAATACTATCATCAGTGATAAAATTAGCTTATGTTCTCTTCTTTCTCCATAAATATACTACTTCTTTCAACTTTACTGTCTTTTTTATTGTCATTTTTGTAGTGCTAATTATGTTTTCACTTCTGTCCCTCGTTTTGCCAATATTGAATAACATTCTTCTGTGCTCATTTAATTCCTACCTCCTACATTCTCCTCTCAATTTTTATTTTATTGGTTTCTAAAAACATGTTATAGAAAAATATTTTCTGTACTTAAAAAGAATTGTACGTGATTTGATTTTTGTGTGTGTGTGTGTGATTTGATCTTTTGCCTAGCTATCCAGAGGATTATTATTTTTTTTAAAGATTTATTTATTTATTTGACAGAGAGAGACACAGCGAGAGAGGGAACACAAGCAGAGGGAATGGGAGAGGGAGAAGCAGGCTTCCGGCTGAGCAGGGAGCCTGATGCGGGGCTCAATCCCAGGACCTGATCATGACCTGAGCCGAAGGCAGCCGCTTAAAGACTGAGCCACCCAGGCCCCCCTCCAGAGGATTATTTTTTATCTTAAAATTCCCATAGATTCATTAGAGTGTGTCTCAATATTGATTGTTTTTCCTGATACACAATATGCCATTTGAATGTGTAGATACAAGTCTTCATTTATTTCGGGGAAGCTTTCTTACTGATTAAAAATACTCGGCTCTGCTTTAATTTTCCTTCTTGAAGATTCCAGTTGTGGGCATGTGGGATACCTTTCACTTTGTATCTATTAGATACATTTTATCTTTTATAATTGTTACTGTCTTTCTAATTCTTTTAATTTTTTTTTCTATCTCATTTTATTAGCTGATTTCATTTCTAGCTTTAATATTCCTTTTTGGGTTTTCTGTAGTAACTATTTTCCCCATGGCTACTTTCATTAAAAAAAATTAATTTCCCTAATTTCTTCCTTTGGATTCCTTTCCCAAGTTCTGTCACACATATTTTATTCTGTTTGGTGTTTGGTCTCCCCAGCTCTGTGTTCTTATATTTTTATTTTTTAAGGCTTCCTCTATGGAGAGAATTGTTTTATTAGTAATTTTAACATATCCTGGTAAAATCTGTGATTACAGATTTCATCTACCCTATGGCAATATATATATATTTTTAAAGGTTTTTTAAATGTATTTGACAGAGCGACAGCACAAGCAGGGGGAGTGGGAAAAGGAGAAGCAGATGCCCCACTGAGCGGGGAGCCCCTTGTGGGACTCGATCCCAGGACCCCAGGATCATGACCCGAGCCGAAGGCAGATGCTTAACCGACTGAGCCACCCAGGCGTCCCTATGGCAATATTTTTGAGTGTTTTTTAAAATCTCTTGCTCAATTTTGATGCTTCAATTTTTTTTTTTTCAGTCTCATGCCAATTATGCTTAGCATGATTGATTGGGTTAGATTTTCCCGGACCATCTATTTATAGGCTCTTTTGTTAAGGGTGGGAAGTAGGGCAAGATGAAATTCTAGGCTTTGTAACTTAAGAGTCTTTCCTTTGCTGTCTGAGAGACGTTTTGCTTCCATGTGGCATTTCTGTGCTCTGCCGTCACCGCTTCCTGGTCCTCTCTGAGCCTCAGGGTGTGACGTCAGCGCTGTTAAATCTCAGTCATCTCGAAGCCAACCTTCTCTTTAGTCTTTCACTTTTCTGTGGCTCCCTTTCAGTTGCTGCTTGCTGGTTCCCTTCACCCCTTCCTAGGCGGCTCTCTGCTAATTCCAGAATAGCTCCTTTGGGGGCTCTGCTTGGTGTCGGCTGTGGGAGGCAGCGGGAACAATAAGAAGTCTGTAGTGTGCTTGGTATCCAAGTTTGTCACAAATAATGTTTTTCTCATAGTCATGTTTGTTCAGCCTGGTTTCTAGGAAGAGAAGAGAGATTCGGAACCAAACTCCTTTTGTTTATATCAGAAACCTATTTTATTCTCCTATTTTAAACAGTTTTAGTTCTGTTATGTCATTTTTTCATTACATGAATCATAGATAACTAAACGATTGTTTTAAGAATTATTTTAAGCTAAACAGAAGAATAAAGGAAATAAAGTCTCCCTTAATACCTCTTCTCAAGCTAAAAAAAAGCAGCTCTGTGTCACTGGTTAGTATAGGTCTTTCTAGATATTTCTCTGTGTGTATGAAATTAGTATGAGATATTTTGAAATTCATACATTTGGGGGCACCTCTGTGGCTCAGTCAGTAAAGCATCTGACTCGATTTTGGCTGAGGTCACGATGTCAAGGTCGTGTGATCAAGCCCTGTGTCGGGCTCCTTGCTGTGCGTGGAGCCTTCTTGAGATTCTCTCTCTCCCTCTCTCTGTGCCTCTCCCCCCTCCTGCACATGTACCTTCTCGTGCATGCTCTCTCTCTGTCTCTTTTTTTAAGAAAAAAAATTAAAAGTTATACCTTTGACCTTGACCTTTGTTATTGCTCATTTTTTTTTTCTGGTTTCTGTTCCCTTATCTCAGGCTGCAATTAACTTTGTTCTTACTCCTTGGCTACAGAACTTGTTGATAAATTGTTAGAAGAATTTTTTATTGGTGTTGATATATAGCAGTTCCTTCTTCCTCCAATGACAGAATATTCGACAAAAGTTGACCCTTATGATAGTGGTGACTTGCCATTTCTTTCATCCAAGCTTTCACTTATTTTTTTTTTTTCATTTGAATATATATTTTATTTAGAATGCAGCACTAATAGCATGAAGATAAAGTGTCACAAATTTATACCAAGAAGCACACAATCTTTCAAATGTGGTGTTTTTCACAAGTAAATTAAGTATAGCATTATTGTTATTTGTACTAGAATCAAAGACGACATTTAGATTCTTCAGCTTTAGAGCCTTTAGTAACATCAAAATGATGTTTTCATCATTTCCAAAATTTGAAAGACAACAGCTGACGTTCTGCACTTCCCCCACACCCTTTCTCTCTCTCTCCATCCTTCTTTAGTTCTAGCAGATTCTAAGATCATGTCTCACAAACACAGGACCAGACCTCTTTGTGGGAAGATGATTCTGGAGCAATACTACATTTTGTTTTCTTCTAACAGTGTCTTTTTTGCCCCTGATGTGCAGTTAACTTTTTTTTTTTTTTGAATTCTGAGAATGATTTTAATTTAAATATCCAAATTCACATTTCTGAGATAAGACTTGATGAAATGTTTTGTTTTGAGCATTCCCTGTAATGTTTAAACAGTTTCTCTTTCTGATCCTAACCATGAAAAAGTTTGCCTTATTATGTGTCCTTTTCCCTCCTTAGGAGTCAAATTTGGTCCTGTATGAAATAAGATTAAAGAAAGAGTTTATTCTTGGCAGTCTTTAACTTCATGCTGAGACCCTAAGTTAGACTCATGGACACAGCCTAACCTCAGAATTCTCATTCTCTTGTGCCAGATAAAGAAGGACAGACATCACTCTTGTGGCCACTGTTAGTCATTTGATGGAAAGGCTGATCCTGGACAATCTATCATTTGGGCAAATAGTCATTTGGTACACTTCGGGTTTTCAGAGTTTATTCATCCACAACAAGGATAAAGAATAGCTACATAAGGGGAATTCTTTACCAACGGAATTGCTTGGGGGAAAAAAAAAAGAAAGAAAATGAAAACCTAAAATCATTGCCCTTAGGAGAAGCAGATACTTCTAAAAGTGTCTTATACTGTAAAAAAGATTTTTTTTCCTTTCCACATTATCATCTAGGCTCTGGGGGTCCACAAACCATCCTGAAGTAAATGGCAGCATTTTGCGGGACATGATCACGTAAGGATTCTTCTGGAACAAAAGACCTTTAGTTTTAATTAGATTCCAAGGGTAGAAATGAATGAAGTTTAAGAAATATTGCTAAGTAATACCAATAGTTTTCTAGCATTTTGTTTGTCTGTCTGTGGTCCTTTGTTGTTCCCGCCTGGCATCCATTTCCTTGCTTTCTAACATTCTCCCCATGTCCCCTGGGGGACTCTGTTCTTGGCTGCAGGCAGGGTCCCCCGCCCCTGCTCTGGGGGTGCTGAGGCTCAGGTGTGGTGGGTCAGGGTATTCTGTCCTCCTGGCCACAGGGAGTGGTTCAGGGGTGCCCCGGTGACTCCTATGGACCCTCGAAATTTCCATTGGAGAATTTGCTGGAACTACAGGGAAGTTGCTGAGCAGACAGACTGTAACTCTGGGTCTGATGGACCGTCCATGGGGTGAGGGCTTTCCCCAAAGTGAAGTTGACAGGAAATAAAGTTGAGCAAAAAGATGGCAGGAGTACTTCGTGATACCTTTCCGAGCCCCAGAAGTGTGTCTAAAGTGGTCCTCCTCCTAGACTTCTTCAGCTCTCTGAGCCAAGAAACACCCCTCCCCCACTCTTCCATTTGTTTGTGAGCTGAAATGAATTTGAGCTGAGAATTTGTCACTTGAGTGACAAAGAGGCTTGTCTGACGTCTCTCCTCCTTGTGTATACATGTATTTATACCTCGTTTCCGAATATGTCTGGGAATAGCCTTTGAACAGGTGGCTGCGTGTGGTAATGCACGAAGATTTTATGTAACAAATATGGTTGACCATTTTGCATATTTAAGTCTGTTGAGCTTTTTTTTTTTTTTTTTTTAAGATTTTATTGATTTATCAGACAGAGAACACAAGCACGGGGAGAGACAGAGGGAGAAGCACACTCCCCACTGAGCAAGTAGCCCGATGCGGGACTCGAACCCAGGCCCCTGGGATGGCGACCTGAGCCAAAGGCAGACGCTTCACCACCCAGGCTTCCCTCTGTTGAGATTTTTAAAAGCTAAAGAGACAGCTCTTTGTTTTTCTAGCATGTAGTGTAGCTTATATTTTCTTCTTGGCCTATCAGGTTTTGCTTCTGAAAAAAAAAAAAAAATTTTCCTGCCAGAAATGACTTTCATGTTCATTGAGCTTCATTTGATATTTCTATAAGGCAGCGTGGACATCCCTTTCCCCGTACCCTGAGACCCCAGGAAGGGAGTGGAAGAAAGCAGACAAATAAGAGGGCACCCAACTGTGGTCTCAGGATCGTTCTTACTCTTTCATTTGGGCAACAAGAAAGGGTGCCTGTCATCGTTGACTCTGTGAAGTTAGCAGAGGAAACAAAGAATCATTTTGAAAAATCTGCTCGTGGTGCTGACATCGTGGGTTCTCCTGTCAAAGGTACGGTCACAGCAAAGATGGAAAAATTCTGCGAGACGCTCAAGAACTCTTTCAGCTTCTGAGAAAAATCAATACCATCTTCACTCTCCTGTTTGCTTGCATAAAATATTGACTGCAGATACATTGCTTTTAGTCCTTATGTAAAAACGCCCATCTTAATCGTCCGCCAGGTCCTAATTGTTTCCCCTCCCCTCTCACGGCAAGAATAATGAGAGGACAGCTAAAAGCAGAACTATATAGTTATTTTATAACTGGCACTAACAAATTTCGCCAATTACAGAGTCCATTCTGTAAGCAATGAATGTGTGGCTCCCAATTAATCTCGTGCACCTCTAGGCAAGGTCTAAATCAGCTGGATACAGCTAAAGCAATTTGCACACAGCTAAAAGCAAATTGGAAAGTAAGTGTCCCATGCTGCTGCCTATCTTTCCAAGCCAAAGACACAATCAGTATTCTGGCAGCGGCCCTCCGTCATGTTATTTGCAGCTATCAATTTTAATTATAACAATTATTGATTAGTTGGGAAAGTGAATAATCTGAAGCCCAAATAAATGACTCTTCTGCTTCAGGAGCCCCTTCCTGCCTCTTGCGAGGTATTGCTGAGTCCTGCTTAAACATTCCACTTGGGTTCCTGATGGTTCCCTCCTCCTTGCTCCCTCGCCTCCCCGCCCCACACACGGTCTTCATTTTGCCATTTGGCTTAAAGACTGCCCTGACCTGAAATAAAGCTTGGTCGGCATCTTGTTTCTTATTAGAGAGTTCAATTATGGACGAGGCGTTACGATTTTGGAAAATTTGGAATTCGTTCACCTGTTTCTGTCCGGGTGGGTGAAGAAGGGAGAAAAGAAATCCAGTAGGAAGAGAGGAAAATAGAGCTAAAAGAAAAGAAAACATGATTAGCACCTTGGTAGATGGAGCAAGCGAGTACGGTGTAGTGAAAAAAATAGACTTTGGGGGTAGAAGGTGTGAAAGCATCTCTGTCTTGAGATGAGTGTCACGTACCTTAACTCTGTGATCTTGGGGAAATCAGATAACATCGCCGATCCTTTACCTGCTAATCTGTAAAATAGGGACGAGAATAACACAGTGAGAACACTACTCTGAGGTAGTTTTGTTTTTTTGGTGAAGAGAGTTGAGAGCGAGAGGCAGTGCGATGAGGCATTCCATAAGAAAGGGTTCTTTGAGATGGTTGTAAATGTTACGTTGAACTCTCCCCCACACGTTTTATCCTGTTTGTTGAATTAGCCACGTTCACCTTTGACTCAATTTTCTCCTGTCAGATTCTACATGAAGGAAGCCCCGGAGAGGTAGGCGGCTCTCGAGATGATAGATAGGAACATAAATAAATTCATCTCTCAGTTTATGAAATAGATGCACGCTAGCAAATTTGGCTATAAAGTGAATTTCTGCAAAACAAATCCCATTTCCCTATTGATGTCTATTATAAAATCAGATATATATCCCTGGAAAAGAATTTCCCAAGATACTAAGTCAAAAACTGTTAGAGGACAGCGGCAGTTACTTTGAAGTGTGTTCAGAATTCTTGGAAGTATTTGGCATGATGTTCCTGATTTAGGGATTCATCTGGAACCTATCTTTGCAGAGAAGGCTCTAAGCTAACTAAAAAGGATCCTTACAAAATCTCTTGGAACTAAGCTCCACTTCTCAACTCTGGTCTAGATATTTACAAAGTCCGTGGACCTGAGTTGTAATCATGCGTGTTGCTAATAGATGGTGTAGTCTAGCGTGCTGAGTATTCCAGCTTCTTAAGTTTCAGAGGAGAGAGTAGAGGCTTTATCCCTTTCTTAATCTAAGAATTCAGCATAATGAGCTTACTAATAAGAGGCTAGCTGGAGCTAAACACCCCCCAGTGTGGCGTCTTAGGTGGTTTTGTCCAGACGCCACCATTACTGACCAGGGAGTTCAAGGTCGGCAAGGTCCCACAGCAGCATGTTGTCTAAGAATTAAAGCAAGGTCAGAGCCTTCTTACGGCTTAGCAGTTAAAATCTCAAACAGCTCATGATGAGTCTTCGCTTGATTCTTCTTCCAGGAAGAATCATACATTTGGAGAAGCATGCTCAAACTTCATGGAAAAAATAGCCAAATCCGTAGCTTCATGAAGATCAGTTTTTTCCTATGGATTTCCTAGAAATAGTTTCAAATCGTGTGGGGGTACAAGCTACTTTTATTTTTCTTGCTAATTTTAAAGGAAAGGCATGACCTACTTAGTTTGCTCTGTGTCAGAGAATTATGATTTAAGAGTATATATGTTCTCATATAATTGCTAGCAAGTCTGTCACCATATTCCAAGGGAAGTTATTTATGACTTTAGTAAACATTTAAATTAAACAGCAGAGTAAAATAAGATCTACAACCGTGACATGAGAAGGAATTTAAACTATTCCAGAGTTATTATTTCTTTCAAACATCCTATTTGGATATGGAAGATTAGTCGTATGGGGCATATTGTAGAGTATCAGATTCTTTTCTAAAGGATCCCATTGTATTTTTGCCTTAGAATCTTTGCTTTAACATATGTTATAAAACACACAATACTGTATTTCCATATTTGGCACTTAAAATGCTTTAATGATTTACCACAATTCAATCAATTGAAATTCTTTCTATGAATAGAATGGGCATACAGATTTCCCTATTTGATAAGCGATTATTTAGCAAAGGTTGTACTTGAACCAAGAATGTTCTTAGGGTTATAGCTACTTTCCCTTTTTCTTTTCTTTTTTTTTTCTTTTTTAAAGATTTCATTTATTTATTTGACAGAGAGAGAGATCACAAGTAGGCGGAGAGGCAGGCAGAGAGAGAGGAGGGAGCAAGCTCCCCGCTGAGCAGAGAGCCCAATGCGGGGCTCGATCCCAGGACCCCGAGATCATGACCTGAGCCAAAGGCAGAGGCTTAACCCACTGAGCCACCCAGGCGCCCCTCTTTTTTTTTTAAGATTTTTATCTATTTATTTATCAGAGAGAGAGTGCACAAGCAGGGGGAGTAGCAGGCAGAGGGAGAAGCAGGCTCCCCACTGAGCAAGGAGCGTGATGCCGGGACTCCATCCCAGGACCCTGGGATCATGACCTGAGCCGGAGGCAGACGCTTAACCAACTGAGCCACCCAGGTGTCCCTATAGCTACATTTCAAACTCATGTGACTTTCACCACCGAATGCAGGGTGCTGTGCTGGAATCCATCAAAGTATGAGGCCGTCATGCATGGTAGCAGAAGCATGAGATTTGGTATTTGAAGCCCTTTGGTTACATCTGGAATCTGTGCCCTTTGGTTTCATGTCCCTGGGCAAGTTATTTAACTTCAATAAGTATTATCTCTCATAAATGAAGTGGAGACAACAAAGCAAAATGGGTATACAAGAGGAGAGAATGAATTTCCAAGTATACGATCACTGCTCAGTCCGCATGTTTGTCTCTTTTTCATTTTCTTTCCTATCTCAACATGAGAGGTGCATGACGTAGATGAAATCTATTTATAAACTCTGACTTCTCTGTACTCAAAATTAGTCAAGATATAAACAGAAAATTGAGCTGGGATCATTTCATCATTTAAAAAGCCCAGATATTTTTATTGCAAGAGCGTCTTTATCTAAACAAAACACCTTGGAAATCCTAAGTTTTAGTCTGCACCCTTTGGTGATATTTCCCAGAATCACAGACTCTCGATGTTAGAAGACATTTAAAGTATCATCGGGTATCATTGTTCAGCTAGTGTTCTGATCCCCTTTGCTTTGTAACGTGGCCCCAGTGAACCAAAGCAGAGACCACCCTCAAGGATTGGGCCGGGAGGAGGTCAATGGACTGGAATTTTGTCCTCGGAGCCAAATGGTGGTCTGCAACCCAGGTGACCTTATTAGATATGTTTGTTCTGGAATGGGCCTGATCTGCCAGCCTTCAGAGTCCCACAGTAGATTATGGAAGCCTTCCTTGATTTGCCCTGTGTAATTATTTCTACACTTGCTCTAGGGGACCAGGCTGGCTGCTCAGGCTCCTTAGCCTGGGGTAGCTTCCTGCCCAGGCCTATTCTCCTTGGGCTATCTAGAGTCTAGACCATTTGCTGCCCTTGCCTTTCTGTTCTTCATTGTTCTGGATGGACTGACAACTTTGTCATACCAAATTTATAAAGTGTTAATTATCTCCTCTCTTGGGACCATTTTCATCCTAAAGGTGACTTGTGGCCTCAGCAGCAGGAATGAAATAGGGCTGTCTGGGATTTGAGCAACCTCATGGTGGAAATATATTGGGACAGAGAGGTACTGAGAGGCCCCCGCTCGGAATCATGTAAGATAGTTACTTTCTGCCTCTTAGATCAGTGCACGCTGGAGGTTGTGCACACCGAGAACAGAGAATGTCCCTTTCCACTTACACCATTTACTCGATGCAATTGAATCGCTCTAGCGTAAACTTGAAATAACCCAGAGAAGGCTGATTCCTATCGCGTTAACTTCTGAATGCCTCAGCTATCGGGGTTTTTCTAAAATGAAAAAGCGAGTCCAACTGCTTCATGTGTAAATCTGGCACCTTTTTAAGTGGGCGCGAACAGGTAGGGAAGGCCTGCCGGGCGAAGCTCTTTGACAGGGAGAGCTGGGAATTGTCATCCCTGTCAGCGCGAGGTCTTGCTACTTGAGAAGCAAACCTGAGTAGAGTGATGGAGCCTCGTTTAGAAATACCAACCCCAGCCATAGAAAATCGGCGTGCGGAAGAGTTCAAGCCGATGCTATGAGAAGTAGACGGGGCAATTACTCAGGAAAGTGACTTCTCAGAGAGATTGCGTGATACCTCAGTGCAGGCCTTTGGGTATCTTTTCTGCCCCGTTGTGACTGGAAGACGTGAAGAAAAATTTTAGAAATTGTGCACGCAGTCTTTTCTTCATTCTCCCAGGTGCCGTGATTGTCTGGGTCATGTTCATTCGGGTTGGAAAACAGAACAACAAGAAACGTTTTCGTTGTATTTTCTTTCTGTGGAGAGTGCTCCTTTCACCAAATGCAGTGAACAATTGTCTCCCTTGGTGAGTATTCCCCTATATGGTAGGCCTCGACTCCGGGCCCCGACTCTATGCTTAATAATTACAAGTAGGTGATGGTAGAGACTCTTAGACACTGAGCATGGATTTGGCCACACTGTGGAAGACTTGAGAAGGAAAATGTAGGCTAGTGGAGGTCAGCATTTTGAGTTTTCCTCTTCTCTTTACCCTCTCTTTTTCCTTACTCCCATCTTTAAGAAAGAAGGTCCTTTCCTTATTGTCTAATTTACTCTTTCTTGTTCCCTTGGCTCCCCTCTCTCCTGCTTCCCTGGAGCCCTTACCCTCTTAATTTATACTGCCAACGCTGTCTTCTCTAAGGCTGCCTTCCCTTCTCTCATCAATATAATGCGTTCAGGATTTCATTCTCCTAAAGAATCACAACGGCTCAACCATCTTACCCCCTAAGGCATAGCGGGGTCTCTCTCGTCTTCACCATCAAATTTCTTCTGGAGCTTCTTATTGCTCTTGTTCTTTTTTCCTCACCAGATACTCAGTCCTTCACATTTTGAAATCTGGTGCATTCACTCACCTTTCTCCCGAGAGTGCTTCCCTGATGGGATCCTGGCAGTTGACGGAGGATACGGCACTTCCCTGGAGCACATGTCCCTCGCCACCCCCCACGTGCCCAAATCTCTCCTCCCTTGGCTTCAGAGAGCAGGGCCATTTGTGATTCCCATCATTGGTTTTTGAACCCTTCTAATCTCCTTGGTGGCTCTCCTCACCCCTTTTGCCCCAAAACATAGAGTTTTCCTTCCAGCCTCAGGATTTACCTGGATTACTTACCATTTGCAAACCCGTATTTCTTTTCTTTCTTTTTTTTTTTTTAAATTATGTTAGTCACCGTACGGTATGTCATTAGTTTTTGATGTAGCGTTCCATGATTCATTATTTGTGTGTAACACCCAGTGCTCATTGCAGTATGTGCCCTCCCTAATACCCATCATAGGCTAACCCATCCCCCCACCCCCTGAAACCCTCAGTTTGTTCCTGGAGTCCATGGTCTTTCCTGGTTCGTCTCCCCCTCTGATTTTCCTTCTTTCATTTTTCCCTCCCTTCTCCTAATGTCCTCCATGCTATTCTTTATGTTCCACGTATACTGAAACCATATGATAATTGTCTTTTTCTGCTTGACTTATTTTACTCAGCATAATCTCCTCCAGTTCCATCCATGTTGATGCAAAAGTTGGATATTCATCCTTTATGATGGCTGAGTAATATTCCATTGTGTATATGGACCATATCTTCTTTATCCATTCGTCTGTTGAAGGGCATCTCAGCTCTTTCCACAGTTTGGCTGTTGTGGACATTGCTGCTATGAACACTGGGGTGCATGTGCCCTTTCTTTTCACTACATCTGTATCTTTGGGGTTAATACCCAGTAGAGCTATTGCTAGGTCATAGGGTAGCTCTATTTTTAATTTTTTGAGGAACCTCAACACTTTTCCAAAGCGGCTGCAGCAACTTGCATTCCCACCAACAGTGTAAGAGGGTTCCCCTTTCTCCACAGCCTCTCCACAACACACTTGTTGTTTCCTGCCTTGTTAATTTTTGCCATTCTAACTGGTGTAAGGTGGTATCTCATTGCGATTTTGATTTGAATTTCCCTGATGGCCAGTGATGTTGAACATTTTTTCATGTGTCTGTTAGCCATTTGTATGTCTTCTTTGGAGAAGTGTCTGTTCATGCAAACCCATATTTTTATTCATGTCCCCTCTCCCATATTTCCAACTACCTGCCAGTGATAATTGGGTATCCACACCCTGGCTGTCATTGTCAACCCTAAACTTAGTAAATCAGAAACCCAAATTCTTTCCTCCTACTAGGTCAGGTTCTTTTTCTGGACTCCCTATGTCTTTCGAGGGTGCTACGTACCACCCACACTCAAGCCTTGGAATCATGTTGACTCGTAAATATTCAGGAATTTGTTACTTTTACTTTGCAGTTTCTCTCATAGACACCTCTTACTTCCTTGTCGTAGTTCAGATTCTCATTCCATCTTGTTTTTACTCAAATAGCTTCCTGGATCATACTTTCTAGTTCGTTGACACTTGGGTATTCTGTATACCACCGTAGAAATCTATGTACTACAGTGGAAATCTGTATACTGCAATAGAAATCTATATACTACAGTAGCAATCTATATACTATGGTAGAAATCTACGACAGTATGTTTATATACTGTGTATATGTGTATATAGTATATATCAGTAGCTTGTGGGTTAATAAAAAGAATGTCAGTTAAAACAGGGAATCATAAGTAGTGATAGACACACACCTTAAACATTTTCTTTTAACTTAAAGCATATAAATGTAGATTAATCTAACACGTTCTGGACCACTGATTCATGTTCTGCCTTACCTTTTTTTGCATGAGCATCTCAACTGCATGGTTTCTTTGGTTTTGGGTTTTTTTTTTCCTCCCAAGCAGAACAGGAACTAAAAGAAAATTCTTCTGAATTTTTACGTTATCCTCCCAATTATGTACGATTTTCTCACCCACTCCTGATTTGATAATATTTTCTTAAAAAACTCTTTTAGAGGAAGTACAAATCTTTCTTCTGCCCCTTTTATCAGTTTAAATAGTACATAAATTGCCTGATCATAGTAACAGAGACAGTTTGCATAGACAGGGTTAGAAGCAAACACAACTTTCTCTTGGCAGATAGACAGTACAAACGACGGGAGCAGAGGTGCTCAGACATCTCGTCTAAGATGGAGCCCATCAGCGATGAGAGGAGCTAGTTGAGTGGGGGGCAGCCAGGAGTCATGGCTAGAAAAGATCAGCTGGCCTGGGATTTGGAGATTTGGAGGTCAGCCAATAGAGTATCTACTCTGCTGTCAAATTACCTGGTGTGAGATATCTTTGTTTCTGAAATCCTAAGGAATACTACTACAGTGTGTAGAGACACCTGCCCTCAAGCGAACATTACTTTGAGGTGGGGCAGTATTATTGGAGTAATACCCTGTTACCTTCTGCCTTGGCCGGGATGGCTACTAGTCTGACATCGGCTAGAGGATCCTTACAATTTTTTTTTTCATAGTGACTTTAAAAATATTCACATATGCAACTACCAAAAAAAATAAAAAAATAAATAAAAATGAAGACATTGATACACATCTGACTTTAATATAGAATTTCCATAGCGACATATTACTCATTGTTTAATGTACAGTAACTTAGAGGCCGATGTGCCCATAAAACAATTGGGTAATGTTCAGATTTAGATTATAGGAACCTCCTTCGTATAAAATATGATGATCTTGAGCCTTTCCATCTACCATGAGTTAATGCCTACTCTGGGAATTGATGTCATATTTCCTAACTGGAGTCACTCCTGGAGAGCAAAAATAATTTAGCGAGAAAAGAAAATCATAAAAGAAATCGAGTGAACTAATCCGTGGATTAAAATATAATTTAGAAAACTCTTACTGACTTAGAGTTCATCAGCGAAACGATTTCACCGAGTCCCGTCCCCTATGAGCACCCGCTCTGCCAAAAACCAAAATCATTCCCTTTAGCATTCGAAAATTTATCGCCAAGCCCACAGCCAGCTGAATGCCATCACCTTGAAATTCTTGAAAAAGTGTTCTCTTTCCAAAGTCAAGCCCATTCATTTAGCATGTGTTTCCGGATGTTCGTGGACTCGTGGGCGCGGAGAGGTTCAGATTTCATGGACACGCAGCAAGTGGACTCTGGATCCTTGTAGGGCCCTTAGACCAGGCCTGGAAAAGCCAGCCTGGGTCAGTCCCCTGGACCTGTGTGACTGTGCCGTCACGGGAACTTTGGAAACATTTTACAATGCAGCCCTGAACTCTGGTGCACGGATGACTTATTTTTCTGAAAGGAAAGGGGGCCGGCACGACTATGTAAGCAGAGGAAGTTGACATGATCTCATTCATGGGTCTTTCTTCTGTGTGTGCCAGGAGAATCCGCCTTTGCAGAATAGCAAGCCACACATGGTTGTCTGCTTAATTTTACTCATTCTTAACCTTTGCCTCCTTCTTGGAACCAAGTGTGACCATACTGGCAGGATTCCACATTCTTCCTGCGAATCTTCTTCACAATGGTCCTGAGGAGCAGGGTTAAAGTGGTTCGTACAGCCAGAAAATAACTCCAGGACGTGGGACCAGGTCTGAACAGCCACCCCCAAGGGGAAGAGGTGCCATGCAGAAATGGGTTCAGAGAGAAACGGTGGTTTCTGTGCCACACGCATGATAGACACCTAGTTAAATGTTGTCTAATTTACATTAATGATAAAGCTGTCTCTTATAAATAATAAAAGTCCCCAAAGCAAAACTTTCATTTCATGGTACTAACTGCCTTTGAATCAGTCCTTCCTTTTAAAACAGTTTTAATCCAAGCAGCACTTTAGTTATTAAGTAATATTTATATCGTTGTGAATAATTTAATTGGCTACGTTTTATGTGATAATGCTTTGTTTTCCTAGTCTCTTCATTGCTATACATATTGTAGAATTGTGAATAATTCTAGAGATTAGGTTATTCTGAGAAACAGAGAGACAATGATTTGACTATTTGTAGCTAACAATTAAATACACGTTCTATTCTGCTACTCACAAGACATTCGAGAAGGTCTTTATCGTGGTCTCAGTTGTGATCAAAACCATTTTATTTTTACTGGTTTGCTTAAAAAGAGAATGAAATAGCTCTGTTTCTAAATGCACAGTGCTCATATCAGCTGGTAAGCACTGATTGTATTCACAGTATTCTATTTCTGAACCTCGCCTTTCTCATTCCCAAGGGAAGAAGGAGAAGGAAACAGTTCTCTCTATAAGCATTCAAGACCAGAAGGTGGGGGTTGTTATTTGATGATCTGTATATTAGAGCTACAGCTCAGGGAAATGTCATACATCCTTCTTCCCATTGTCTCTTCCCTCCTTATTGCACCATCATGCAGGAACCCAAGAGGACAAATTCATCAAGGAATCCATTTCTAATTCTCTGCCATGTGGCTCTGGCAACTTAAGATCTTCTGGGAACCCTGCCATCGGCCAGCACTCGGAGCCCCCATAGGATCTGTCAGGGAGGAAACCACTCAGGGCCTTATTGCTTTTTTCTTCCATGCCATCCTAAAGGTACTGCTAGCTTCCTTTTAGAGCTCTGTTTTTAATCCTTTCCTCTCTTTACTATTTGGTAATTATAACAACGTATGGGCATTTTGGAAGAGAAAACAGAGGAATAACACACATCTCCTTTAATAAGATCTTTAATAAGATTATCCTAACACAATTGGTGTTATTATTAATATTATTATTACTGTTATTATTTATCTATTGTTGTCCAGTCTCTCTTATAGGAAGTTTTTTTTTTTTTTTCATAATTTGTTATTGCGGTGTATATTTTGGGTCTGATTTTTTTTTTTAACTCAGAAACATCGTTGCATGTTCCTACATAGTCTTTATAACTATGATTTAAAACAGCTATATAATAGTTCATGAAGCACATGGTCTATTGTTTATTTAAGAATTCTTCCTACTTTTTATTTTTAAGATTTTATTTATTTGAGATAGAGCAAGAGAGAGAGAGAGAGTAAGAGAGTGCATGAATTGTCGGGAGGGGCAGAGGGAGAGGGAGAAGCAGGCTTCCCACTGAGCAGCGAGCCTGATGCGATGCAGGGGCTCAATCCCAGGACCCTGGCCTCATGACTTGAGCTGCAGGCAGATGCTTAACTGACTGAGTCACCCGGGCGCCCCAAGAATTCTTCCTACGTTTAAAAAAATTTAAGTTTCTCTTTATTTTCTTTCACAAGTATAAGAAACACAATGATAATCATATTACTCCATACCACTTTCCCTTTATTTTTTTATTTTTATCTTTTATTTTTTAAAAATTTTATTTATCTATCTGACAGAGAGAGAGAGATCACAAGTAGGCAGAGAGGCAGGCAAAGAGAGAGGCGGAAGCAGGCTCCCCACTGAGCAGAGAGCCCGATGCGGGGCTCGATCCCAGGACCCTGAGATCATGATGCAGGGCTCAATCCCAGGACCCTGAGATCATGACCCGGGCCGAAGGTAGAGGCTTTAACCCACTGAGCCACCCAGGCACCCCTCCCTTCATTTTTTAAAAAATGTTCTCACACTAGAGACCCAGGAGTGGGTAGACCGGGTCAAAGGAAACGAACATACCATAGTTCTTAATATACATGCCAAATTGCTCTCCAAGAGGGCGTGCCAATGTAGACTACGGCAATTATGGATGAAAATTTCTGTTTCTGTGCAGACTAGCTCACATTCTTTATGTCTGCCTCGTGCTGCAGCCTCAGGAAAGAGCCTGACACATAGTACCAATCTGTTGTATGCTCTGTGAAGAAAAAGAATATTGGTTGCAGGAATCAGCTTGAAGTGATTATTAGGAGAGAAAACTGACATCTCTTCTCTCTGATAAGGTAAATTGGAGACTTCATTATGCCTAGATGTTATACCATTTAAATTCTTAGTCTTTATTGCGTTTCTGTTGCTTATTCACGTTGTATAGGTATGCGCTATTCATAAAGATATTTTGATAAAGTCGTATTTTTAGAGGAAAGTTATTCAGGTGTGGAAACATGTATCAGACTCTGCATCAGCTGATTATATCGCTCCCTGCTCAAAACCCTCTCTAGACAGCATTGTTCACAAAATAAATTCTGACTGCTTTATCCTGACATTTCAAGGCCTTCCTTCCTGGGTGCCTGACTTACCTCCGTGTTTATCTATTATTATGAGTTCTCTCCACACCAGTCACTCAGTGATACTTGCTGTTCCCCAAATAATCTTCACTGTCCTTGTTCACGCTCCATCCTGTTCCTGTTCCCGTCATGGCTTCCACATCCCATCAAATCATACTTGGGTTTCAAGGTGTTTGCAGTCTTGCCCTCCCTCAGTGTTCCCCGATTGCTGGAATCCTTCTCCTCTCGAGTGCCTGTCATTTCTTCCAACTCGACCATTGTCAAACTTCTATTGTTGTTATTGTTCTTAAATATTTATTTCATCGAGGGGAGCCTGGGTGGTGGGGTTGGTTAAGCATCTGACTCTTGATTTCAGCATAGGTCATGATCTCAGGGCTGTGGGATCAAGCCCCAGGTCAGGCTCTGTGCTCAGTGGGGAGTCGGCTTGAGATTCTCTCTCACTGCCCAGTCCCCCACCCCAAAATAACGGAACATTTAAAAAAGTATTTCAGCAAATGATTTACTTTACCTATTCAATTGCATTTTTGCAATTTTTTAGCTTTCTTGAGATATAATCGACAAATAAAAAGTATATACATTTGAAGTGTACGATGTGATGATTTGGTATTCATGTCCATGGTGAAATGTTACTGCCTCCAAGTGAATGAAGAACACCTTATGGAGTTTCCTGGATCACGGTTAAAGTTTTTCTTTTCTCTTACTGCATTTATCATATTTTTACTCACGGTACTTTTGAACTTGTCAAATCCCATGAAGTTCTAATATTTTTGAGGACAAAAAAACTTCTTATTCACTTGTTAGCTGCTTACAACATGTAGCAGTGTGTCTTATGTGTAGTAGGCCTATAGCATTGCATTTAGTGTTCATGTTTGTTTAATTAAGCTATGGCGGTTGAGCTTAAGAGGCCGTAATTATTGTCATCCACCATGTAATAGCAGCTATCAGAATACGGAAATGAAATCCCACGAGGAAGTAACTGGATATCTATACTCCTATGGGAACTGATGTGAATCCTTGTGACCCCCAATGGTTTCGAGATCTTTAGGTGCCTCTTGAATCATCAAAGATAAAATGATGCAGTTAAGACTCTTTCAGGTTGAAAAAGTAACCAGTATATATTCAGGTTATTTCAATGAGGGTATTGTAAGGATTCATGAAGAAATGCGGAATAATTTTAAAAATCTCCTTTACGCACAATCAGGGCTGGTGGAGAATTTTCATCTCTGATACCTTAGTCTCTCTGTGTCCTCAACCCAGGTCTCTGTTGCTCCCCAAGTTCGGGATTTTTCCATCATGGTCAAATAACCATCAATCAGTCAGCTTCTGTTGGCTGCTTTCACCTTAAGGAATTGTACATGGGATTGATACCCAGAGCATTCTGGTTCTTAAACAGGTTTAGTGTTTCACTGTTAAATTATTTTCTAATTTTGTAAAGTTGGAAATCCAGATGTTACATGTGAGCTGTATTACCTTGAATTTTATAGCAGTCAGAACATTATCCAGTTATGGCAGGTATTAGTGGACACTTGACTTAATGATTGCTAACTTTATTAAGCACTTACTGTTGCAAACCTAGCTCCTTTCATCACCTGAAGTACTCCATTAGCTATTTTTATCCCCATTTCACAGGTAAAAACAAACAAACAAACACCTTTGGAAATGAGCGATTTATTAACTCGTTTAAGGTCATAAGATTGTCACTGAGCCAGAATGTGGACCCCAGATCTCCACACTTGTCCTTGAACCACGTGTAAGCTTGGGCAATGGAGGGTTGAATTATTTGACCGCCATTTTTTTCAGGGAAGCCAGTCAGTGTTCTGTGTAAGTTTTATCTTCTCATTTCAGAATGATTCTGGATATTTTGCAAGTGAAATGCTGAGTAGTGAGGCTGAAGCACATCCTAAACTTGAGTACTGTCAATATCCTTTTTTTTTTTTTAAAGATTTTATTTATTTATTTGACAGAGAGAGAGATCACAAGTAGGAAGAGAGGCAGGCACAGAGAGAGGGGGAAGCAGGCTCCCCGCCGAGCAGAGAGCCCGACGCGGGGCTCGATCCCAGGACCCTGAGATCATGACCTGAGCCGAAGGCAGAGGCTTTAACTCACTGAGCCACCCAGGCGTCCCAATATTCTTGCTCAGTCCAGCATGACAGTCCCTCCCCACCCTTAACGTTTCTGTTCTCAGGTATTGGGAAATGACCTAGAATACCTCATCAACGGTAAGAATGGGCGCCGTGCTGTGACAGGGCTTTTGACTAACAGGCTTTCAAGAGGCAGCTGAGTCGGTGGTGAGGCAACCTTACTCCCCTTTAAATAGATTTCTCCCCAGAACAGCATCCTCCTCAAGTGTACATTGTTGCCTTCATAAATGTATACAAAACAGTTGGAGCCATGACCTTACATTTGCTGAACTTGAAGCTTTTTGCAGAAGAAAAACTGAGACCTGACCCCATTTCTTTTTCTTTTTTTTTTTTTCTTTAGAAGCTGAAGTGGATTCAGGATTGCATTTCTAATTCAATTATCATTTAAAAACTCACTCTAGCTTCTCCTCCGTGGCTCCTCTCCTTTTATCTGCAACTTCAGGTTTCTCTCTCCTGTTTCCTGGGATTTGCAAAGCAGCAAAATCAGCCAGTTTACATTTAAGATGTTTTGATTCTTTTCTCAGACTCTTGCCAGTGTACTTAGCACAGAATGATTAAAAGCTGTGTGTTCTGTTAGAACTGTTACAGTGTTTAAACAAGGAAGTCTGTGTTTGTTTAAGAGAATGGGGAAATGGTTATCTTGACAGATTAGACTGAAAAAACAGGACAGCCACAGTCTAGCACAGATGTCCACATTTGCCACTTGGCTGGCTTTTTGAGGTACCCGGAACAAAAACTGGCTTGTGCCCAGGGCAGAGCCGGCGCCCCTGCCCTGCCTGACACCTGACCACGGGTGTGATTCGGAGCCACCTTCAGCCCTGCGTGTCTCGGAGGGCAGGTGTTCCCAGGCTGGAAATTTCTCGGAGTCTCTTTAGCTGTGTCATAATTAAAGTAATGGAACACAAGAGGAATTTCTTTAAAGACCCCGTTCAAATGCGATTTCATCTCCCATCACACGCAGTTCCTGTGGCTTCCCCGCAAAGTCGAGAGGAAGGTGAGCAGAAGAAGCTGGAGGATTAGCACGTTCATCCATCTCTTGCAAACGTGATCTCGGAAAACGGGATGACGCCTCCAGGGCAGCCGTGGTTAAGTGGAAATAGCCCCAGATGAAAATGCAGGGAACCTGATCGAAGCCCTGATTCTCTCACGAACTGTTCGAAGTTGGTCGAGTCGCTCTTTTCCGCTTCCGGGCTTAAATGCAGCTGTCGTCAATAAGGCTGCTGAGGATGGCGCACGTCGGGGATGCCGGCGTGCGTGACGCCGGCGTGCGTGACGCCGGCGTGCGTGACGCCGGCGTGCGTGACGCCGGCGTGCGTGACGCCGGCGTGCGTGACGCCGGCGTGCGTGACGCCGGCGTGCGTGACGCCGGCG
>CM052895.1:12982324-13001251 GCA_028534135.1 Potos flavus | reverse complement strand
TCTGCGGAAGCTCAGGAAAGCTAACGGCTTTGCTCAAACTTATATACTGGTTAATATGTAGCCTACCTAGCGAGGAGGTGTGAACCCAAACTTCATTGAATCTTGGCTTTCCCAGGCCACCGGCATCTTCAAGGTAACTTGCAGCTGTGATATTGATAATTGTGAAATCTGAACGCATCAACAGTTGGGTTAAATAGGTCTGCAAAATACATAAAAAAAGGCAAGGGCTCAGCCTTGGCGTTGTAATCATGGGTACGCGTGGATGTCTGTATCTTTTGCCTAGTGGTGTGGTCATTACCATCAATACGAATATAGAGTTCTTTATTATAAACTTTATGGAAATAGAGAACAGCCTCATTTAGGTGATATTTGTTAAATCAGATATTGGGAGTTAGAATTCTGGCATGTAGTATTCTGACTTTTTATATAAGAGGACATTCAAAATAGAGGGATTATCTTAAGATTTGGGATATATTTGGTAAGTCATGTGAGCAAATGCCAATATACCTCTTTGTTATACTCATTACTCTTAATATGTACTTTGTTCCCTAATATGTGTGATATTTGAGTGCGGTCAATCTGAATTTAGAAGTTGTTGTAATGCAGCTTTATGGGTAATGAAGAAAAGTTTCCATTGCCTTAAATAAATTAGATTTTTTATTTATCTGTAACATATTCACATGTGGTATGTGACTATTTTTTTCCTAAAGACATGAGTGCCCAGCATTTATTGAAAAATATAAAAACTGTCACGATAGCTGGTTAGTTAGTCCAGTTCTCTCCTGGCTGTTTGCCAATGTCGTTGGGGTTACCCAGGTCTTTGGGAGACCACACCAGGCAGGATTATAGCCATGGAGACTCCTGGCCCTAACATCTTAGAGACCATCTGGAATCTTCCACTAATGCAAAGTCTAGGAGGTCAGTTTGAAGAATTTAGTCTATACTGATTTTGATAAATCTGTACGTATTTGTTAGATCATCAGAGATGCATTATATAATCACCGTCTTTTGCAGTTGTTTAAATGATTCTTGGTATTTTGTCTTAACTCCTCTAATCTTGACCTGAAGGCACTTAGCGTGGATGGCTTCCTTCCCGGCCTTCTGGCCATAATCCTCCTCATTAACATCGGGATTTCACCTTTGCCCTTGTGGATGCCATTCCTCACATTTGGAACAGCCTTTCACTCTGCTTCTGTTGTGTTTTTCCCCTACCAGTTCTGGTTGGAATCAATCTCTTGGAATTCAAACTTCAGCCATTAATCTCTCCTGGATCCCGGCTGATTGATAACAGGACTTACCCAGTGCACGGTGTTGTTGACCACAAACATAGGAGCCTGCTTCTGCCCAAATGGGAATCTGTTGTTTTATCTTATCTCTTTTAGTGTGCAAGAAGTGAAAGAGCCGGCTCCCTTGTTTATCCCCATGCTGATAGAGGGCCTGACGATTGATATTAGTAGATAACAAAGGAATTTCACTGTAATTATTTCTTAGGTACGTTCTTGTTAATGTATGATGGGATTTCCCTGGTCTGAATTCCTCAGGAACTCCTCAGACCAGGAATGTACCTGAGTTTCAGCTAACGTTTGCCAAATCATGGCTGCGGTGTCCATCTTCTAGGTAGCTCAAAGATAAATGGAAATAAAGAGCCTGGATAAGTTGAGTCATATTAAGGAAAAGGGAGGTTCAGGGCATTGGATGCTGTTGGGTCTGGAATGAGTCTCATGGCCTGCCTCTTCTGCTACTGAGTGTCTTGGGGACAATTGAGGTAATGTTTGGAGGCAAGTCAGAGGAGGGCAGTCAGTGAGGCTATCGCACGTGGGAAGCTTGCCTTGGTACTGGAGGGGGTTGATGAAGGACTTGTGTATTGACGATGGTGGGGTGGTTTTTTCAGGTTCACTTCCCAGACCATTTCCTTTCTGCTCACTCATTCCCTCCAGAGCTGGTACTAACCTGCCCACCTTTGAGCCACGATGATGATGCTCTGGGCCAAAGGTGATCACCAGGGTTTAGACATAAACAATTTTAGCCAGAGTATCTCTTCCCATACTTGAGTCATCTGTGGATTCACCTTTCCAAAATTTGCCAAATTAAAAAAAAAAAAGGGGGGAGTTGATTGATTTTCCTATTTGAATAAATGTATTATAAAAGGAAAAAGGGTATCACATATCTTAAGTGGGAAACTTAACACAAAAATTGAAGACAACACATGGTTTTTTAGATTCCCAGGGCTAAAAAGGATCTGAGTGTGAGGCCTATTCCTTTTTTCTCAAAAGCGAGATGTCGGTTTTAGAAGAGTGGGAAGGGTTGTCTGGAACCAAACTAAGAATTTCTCTTTGATTTGGAAGGATTGAGAGACCATTGAAAATGGAATAACTTCCCCACTGTGTGAGTTAGTGTTGTTTAGTGCCAGGTTGGTGAGCTATTTCATCTCATACACCTTCAATAGGATGAGACTCGGGTGTTGAGAAGCATTGTTTTTAACGATCATCTGGACCCCGTAGGAGCCGGCAGTGGACTCAGAGAGTCAACTCCAAGTGTATCATTTGTGCAGGCCCAATAGGGACTCTGAATTGGGTGCAGGCCCAATAGGGACTCTGAATTGAAGACCTATATAATACGTGTGTGCTTGCATATCTAATAATTTGCGATTTGAGCCTAGGACTACATTGACTTAATGTGAACAAGGATGATGTGTGACACAGGTGGTGAGCATCAAGGGATTCAGAGAAAAGGAACCGTCTGGGATGGGGTTGCCTCGGAAAAGGGAGGCAACCCCAGCACTTCATGAGAATGAGGTGCTGGAAGAACAGAGATGTTCTGATGGATAGGCAAGTGGAAGGAGGGTGCTCCCAGAGTGATGGAGGTAAGACCAAGCTTTACTGTGGGATTAAGCATTGGACCCATAGTGTCCTGGGTAGATTTAGGGACGTCGAAATTGGCACAGGATTAATGAGAAAAGACAGCTGTAAAAGCTGGATTGGGATTTGATGTTACTCGTGGGAGGGAGACGTTTCCAGCGCCTGAGCTGCTCTCAGCCTGTCTGAGGGTGTGAGGAAGATGTACTTGGCAGTTGGGTCTGGGAAACAGGTAGCCCTCAAAGGGATATGATGGTCATAGAGCAGCGAAGAGAATTTCATGTGACTGTCCACATTTGAGATGTTGAATGTAATCATTAGGGCTTGGCGAGGCCCCAAGGAGATTGGAAAGTGAAATAAGACTTCACCTCTTTTTTTTTTTTTTTTTTTTAAGATTTTATTTATTTGTCAGAGAGAGAGAGAACAGAAGCAGGGAGAGTGGCAGGCAGAGGGAGAAGCAGGCTCCTGACTGAGCAAGGAGCCCGATGTGGGACTTGATCCCAGGACCCTGGGATCATGACCTGAGCTGAAGGCAGCCACTTAACAGACTGAGCCACCCAGGTGTCCCAAGACTTCACCTCTTGAGGCCTGGGGCAAAAGGGTCTCGAGAGAAGAGGGGAGATTTTTTGGATTGTTGTTCAAGTGTGGGTTTGAAGGATTATGTTCAATTTTAGCTGAAGGCAGCTAAAGTTAGTTTTGGCCATCCTATGGAAAGCCAGAAATGTAAGTCTCCCTTCTGTATAAGGGTAAATACTGAAGAAAGTAACTTCTCACTTCCTCAATATACAGGGAGGAAAAGAATAGGGAAGAAAAATGGTAGCATTGACCAGACTCCCACTCTCCATGCTGTGTGGTGTGGAAGATCCACACAGATTTTGGACAAAGGTGGTACAGAGCCCATACAGATGATAAATCCAAGATTCCAGAGTCTTAAGGACGCATGCATGGAGTTAGGATGAAGAAGAACAGAGGACAAAAGGAGAGTCCAAAAGAGAGGAAGAGAAGGAGGGAAGCATTAGTGGAGCTGTTAGAGAATTTCAGGGAGGCACTTTCCTCCTCTGTCTTACGATCTAATTTTTATTCATAGTTATATATTTTTTTCTGCTGGAAATCCTTTAGGGAATTAGATGTTGATTAAAACAATGAGGGAGTGCCCACTTAATTGGACTTGGTGATCTTTGACAGTAAAGTGATACTAGATTTAGAGATGTGACTGGTCTTTTTGCTTTTACAACCCCCCCCCCCCCCGCCGCCCCCGTTAAGAAACAAAAAATGTTGATTTTCTTTTGAAACTTCAAAGTGCTCTGAATGAAAATCCATGCGAGTGAAGGGGTGCCAAGTGGCTCACAAGAGTGGTCCATCGACTGGTTTCAACTCATTTCAGGGAGGTTGTGATCCAAGCTTGATCGCAACATTAGCCTTCTAACAGATGGAACACAGCCATCCACATTGGAAACCAGAATAGGCAGACTTTCTAAAGAACACTTCTTAGGTACACACTGAGAAATGCCAGGACTTTAGTGGGAAGGGCTTCCATCGTGAAACCCAGTAGTTTTCATCCATTTTAATGGGCGCGCTCCCCTCCCAGGAGGAAGGTTCTGGGAAGCAGGACATGTACACAAACATTTCAGAGCACTTAGAGGTATGGCTGTTCAGGTCTGTGCAGGACGTTGAAGTCAGAAAGCACACAGAGAGATAAGGAGCTCTTGCACCAACCCCGGGAGTGTGGGGCTGTGTTAGCTCCTCCGTGCAGTTGTCCCCCACCCTGCCCGAAGTGAAGTCGAAAGGTCACTTGGGCAGCTGGGCTTCCTGTTTGCATCAGATCTGCTTTTACTCCATCCAGTTGAGTACCCTGAGCCTTCAGTATTGTACTGAGAACTTAAAATTCAGCTTCATCTGTCTTTGGGACACGTGTGTGTGCCTGCGTGTGTTCCAACAGGGTCGCCCCTGGATCTTGGCTCTGGCGTCAAAGTGGAATGGTGGTTCTGTACATGGTAATAAGCAATTTTTTTGCTTTGTATCCCCCTTTCCTGCTCCCCTGACTTCTTCCCTGATTCTGTCTCTGCGGTACTTGTGATCTTTTGATAGACCATATCTTAGCACCATTTCTCATTGCCAAGTAAGTACCAAACAGAATATTGCATCTTAGTAAATGTTTCTTTTTTTTTTTTTTTAAGATTTTATTTATTTATTTGAGAGAGAGAGAGAGAGGGGGAAGGAGCAAAGTAAGAGGGATAAGGAGACTCCACACTGAGCATGGAGCCTGACACAGGGCTCCATCTCAGGACCCTGAAATCATGACCTCAGCCAAAGTCAAGAGTTGAATGCTTAAACCGACTGAGACACCCAGGTGCCCCAGCAGATGTTTCTCCAGAACCCTTTGGGTTATTACTCAGAGGACCCCACTGGGCAGAACTGTTTCCCTTTTCATGGTTGGGGAATCCTATTCTTAAAAGTTCATTCATTTATTCAGCAAATGTTTGAGTGCCTAGTTGTGCAAGGTAGGTTCCTAAATAAGTAACTTACTTTTTATAATAAATAAAAATAAATTTTAGAAAAAAGCATTTATATTAAATACAATAAATTATATTTATCAAATAAGTAACTTACAAATAATTTTAATGTAATATATGTTTAGTAAATAAGTATTTACATATTAAATATACATTATTAATAAATTTATTTATAAATGAAAAATGCATATTCAGCACTCTTAGGAATCTTGGAATTTGGTGGGAAGAGACATGCAAGTTAATCGATGACTACTTTAGGCTAGGATAAGGACTGTTGGTACATCTACTTATAGGGATTTCTGGGAATAAGGGAAAGTGGCATCTAAATGTGGAGGCTTCTTACATCTTCACCACTGTCATTTTGTCACCATGGCCACCCCATATAGTAGTCACTACCCACTGTGAGCACTGGTCCTGGAAACAGGGGCTGATATGCAGTGGGCACACACCAGGACAATTGTTCCAGTTCTTCTACTTCTGTCCCACTTGTTGAATGACCTCAGAATGTCCATTCTGCCCCACATGCCTCAGCCCTTTCTCACAGAAGCAGCAACTAAAGACAGAGTAGAGACCTCTAGCCATGATACAGCACTTTGGATGGGTCTTTTCTGTGTACAGTTAATCCTTGAACAATGGAGAAGTTAGAGGCATCTCCCCCACCCTGCCACTGCTTACCTTTGACCCAAAGTCTTACTAGTAACATAAACACTGCATTAACACAGGGTCTGTATCTTATGTGTATTATTTGCTGTATTCTTACAGTAAACTGAGCTCAAGAAAAGAATATTCAGAAAATTAAAAGGAAGAGGATACATTGACAGTACTACACTGTAAAAAAAAAATTCCTTTTGTGAGATGTGCATTTCTTTTTTTTTTTTTTTAAAGATTTTATTTATTTATTTGACAGAGACAGAGAGAGAGAGCGATCACAAGTAGGCAGAGAGGCAGGCAGAGAGAGAGGGAAGCAGGCTTCCCGCTGAGCAGAGAGCCCGATGCGGGGCTCGATCCCAGGACCCTGAGATCATCACCTGAGCCAAAGGCAGAGGCTTAACCTACTGAGCCACCCAGGCGCCCTGAGATGTGCATTTCAAACCTGTGTTATTTAAGAGTCAACAGTAGTTATTACCTGGGCTATAAAGATTCCTAAATATTTTCTTTTTATTTTGTTTTATTTATTTTTAAAGATTTTATTTATTTATTTGACAGAGAGAGAGACAGCGAGAGAGGGAACACAAGCAGAGGGAGTGGGAGAAGGTGGAGCAGGCTTCCCACTGAGCGGGGAGCCCGATGTGGGCTTGATCCCAGGACCCTGGGATCTTGACCTGAGTCAAAGGCAGACGCTTAATGACTGAGCTGGCCAAGCATCCCCTGAATATTTAAAATATGCTATGTATTGAACTTGTTGGGCATGATATCCACGTACCTAGGCCAGAGACCACTGTATAACTAGTACTCATTAAATAGTAGTTGAACGTTTAATAAATTAATTACAGGGGTTCTGGTGTGGGAAGTGAATAGATGAGGGTTTCTGGAATGAAATAAGACTTCAGCCAAGTTTTAGAGATACTAACTTTGTTGATTTTGTTCTTATTGTGGAAGGAATAAATATACAACGTTGAATTTTATGAGAATTCCAGAAAGTATGAAGAAGAAAATAATCAACTCTAATCCTACCATCCAGAGAAGACTACAATTGATACCTCTGTGTATTTTTTTTTTAATAAAGATTTTATTTATTTGTCAGAGAGAGAGAGAGCACAAACAGTCAGAGTGGCAGGCAGAGGCAGAGGGAGAAGCAGGCTCCCTGTCGAGCAAGGAGCCCAATGCGAGACTTGATCCCAGGACCCTGGGATATGACCTGAGCCTAAGGCAGCTGCTTAACCAACTGAGTCCCCCTCTGTGTATTTTCTTTAGGCATTTTCCATATGTGTATTTGCTCCTGTGTGTACATGTGTATAGCTGGGTGGGTATTTTAACATGTGAACACATGAGCTTTCTGTCCTTCCTCAGCTGTCTAAAGAAGACTCCTGTGTTGGGCTCCTTTCCATTAATGTGCTAATTGCGTTAGTGGGAGAAGAGGATGGGGAGGAGCCAAGAATGGCAGTGTGGGTTTGCAAGAGAGAGAGCATTTAGAGTTATCCTTTAAATGCTTTTAAACCAGCTGCGTGGGTGTGGGAGGGGAGGTCTGACACTGAGAAGAGTGAGGGGGGTAAAAGTGAGAGGAAAGCCCTGAGGCAACATAGCATTGGCTACAATTTGAGGAACAAGGGCGATAAGAGAGTAGCCAAATCTTGAGAGACCAACCCATGAAGAGATGGAGGAAGTTTTCTTTTGTGTCATGGAATATAATTCTCTCTTTGTCTGCTTTTCAAGGTACTTTCAGTGAAGACATAAAATTTCTAGGCCTTGGTAGGAGTGGATTTGTGGTTTTGGATGTAAGTCTGTGCTGTGATAGGCTTTTAGTTGGGAGTAAGAAGGGCGGGTCTGTTCAGACTGTGTTTGTGCATGAATGTGTGGGGAAGGGCAAGGGCCAAGGGGGGTGTGGAGGTGATAATTGTTTACAACAGTTTGATGTGGTTTCTTTTGTTTCTGTAAGTGTTTGACCTTGGTCTTGCATGGAGGCACCCACCTATGCATCTGCCATAAAAGCAGACAGGAAAAAGTGAGAACATACTGAACTTTTGACATTCAAAAATAGGATTTTGCTGCAAGTGACAGTCATAGGTCAAAGGGAGTTGCTCTGTGGAGGACCACACAAGAGCATGGCTCTCTTCCAGCCCTACATGGTTTAGGGGAAAGGAGAAGGAAGGAGAAGCAGGACAGAGAAGGGATCAGACTGTGCCCTGGAGTGTGTTACAGAAGTGAAGTTAACAACAATAGGGTTATGGCCCACCTCCTCCTCCTGATGCTCATTTTAGGGGTGTGGGAGAAGGTGGCCAGGCTGGCTACCTCAGACCCATCAGAGGGGAAGCCACAGAAAAATAATTGTGGTGGTACAGAATGCTCAGGCCAAGGAGGGCTCCTAAGGTTGATCTCTCTGGAGCTGTCCTTGGTTACCTATGGCAAACAGGACCCAGAAGTAGCTTGGAGTGAGTGTGGAGAGTGTTATACAAGGTGACCACAGTAGGGGCAGGGTGCCTTTGGCAAAAAATGTAGAGCAGACAGGGAGAAAATCTTCGTGATCTTGGCTTAGACAAACATCTCTTGGGTATGATGCCAGAAGCACAGTCCATAAAAGAAAATGATAAATGATAAATTGGGACTTCCATCAATATCAAAAATGTTTGCTCTGCGAAAGATACTCTTAAGAGATTGAAAAGACAAGCCATACACTGGAAGAAAATATCTGCAAAATGCAGACCGACAAAGACTTGTATCCAGACTATAAACCACTTCCTAAAACTCAGTAGTAAGAAAATAAACAACTTAATTAAAATATGGAACAAAGTTTTGAAGACACAGCTACTCTGGAAAACAGTTGATTAGTTTCTTATGAAGTTAAATACACACTTCCCATATGATGCAGAAATTCTACGTATTTATTACCCAAGTGAATTTAAAAAAACAAAACCTCTGCTAAAATGTTTATGGCAGCTTTATTCATAATTTCCTGAAACTGGAAGCAACCCAAATGTCCTTCAACTGGGAATGTGTGAACAAACGGTGGTATATCCATACAATGGAATACTACTTAGTAATAAAAAGGAATAAACTGATACATACAGTAAGGTGAGTACATCTTGAATGCATTAAGCTAAGTAAAATAAGCCAGAGTCAAAAGTGACATAGTATATGATTTCAGTTATTATAGCATGCTCAGAAAAGTGAAGCTATAGGAATGAAAAACAGGACTGTGGTTGTCAGGAGGTTGGGATGAGGATATTGTTTGGCTACAAAGGGGTAGCACTACAAAGTTTTTATAGCATGGGGAAAATGTTCTGTGTCCTGATTGTGGTTGCAGTGATAAGGCTGTATACATTTGCCAACATTTATAGAATTCCACATTAAAAAAAAAAGATTTTACTCTATACAAATGTGAACATAATGTTTTTTTTAAGGATTTATTTATTTGTTTGAGAGAGAGCGAGCATGAGGGCAAGGACAGCGGTAGAGGGAGAGAGCGAGAATCTCAAGGAGACTCCCTGCTGAGATGGAGCCCGATGCAGGGCTCGATCTCATCACCCCAAGATCATGACCTGAGCCGAACTCAAAGAGTGGGATGTTGAACCAACTGAGCCATCCAGGTGCTCCTAAATACCACAATTTTTAAACAATAAAAATAGAAATAGAAAAAAGAATTTAGTGTTAGAGAAAATAGAACTGATGCCCTTAAGTCGGATTCCACCCTTGGGCCGATCGGTTATATACCTCAGCAAGGAGAGCTCTGAGCTGATTCTCTGGGTTTTGATGGGGCAGTAACACTGGGGGTAGAAAATGGGACTGGTTTGCAAATGAACAGACTGATCCAGGAAATAGTTTTACGTTCTTGATTTCATCATGATGTTACTGATCAAAGCTATTTTATGAGAATTTCTTTTAAGTTGTTGAAATTTTGTGTCCGATCACTTGAAAATATTGCCGGTGACCCATATATTATTTATGGCTGTATGAAGAAGAATTTGAAAATAACTAGGAAAGGAGATCAAGAAAGGAGGTCAAGTAGCAGGAAAGGTCTAAATGCCATCTGGCATCACAAGCATCAGAACCAGTCTCCACTCAATCAAGAACTTCTCAAGGAGAGCTCATTTTGAATATAACTTTGGGCCAGACAGTTCATGTGACATAAAAATATGTATTAGGATTGAAACTTCAAGATGCCAAGGAACTCTCCAGTTTCAGAGTAGAGCTGACACGTAGAAGAAGATAGAGGTATTCCTATTCTCTGCTTAATATAGTTTTCTTACAGTCCCCTTCTAAGCCTTGTAAAGTTATATTACAATATGTCTCAAAATAGCCCCACTGAAAGGACAAACCTTTGAAGTATCAAGATCTATCAATCTTTGAAATGTGCAAACTTGTCTCAGGTAATCTCTACCTCATTGGTATAAGGCAGAGATGGTCCATGTTACTATTATTGATAGTTTTGGAATCGTTTCCTTGATTTTTACAATCAAGTATCTTTGTGCAGTTGCTGAGCAAATTGAAAACCTTCATCATCAACAGAACTAGATACTCTGTGTGAGCATGAAATCTGCAGCAATTAAGCCCAGAGCTGTGAGCCGATATTCAGGGATATCAAGTCACATCTTCCACACTGTGGAAGAGTGTCCAAGCTCCAGTTTACAACATAAAAATGGGTGAATCGGTATTCTTTTAGTAAACATTAACGTGCTCCCTGGATATTCCTTCTAGGTCAAGAGCTGCCAAACTAATGTCGTAAGAGCTTAGGTATCTTTCTTCTAGGGATGATTTTTGTGGGTTGAACCTGAGGACAGTGGGGAGATCGTGTGTGTGTGGGGTTGTGATTGTGGTGGTGGTGGTGGTGGGGCAGTTTGGGAGTTGAGGAACAGCCCAATCTTTTTATATGAGTCCCTTATAGTGGCAGACATTAGATATCCTCATACGTCATTTTCTGATGAGCAAATACAATAATCATCCAGGAGGCTCTTTAAAAGAAAAATAAAGAGATTTTCAGCAATCTCATCTTGTCAGAGCTTGCATCACATAAATGTAACCTGGAAGATGAAGGGCTAACTCATGAAAAGAAAATAGAATGACTTGAGGTGATTCAGGCAGAGGGGAACATAGGCATTGTTTGTAAATGAAGGTTAATGATAGCTTTGTCCCAGTTGCAAATTTGTAGCGTGCATATTTTGATGAATTATGGCTAGACTGTATCATAATTTGTGACCTATATTTAAGAGAGTCAAAGTGAGGTAGTTATCTGCATTTTATTGTCAGCAAGAGATTTTTTCCCCCTTGATTAAAGCCCTGTTCCCCCGCCCCCAAGAAGTCACTAGACTTAAAAATATTCAGAGTAATGGTTCCCACAGAGACCATGATATCATTGACTGGCCACCCAGTGATTAAAAAGAAAGAGATTGCTGGACCAGTCATCTACATGGGCTGATAGGAGCCAAGGGGGAGGGCTTTAAAATTTTTCAATTTAGATTTATTTACTTTAAAAATTATTGATGAAAGTCATCACATCTCACCTCAAAAGACTGTACAATATCACTGCTGACAGTACATTTACCCAGAGACTGACTTTATGCTAACAAATACGGTGTTTAAATTGTCAGCAAAACTGAAATGAATGAGCTTAGCACAATTCAAATGGATCTTTGGCATATCATCAATCAATTAAATTCTTCCTGGTGCTCTGAGGTTAATATCAAAGTATACAATACAACAGCGTCCATCTTCTTTAGCATTCTTTGTGTGCCATCCCATAAAATATCATATAGTTTTCCTGAGATCTCCTGAGATTTGCAAACCACTATCACAGCACTGGAGCAAAACCTGAGGAGATGTGACCAGGGATTGTTCCTACAGCTTTTTTTGGTCCCTGGGTAAAAGGCAAGTGTCTCCCAAATAAGTCAACTCGAGGATGAAAGCCTGAAAGACAGTAAGAAATGGAAGGGTGGGGAAAAATGTCAGAGAGAGTCGACAGCCCGGAAAACTCAACTTCGACCCCACAGGTTCGGTGGGATTTGACCTCAACGGAAGATAGCATGGAGGAAGATGTGGTCAGGTGACTCCAAGAGCCTTTCTGAAAGCTGGAAAGTCATCCTAAGAAAATAATTCCAACATGGATTCCTATGGATTTTTAGTTTATTTATGCCTAATTTGGTTTACTTCAGCTCAAATGTGTTACGTTCCAATTTCATTCAAAATGAAAGCCAGTCTCATTATCCTAATTATACAAGTTGCCATTTTTGCCGAGTACAATTCTATTGGGCAGGGAAGAGCGTGGGCTTATAGGACCCACTAGGGTAGAAACTTGTATTCATCAGGGAGTGAGAAAGCTTAACAGAATGGTAATGAGTACAAACTCTGCTTTCTGATGTGATAGAGCTAGTGACCCTAGAACCATGAAGATGGGCATCCAAATTTTAGCACATTTCTTACTCAAAAGATCCCAGAGGTGAATCCCTTATGGTAGTTATTCCTGATCTGAGAGCCACATACCCTTGGGGGTAGGGGTAGGGAGCACAGGTTGTTGCAAAGGGGTCCTTGAATCTCTGTGACCCTATATGTTATTAGTTGGAATAAAGTTGCAGACACAGGTCTTACTTGAAATGCATGTATATGCTTTTTAAACAGTGTGCTAGAAATGCCTTTAAAAGTTGTCTTTTAGCATTATGTACTTTCAGGATCAATAACTACTAGAACACGGAGGAAGTTCATTAACATTTTTTGTTAGTGAAAATCTTCAAGCATGCAAGGATGATGACTCTATTCATAACTGCCCCCAAACTGGAAACAATTGACATGTCCATCAACAAAACAATGTGGTATAGTCATATAGGGGAATACTACACAGGAGTAAAAATGAATCAATGATACATACAACATGGATAAATTTCACAGACATGATGCTGAGCCAAAAAAAGTTAGAGTCAGGAGTATATCGTAAGATTCAGACTTAAGTTAAGGATAGGCAGAATTGATGGCCATAGAAGTCAGAATAATGATTGCTCCTTAAGAGGGCTGTGGGAAGGACATGAGGCAAAAACCTCTTGGGTGCCGAGTACTATTCTGATAGTGTTGGATAAGCGGATACATTTGTAAACCTTTATCCAGCTGTACACTTAGGACTGATGGATTTTATGTACCTTATGTATTTATGCTGTTTTAAGATATATGTCAATAAGTTCGTAGATTCCCATCAAGAGGTAGGATCTCAATCTTATCCCCTTGAATGTGGATTAGCATAAAGTTCATTTATAATTAGTAGAATGCTTCAAATTTGAAGTTGTGTAATTTCTGAGACCCAGTCATAAAAGGCAGCTTCCATTTTGATGGCTGAGATAATTGCCTTGGTGTCCTGACTTACTGTGTAACAAGTTTAACCACGCTGAGGCTGCCATGTTGTAAGGAAGCCCAGGGTACGTGGAAAGGCCATGTGTAGGTAATCAAGTGAATATCCCTGCTAAATTAAGCCTTTGAGTTATCCAAGTTCAGGCCCCTGACATATCAGAGAAGATGCTTCTGGATGATTCCAGCCTCCCAACTCTTGAGTGAGCCTTGCCCCTCTACCCCAGGCGTTTGGGTCTTCTGAGCTGAACTCCCAGACATTTTGGAGTGGAGACAAACCATCCCTGCTGTGTTCTGACCCACAGACCTATGAGGATATTAAAATGATATTTTACGCCACTGAGTTCTGAGGTGGCATGAAAAATTGAAAGTGGTCAAAAGTGGTGTAAAAAGATTGAATAACTGAATAGAAACCATATACGTATGTTTTTTAACAGACCTTCAAACTCCCAGGATTTGAGGAACCCATGTCAGGGTTCTTTGGTTGCAAGAAACAAATTCAACTCTGACTCAAGCAAAAGAGAATTTATTGGCACAATATGGAGCTGGAAGGACCTGAAGGAATGCTGAATAATTCCACTCATAGAGCCTCTCTGAGGCCTTGGTAGCAGGAACTGATAAAGGCTGGCCTCAAGATTCGTTCACTGCTATAAATATCCTCTGACCATGGTCAGTGCCTCTGATCGAGATTTTAATTCCAAGGAAAGCAACCAGTAATCCGCACTGGGCAACATGCCCACACCTTGTCTCGCAGACGACAGACGTGATGATCTATAGCTTCGCCAAGACCAGAACAACAGTGGAAGGAATACACACCCCAAGGGATACCAAAGTACCCTTATTTGGGGTCCTCAAAACCGCTCTGTATGGAGGCAGTGATCCTCTGACATAACCTAGAGGCTCCTGCCTTCGTGTTCTGACCAACTTGATTTCAGTGTTAGTATTACTCATGCTAACTGAGGTGCATGGGGTGTCTGGTGGCAGACAGGTCTTTCCTGCTTCCTATTTGCAGGCCCACTCTGGTCTTGGCTACTGAGAGTGAGGAGGCCAAGTTCTTTTCCATCTGATCCATAGCGAAAGTAGTGGAGCTTGGCCATTTCTGAGGCTGATTGTATATGTTGGCGGTATTGGTAGACGACTCTTGGTGTCTCACCCAGACTCCCCGTTCTCTAGCTAGACTGTTAGCTTCTAGTGACAACCAGCATCCCCTCTAGAGGACTGTTACCAGCAAATGGGAAGCCATCGTCTTCCCCGCAGCCAGTGACTAAGCAAATGGTAAAACAGAGCTCAGCCCCTTGCCCGGAGGGGCATTACCTCTGCTCTGTGGTTCATGTTCCAGAGCCTGTTTCTGTGAATCTAGCGAAGGGTAGACTTCCCCGGAACCCACAGGCTTTCCTGGCTTCTCCCTCTTCCTCATCTCACTCCACTCCCTTCTTACAAGTTCCTCCTGAGAGCATGTCTTTAATCTGACTTTCATCAGAATCCCCATCTCAGGCTCTGCTTCTAGACACTCCCACTTAGAATGCTAGTCTAGGTCAGGGGTTCTCGGATTTTTGCATGTATCAAAATCACCCGGAGTGCTGGTTAAAACAGATTACGGGGCCCCAATCTCAGAATTTCCAATTCAGTGGGGCCTGAGAATTTGCATTTCTAGCAGATTCCCGGGCGATGCTGATGTACCTGGTCTGGGCACCACAGCTGAAGAATTATTATTGAGCCAATTGCTAAGGTGGTCTGATTTTAAGCACTGGGCAGGTGTCTGCCATGCCCCTTTCTTCCAGCAAAAACATTTGCCAGGTAGCCGTGTCATGGAATCAGAACTTCATCCTTAACTCCTTTTGATTAGGAGATTGAAGGCTTGAGTGAAAATGCAAATGGATCCCGCAAGTATCAATTCGTTCTGTTGTCATCCCTTACGTGCGAGCTCTATTACAGCGCAGTGTACTTAGCCAATTATCTAGCAGAGCTCCAAGGAAAACAGCAGGAAGGAAGGTCCTGATGTGGTCCAAAACATTTAAGAAAGTCTGGTCGCAGTGTGTCGCAGTGTTTCCCACTTACCTGAGTCTCAGAATGCTTTCTTCAAAAAAAACTTCAGAGGAATCCCAATTTATAGAACCAACTGGAAAGGATCTGAGGAAACAGGGCTGAGTTTGAAAAACAATGGTCTATACATGGGCTGTGCTGGCTGGTCCACAGAGGTCTGGAGTTCCTCCTCTGTTTGATCTGGGCCTGGTCTGGGGGTGGTTCCATATGGCCCATTTATTTTGAGGAAACGGACCAAGTGTGTGATTTCACGGGGAAACCAGAGCCCCCATATTGCGTTTCAAGATCAGCTGAGGGCTGCTGTGAAAACATGCAGGATTGGGCTCCACTGAAACCAGAAAACCCATGTCAGGGGCTGTGTACAGATTGCTGGATGTTTTCCCTTCTGTGTGTTTCATGGTCTTGCTCTTTCTTCCAGTAAAAAGGCTCTGGCATATGAAAACGTTTAAGCATCTCCACACTGCGGCCTGTGATGACTGGATTTTGATGGATGGCATGGGATGGCACACAGCTCATTGCAAAGTAATGCTTTTAACTTAAATCAGTTTTAAGTGAATATGTTTTACACATTTATGCTCCAGAGTTAGCAAAAGAGGTTTCCTAGAAAACAACCCTTCTGGAGACACTGCCGCTGGACAGGGGGCCGCCTTCCCGGCTCGGGCAAGGAGAGCGTTGACTTGCATGGTCTTCAAACTGCTGCAACTCAAGGACCCACAGGGCTGCTGTCTTAATGAAGCAGTTAATGACGTGTGAATTTCAGGTCCTGACAACCTCTTTAATAAAAACAACAGGACCGCATCCCTAGTAAACTGTGGGTGCTAAGTCATGACAGCCTGTCTGCCTGACACGGCACGCGGTATCTTTAAAGTGTGATTTTTGCACCGGGGTGTGGAAACATTCCTGCTCCAATGAAAGAGGAATGGGAATCAGGAAGAACAATGTGGACGCACGGGACACTTCATTTCCACCCCACAGGAGCCAAAGAGTTTTTAGAGATGCTGCAGAACCCTGAGCAAGTAGAAACTGTTTGTACCCTTGGCTTTGGCCGCTTCACTTTCCCGGGAGGTGCCGTTACAGCGAAGGACTGTATGATGGATGTTTGAATAGCCTAAAAGTTGCCCTCTTCTTCCTCCCTCCCACTTCCTGCTCCCTCCTGGAGGCACAGGAATGCTAGAAGTTCCAGTGGATTGTCAAAGAGCCACTTGTCTGTCGTGAATGCCGACTGATGTTGGGGGTGGGATGACACGTGGGCCAGCCTTGAGCCAGGAAAGCAAGACCTGCGGCCAGATGTGGTGGGAGGCGCTTTCTGGTTGCAGACTTGGGCAAGCCAGATGGCAGGATAGCAAGGCTTGGGAGGGGCTGGAAAAGGAACCCCAGTCTAAATAGAGCCCGTTCTCCACTGAATTTGGTGGCCACTTTTAAGGAGAAGTGAATTCCCTTTCAGTCTCCCCATAGGCACAGGCCCGTGTCCAATGTCTTTTTCATTCTCCCCCAGACAAGAGAGTCTAGATCGTCTTGTTTGGGCAGGGTTGGTTTTTCTTCAAACTATTCAAGGCGCTGTCCACCTGATGCTCACCATTCGAGGTGACAGAGAGCAGAGCAAAGCAGAGCAAAGTGGAGCGTGCCTTCTCAGTCCAGGACAAACCTTGCTGGGTTGTTCCCAGAGCACCAAGATCAGCCCCGCAGCACCATCAGCGTTGACATGCAAACGAGGCCCGGTGCACCATGCTTGGCTTCAGAAAAGCCTGCCCATCCTGCTGGGAAAGGCCGCTTGACTGGATGGTGCCCAACTGGGCCAGGCCTGACTTGGGGAAGAGCCTGGAGAAGAGCCTGAATTAGCCTTGGTGAAGCCAGATCTTGGGGGGAAAGCAGGTGACTATCAGGCAAGTTAGCACCTTAGAGGGTGACCGGCCGGCTGTCTGGGTTTGCCTGGGAGCTGAGGAGTTCCCTGGGGTTGGGGACTCCCAGGGCTCAAAGCACAGGGAGCTGGTCACCCTAGTTGAGAATGATTTGCTTCCCTTAACTTAGCTGGAGAGTGGACAGAGCTTGAGGGAGCCAGACGTTTTCCTGACTTTAAAAGATAACATCATTCATTGAATTCCACATAGTTCTGTGTAATTATTATGAAAAAAATAACGTGATGGTGGTGAGATCATTCACATAGTGGTGAATTTAAGATGAAAAGGAAAAGTTTTGCAGTCCCCTGGTCTCCCCCACTCCCCAGAGGCAAACACCGCTCCCAGTTTTCTTGTATTACTTTTTAGGGATTTCCAAACATGTGGGTTTCTTTCTGCTACAATATACAAAGATTAGTTTTTTTTTTTTTAAGCAGTTTCATCTCCTTCAGACGTATGATATTCTGATACATGAATGTATCACACAGTTGAAAGTTTCCTTTTAAAGACATTAAGTCCATTTTCTTTTTTTCCTCCATTACAAACGAAATTATGATACACGTTCTTGTAAGCTTCTGTTTGTTCCCCTTTGCAGGTATGTCTGAAGGACAGATGTCTAGAAGATGAGGGTACACTTCACATTTCGGTGGCTGGTGCCCCCAAAAGTGTTCC
This sequence comes from Potos flavus, assembly GCA_028534135.1. Classification (NCBI taxonomy): domain Eukaryota; kingdom Metazoa; phylum Chordata; class Mammalia; order Carnivora; family Procyonidae; genus Potos; species Potos flavus. The sequence goes on along the minus strand of CM052895.1, from coordinate 12,983,293 downwards.
AAGTGGTGTTAAGTTTTACACCAGTGAACAAAATCTGAGAGTTCCCCCCTCCCCCATCCTGGAAAACACAGTGTTAGAAAATACTTTCTCATTGACCAGTCTGGGAGCTAAGCAAGTAACATTTCATTGTTGCTTTGATTTGCCTTTCTTGGTGAAGCACTCCCCTATGTCTACACATGCTTATTGGGCATTCGTATTTACTTGTGATAAATATGTCCCTGTACCTGGTATGTCACATGAACAGGGCAAGACACCTGTCCTCAAGTACATAACTGTCTATCAGACATATACACAAACACTGCGGTGAAATATTACAGAGACCCCGGAAGAAGCTTTAGAATACTGCGGAAGTCCCGAGAAGCACGTGGGCAATTCTCCCAGCATGGACATGGCTGTAGGTCACAAGGGCGTGGAAGAGTTGATCTTGAACATGGCATGGTAGAAATAAAAGGGGTTTTGCAACGAGGCGGTTAGAATCTTGATTCCGTTACTTCCCGCATTTTCTTGGGCAATTTCTTTGACCTCGCTGAGCCTCACATGCTTTACTGTAAGATAGAGATGGTGCTGCTGCTGTCTCTTCCTCCTCCTCTTCCTCTTCTTTGAGGCCCTAGGGCCATGGGATTCAGGAGGAGGTTGTCCCGCAGGGGAAGCAGGAGGCAGTAGAGTGGCCTTATTTGAACTTCTTGGGGCTCAGGCTGTTGGCGGGACTACTAGTGGCGCTGACAGCATGGGGTTGCAGGGAACCTGATACTTGATCGTTTTGTTGCAGTTGTGTTTCTGGCTGAGCAGATGATGGGAAGGGGCCATGATGTCCTCCCTCAGGCAAAGCCCAAGGTCAGGTTGGACTCGGGGATGTTGTTAGCTGGGAGAGTTTGACCATCGTTCTACTGTTTGCCTGCAAAAATCAGGTGCTGCCAATCAGGTGGGATTCCCTTCTTGTCTTGGGTTTTGGCTTTGACCTTCTCAATG
>CM052895.1:12721062-12981824 GCA_028534135.1 Potos flavus | reverse complement strand
TTTTTTTTTTTTAAAGATTTTATTTATTTATTTGACAGAGAGAGAGAGAGATTTCACAAGTAGGCAGAGAGGCAGGCAGAGAGAGAGGGGGAAGCAGGCTTCCCGCTGAGCAGAGAGCCCAATGCGGGGCTCGATCCCAGGACCCTGAGATCATGACCTGAGCCGAAGGCAGAGGCTTAACCCACTGAGCCACCCAGGCGCCCCAAGAATGACATCATTTTTAAAGCTTATTTTGGTGTAATACAATTTAGATTATAATAACTCTCACTATTTGCAATTTTAGTCTTTCTGTGAAATAATTATTATTCTTTGAGAAAGTAGAGAAGAGTCAAATATCATAGAATTGATAGCTGAACTCTGGCCACATTAGTACAATCCTGTTTTTCATGCCTTGAGGCTACTTGGAAAAATCTTAAATTTAAGTTAAAGCCATGTACTCACTTTTTCAAGACCAGTGGAAACATTTGGAGAGAGATTTTATACAAGTCAGCCTCGCCTTTAAAAATGCTTCCAAGTGCAAAGTGGTAACGTAAATGTCCGTGTTCTGTTATGTTCCTAAAGTATATTTAGATTTTTTAATTGCAATGGGAAAACTTTTATACCGCAAGCTTCTAGTGTTTGGAATTTGTTTCACTTTGTTCATACAAACTCACTTATTCCAGAAATAAGTATCCTGGTGTGGGTCACTTCTGTTCTTAGGACTTCCATCTACATTCCTGCAAGCTTATAGTAAGGTCTCCCTAGGGGAATTATGTTGATTTGATTGTTTTTCGTAGCCTTTTTATTTACATAACATTTGATACCTGCGGAACAACACACACATAGATATGTATAAACTTGAGTAAAAATAGAAGAAACATGCATGAAATTATGTGTCTCTATCTCCTTACCTCATTGTTATCAAAGGCAACCGCTTTCCTGAACTTTTGTGTTTAATCATTGCTTTGCTTTTCTTTTTAACAGCTTTATTGAGATATAATTGACACATCATACCATTCACCATTTAAAGCATACAATTTAGTATTTTTAGAATATTCACAGTAGCACAGTCATTATCACAATCAATTTTAGAACATTTTCATTACCCCCAATGAAACACAGTATCCATTAATAGTTAACTAACCTTTCTTCCCCAACTCTAAGCCTTCTTGATGCGTGTGCACGTGTGTGTGTGTGTGTGTGTGTGTGTGTGTGTATAAGTAAGCTCTATACCCAACGTGGGATTTGAACTCCTGACCCCGAGATCAAGCGTTGCATGCTTGTTACCAACTCAGTTACCAACTGAGCCAGCCAGGGGTGCCCCTTGTGTTTTTAAATATAGCTTTTAACCACAGAGGTGCTACATAGAAGCTTTTACTACAGTATATAGTTAGCTTTGATTTTATTTGAACTTAATAATTTTTCTCAGACTTTACCCTTTTTCACTCAGCATGTTTCTAAAACTCATCCGTGCTCCTGCGCATAGAGTTCATTCATTTTTATAGTAGTAGTATTCCACTGTTGAGATAAAACAGTTTATTTATCCCCATCCTTCATATCAGTTTGGTCTGTTTCTCAGTTTTTGCTACAATCCTTCCGTTCCAGATGATCCCGTGTTCTTCAGCTCGTTTCTGGCACTGTCAATTTGCAAGTTCAACTTTACAAAATAATGCAAGATTTTATTCCAAAGTAGTGATAATTCATACTTTAACTGGTTGAGTGGTTGATTCTTTTTCTATACTGTTGTGAACATGTGGTATTATCAAGTCTCCTAATTTCTGCTAATCTAATGGATACAAAATGGTATCTGGTTGTGTTTCGGTATTTCCCTGACTGTGAATGAGGCTGGACCTCTTTGCATGAGTTTATTTGAGAATCTTGTTTCCTCTTCTCTAAAACACTTCTCGGTATCTTTGTCGACTTTTTCCATTTGGGTGCTTGTTTTACTGATTAGCAGCCCTTTTTGATAGATTCTGACTACCAATGCATTTTTGGTTATATGGGTGGCAAATACCTTCTCCAAATTTCTACTTTGTGTTTTTGTTTTTCTTCTGCTGCTTGCTTGCCAGAAGTTATCATTTATTTATAAGTATTTAAAAATATCCATTAGAATTATTTTGAACCATGAGTTATTTAGAAGTCCGTTTTATGTTTCCAGGAGTTTAGAGAAAAGTCTAACATTCCGAACTTAGTCCTTTCTTTTCTTTTCTTTTTTTTTTTTTTTCTAACTTAGTCCTTTCTAACATGATTTTGGTATGGTTAAATTGGAAATTTGTTGGTGCTTTTTTTTATGGTTTCTGGGTGGTCATTTGTTTGTAAGTGTTCCATGTGTGTTTGTTTGAGAGGACTGTATATTCTCAAATTGTTGGGTACACATTCTACTTACATCCTTTAAGTCAAGTATTTGATGGTGGATTTAAAGTTCATGTATTTACCAAGTTTTTGTCAGCTTAAACTTTTAATAAGTGACATATACATACTGAAATGTTCCCTTGTAATGATGGATTTGTTCATTTTCATCTGTGGTTTAATCATTTTGTTGTCTGATATATTTTGAGTTTCTATTTGGTACAGAAATTTTTGAAATTTTACCTATTCCTGGTGACATGAACCTTTTTCGCACAGTGACACCCTTTGACTCAAAAATGTGTATTTTTTTTTTTTTTTAAGATTTTTGTTTATTTATTTGACAGAGACACAATGGGAGAGGGAACACAAGCAGGGGGAAGTGGGAGAGGGAGAAGCAGGCTTCCCGCCAACCAGGGAGCCTGATGCGGGCCTCGATCCCAGGACCCTGGGATCATGACCTGAGCTGAAGGCAGACGCTTAACGACAGCCACCCAGGCACCCCAAAAATATGTATTTCTTAAGCCCTTCTTTCTTTATTAATAGATCTCGTTTTGCTTTCTTTGGTTCATGTTGACCTCATATATTTTTCTCCTTTTACTTTCAACTTTATCAACTTTGATTCTTTTTTAAAAAATTTTTAAAATTTTTCTTTTTTTAGAGAGAGAGGGAGAGTGTGTGAGCGAGAGGAGGGGCAAAGGGAGAGAGAGAACCCTGAAGCAGACTCCTTGCTGAGCACGAGCCCGCCTAAGGGCCGGATCCCATGACCCATGAGATCAAGACCTGAGCTGAAACCAAGAGCTGGCTCCTTAACCAACTGAGACAGACAGGTGCTACCCATGTCCTCCTTTTAAAAGTCTATTTTGTGAATAGCATATAGGCAGTCTAATGATCTCTATTCCTTAATTGAAAAATCATATTCATTTACATTTAGTTTTACTAATCATTTGTATTAATGTCTATGATATTTGTAGTTTTTCTACATCTTGACTTTTCTGTGCTTTTCTCTCTCTTTCCAAATTGAGTTTATTTGTTTATTTTCATATCTATTTTCTTCCTTCCATTTGCTTGGAGGATATAGACTGTGTGTATTTTTTTAGAGGTTACCCTTGAAATTTTACTACATATATTTATCTTTTTTGTCTTGACTTCTTTTTTTTAAATTTAATTTTATTTTTTCAGTGTTCCAAGATTCATTGTTTATGCACCACACCCAGTGCTCCATGCAATACATGCCCTCCTTATACATATATTTATCTTAACAGAGTTCAACATCAATCTTATGTAAATGCTTTTCCAAACACTACAGGAATTTAGAAATTCTTCTTATCCTGATTAACCACCTCCAAATTACCTTCTATTTTTGCCCATTATTTCAGATGTAAGCACCATTATCATTTTATATAATATTTGTTTAGATTCACATATGTGTTTTCCAATTTTATTTTTCGTGTTCTTCTTGCATCTTAGATCTTCTGTATTGGGCAGCTTTTACCATTTCCTAAAATGCATCTTCCATTAGTGAAGGGCTCCTGAGTACACTGTCTTCGTACTTGCTTCTTTAAAAACACATCCTTATTTCATTCTCGTTTGTAAAGGATATTTTGCTGGGGACACCAGTTTAGCTTGACGTTTGTAGCCCTTTGTGTTTTGATGGCATTCCTCCATTGTCTTCTAGCCTTCATGACTGCTGTAGAGTATACATCTAATCGCTTCTCTGTAGGTGATTTGTCTTATTTTCTATATACTTTGTGATCTTTTATTTTGTCCTTGGTATTTTGACTACAATATGTCTAGGGGTACGTTGGTTTTTCTCTGTGCTGTTTGAGAGGAGTTTTGCATCCTCTCTCTAAAGATTTTCCCTCTCATCAATTACAGAAAGCCATCAGACATTGTCCTCTTGAGTATTATCCTCTTCTGAGAATGCATTTAGGTGATTTTGTAACCTTCACATAAGACCGTCCTGCTTTTCCCTCTGCGCCACTTTTAAATATTGACCACAGTTCCCTAATTTTTTTCGGTTCTATATATACTCTGCCACCCAATATTTCAATTGAGTTTTAAATTTAAATATTTCTCTTTTTTTATTTTGGAAAGTTTGGTTTGATTCTTAAATCTTTCTGATAATTCTGAAAGCCCCTTGTTGCTGGCTAATTTTTAAAAAAATTACCTAGTCAACAATTTCATATGTGTTTTCTATTCTCTTAGTGTTATTCTAATATTGAAACTATCAAGCCATTGAATCCACAGGTTTTTGTTTCTGCTGAATTCATTTGTAGCTGCTTATTTCCTTGTGTCTGGTGATTTTGTTGTTGTTATGAGGTCCTGTTTTGTTCAAGTTAATCTCCAGGAATCATGTGAGTCTAAATTAGGGATTCTGTTTTCAGAGAGGATTTGTGTTTGGTACTTCTTGGAACTGGGGGTGGGGTGACACCTCGCTGACCTTTTTGGAGGGTGCATGCTAATACACAGCTCCCAGATTCTGCTCCCTGAGATGGCAGCATTCACAAAACGTAGCCACCCGAGCCCTGTACTCCTGTTGACATTTACCTCCAGGTAAACTCCAGATCTGGGTCCTTACTGTTCACCCCTCTGGCTTCATTTTGACCTTTTCTTTTTCTTTTTCTCTCCTCTTTCCGAATTCCCTTACGTGTTACCCCCACTGCATTAAAAAGGTGTTACTGTTTATCTAGAATCAGTGTGTCCCTAGTCCTCTGTATTGCCAGACTCTGACACCCTCATCTGGTTCGCTCACAGCTGTATATGTCACTTTTCGGTACATGTTTAGTCTCAAACATCCTTTCTGAGTACTCACCCTGGGCCAGACTCTGGCCGAGATGCTGCAGGGAATAATACGCTTGAGAGCTTGAAACCTGTTTGGAAAAATGAACATGCACACCACAAATTATCCTACAAGGCGGTATGAAATATGTGCTCACATTGAGGTGCAGCCATGGTGCACAGCAGAGGCTAAGGGGCGAGGGCTCCACTCCCTCTGGGGAGAGACGTGAATCGTGAGGCTCTCAGGATTGAGCTCATGCATTGAATATAAGCTTCCATTTCATAACCGTCCAAGGGCGTGCAGCTGGGCAGGAGTTAAATCAAGTCTCTTTCATGTTCAGAGTGACTGATGTGGAGGGCACATGCTTACTGCAGAAATCTGAGGGAACATTCCAGACAGCCCATGCCGCTCTTCCAGTCACAAACCTCCACTTGTACTAGGAAATTATTCAGGTGTGTGGCTGAAGAAGGGTGAACACATTTAGGTATTTCAAATATTTCTCAGGAAAAAAAGCAGCCCATGCTTCTCCTGCTGTTAAAGGGAACTTCTGAAGTGACTGCTGTTTGCCTGCTGGTGTTTTCCATTAAACCCTATTTTAAGATGGTTGTGACTTGACTGTAAAAATTCTCTCTAGGTGAAAACTTGGCATACCAGAGCTCTCCCTTTGAATAATGCCTACCTTTTTTTTTTTTTTTTAACCCGATTTGGTTTACATTAGCCAAGCTCTTTGAAAGTCGCAAGAAGATAACAAAGCCCTTAGTATTAGAGAAAATTGATATAGATGTTTGCAATCTTTTCTGCATGAAAGCTAAAAAAAAAAAAATCACACTTAATGCTCTCCTTAATGTACAAAACAAATACCCAATTTTGGATAAGATGTCTTCACGCGCTAACGTCCAAAATTATGATACTGAAGCTATGTAGTGTCTGACAAAGGAAAAAGCTTGTATGTATGTATGTATTTATTTATTTATTTTAAAGATTTTATTTCTTTATTTGACAGAGAGAGAGATCACAAGTAGGCAGAGAGGCAGGCAGAGAGAGAGGGGGAAGCAGGCTCCCCGCCAAGCAGAGAGCCCGATGTGGGGCTCAATCCCAGGACCCTGAGACCATGACCTGGGCTGAAGGCAGAGGCTTAACCCACCGAGCCACCCAGGCGCCCTGCTTGTATTTATTTTTTTAAGAACAGATGCAGTTCTAAGAAACCGTCTCACTGAAGTATAACTCAATGTGTGGAACTAGCCCAGAAGTAGGCAGTATTTTCGTTATTTCTACTGAGTTAGATGAACTTTACCAAGACAGTGAATTGTACTTTAAAACCCCCAGCGATAATCAGAGGCATTAATATTATTTGCTACTAATCAGTATATGCTTGGTGTTAGGGAGCAAAAGGAGACACAGAGGGGGACAGAGAAGGATGTTCCACTCAAAGGACAACTGCATGCCACGTGAGACCTTTAGATAAAAAGCTGAAATGTTGTTTTCTTGATGACTTCAGTTTCCCCATGATTCTTTTCTGAAAGTGCTGAATGAAATTCTAGTGATTCAGTGACATAATCCTGGATATGCAGAAATAGGCTCTTTAAATGCCTAAACAAAGAGAAAGCCATCTGGTCTACCACTGAAGGACGCGTCGGCTGTATCGTATTTAGAGTGAGTGAGTGTGTGTATCTACATAAGTGTGCCTTCCTGAAAACTGCTAAGGATAAATTTGATTATACGCAATATTCAACTTGTTTACTAACTTTAGAATCTAACTGCTGAGGGGCAACTGAGCGGCTCAGTAGGTTAATAAGCATCTGCCTTGGCTTAGGTCATGATCTCAGGGTGCTGGGATTGAGCCCCATGTCAGGGACCCTGCCCAGTGGGGAGTCTGCTTGTCCCTCTGCCTCTCCTCCAGCTTGTGCTTTCTCTCTCTTTTTCTCACTCATACTCTCTCTCAAATAAAATCTTAAAAAAAAAAAAAAAAGAATCTAACTGCGGAGTAAGATGTGACTGTGCTGGTAACAGAGAAGAACATTTTATTAATAACCTTGAAAATGAAGGAGGTGAGAAGGAATTTAGAGGAATGGAGAGCAGATTGGGGGTTGCTGGAGTATAAGGAGGAGGCTGGGGGCACAAAGTGGGTAAGGCTATAAAATGGCAAGACAAGGGATTGTTGAGGTATTGGAAGTGTTCTATATTTTGACTGCATCCACTGTCAATATTTTGGTTGTGACTTTGTACTCTAGTTTTTGAAGATGTTATCATGGGGGGTGCACTGCGTAAAGGATGAATGGGATTTCTCTGGATTATTTATTTTTATTAAAAAAGCAATTTTTAAAAGTTTTATTTATTTAAGTAATCTCTATCCCTAAGATGGGACTTGAATTCACTACCTTGAGATCAAGTCACATGCTTTTTTGACTGAGCCAGCCAAGTGGCCCCGAAAAGCAATGATTTTTTTCGGCCTTAATGAAATAAAATTGACGTATTACTATTAAATTCATCAAATAAGAAGGCCATTAGACTGAAATGGCTTTAATGCCTTAGTAGCTCACATAGGTAAACTAAAACCTAAGCCTGTAATGCCTTAAGATAAAGAAATTGGAATCGAAAGACAACTCATCGGAAAAAGCCAACCAGGCTTTCCCTAATAATGCTACCATTTAAACTCTAGCCAATCAAATAATTCTCTGGCTTTGCTTCCACGTCTTCTCTGTAAAAGTCTTCCTCCCAGCTCCTGCTGGTGGAGAGCTCCTGACCACCCTGGTTTGGGGCTGCCCAAGTGAAATAGATTTTTGCTCAAATAAGCTTTAAAAAATTTACTGTGCCCCAGTTTATCTTTTACCATGTAACACTGTGTAAGTTTTGTATCCTGTGATGATTTGATACGTGTATATCTGGCTAAATTATTACCACAATAAGGTTGATTAACACATCACCTTACATAGTTGTCACCTTGTATGTGTAGGGTGAACACTTCTCATTTCTACTCTTTTAGCAACTTTCAAATATACAATACAGGACCATTAGGTATAGTCGCCATGCTGTTTATAATATCCCTAGATCTTATTTGTCTTATTTTTTTTTACTTCTTATTTTTTTAGATTTTTTTTTTTTTTTTTTAGAGAGTGAGAGCTTGAGAGTGGGGGCAGGGCCACAGGGAGAAAATCTTCAAGCAGACTCCCTGCTGAGTTCCAAGCCCCACAAGGGGCTCCATCTCATGACCCATGAGATCATGACCTGATCCCAAACCAAGAAGTGGACGCTCAACTGACTGAGCCACCCAGGCGCCCCTTATTTATCTTCTAAGTGAAGCTATGTACCCTTTCTGCACCTTAACCCATTTGCCCCATCCCCCTCTTCGTATTATTTCTTACAACTTCATGCGAATCTGTGATTATACAAAAATAAGTCTAGTTAAAGATAATAATATGTTTACTTCAACATGGCATATAATAAAAAGCAAGAATGGTAACAATATGGCATCTTGTGGAACAGGGACTGATAAGCTATGACCGACAGGCCAAGTCTGACCCACTGCCTGTTTTTGTAAGTCAACTGTTCCTGAAACACAGCTCTGCTCATTAACATACTTGCTGTCTATGGCTGTGTTTGTACCGTAATGCCAAAACAGAGTCGTTGCAAGAGGAACTCAATGACACACAAAGCCAAAAATATTTACTGTCTTGCCCTGTACCAAAAAAAAAAAAAATTTGTTACTGGCCCCTGATCTAGAGTGGAAGCTTTACAAGAGCAAGGAAAGCATTTTGTCAGCTTGTTTATGACCGTATGCCTGACATCCTGCCTCGCACATTGCAGATGCAAAAGAATTATTTGCTGAATTACGGAGGCAACATGGTATGAAAATGTGAGTTTGCTATGGAGAGAGTGATTGAGAGAATTTAAAACACCAGTGTGGAATCATGACTGTACATTTTGCAAAGGCCAGGGAATTGAAAGACGATGATGCCTGCTTTTTCCAGAATGATCAAGGAAGAGGGCTGCAGGTCTCACGTAAGCCCCCAGGATCTACATGAGACCGATGAAGTGGAAAGAGTTTTAAAAGGTGTGAATTAACTGTGCATAGAGTCTAATGCAGTTCTAATTCACCATTATTCAGGCATATTATTTCCTGTTAGGTGCCTGACATTTAGCAGTAGTTCGGTCTTGAAGGTATGCTTATAGTTAAGGCACTAAACCTGATAAATTTGTTCAGAAGATTTATATCTGTTTATGGGGAAGGCACCTTGTTACCTCATTATACTGACATCTCGTTGGTTCGTGAGAAAAAGTATTAAGAATGGAATGAGAAAATGCAAACATTTAATAAAGTTGGCTGTAGTTTTGAAATCTTGATTATACCAAGGAAGCTTTCCATTTAAATGGACTCTTTAGGATATATTCTGTAAGGTGAAAATGTCCGTTGGTAATAGAAGCTTGTAAATTGTTAGTGGACAGTTGCCATTCTCCGAGAGAGGGATAACTATCACGCTGGAGTTTCAAGAATGATTTCTAGGGTGGGCGCCTGGGTGGCTCAGTGGGTTAAAGCCTCTGCCTTCGGCTCAGGTCATGATCTCAGGGTCCTGAGATCGAGCCCTACATCGGGCTCTCTGCTCAACAGGGAGCCTGCTTCCCCCTCTCCCTTTGCCTGCCTCTCTGCCTACTTGTGATCTCTCTCCTCTCTGTCAAATAAATAAATAAAATCTTAAAAAAAAAAAAAAGAATGATTTCTAGGGAATTCGGTTGGGATTGGGAGGATGAGAAGCAGAAGGGATGAAAGCAGAATTTGAAGCCAGACAAAACTGGATTTGAATCTCAGGGCCAGGAACAATTTAATTATCTTTGCTTTGGCTCATCTGAAATGAGAAAATGATTTCTATCTCATAGGGTCATTCTGAGGATTAAGGAAGGTTAGAGACTGCTTAGGACCAGGTATGAATTCACACTCGTTCAGTGTTCACTCCCTTTCCTTGGACCAGGACACAAAGGACATAGAGGTGAGAGAAAGGAGGATCTTCCAGGTGACTGCAGAAGGGGATTCTGTCCCCCGAGGGACACTGTTCTCCCAGCTGCTTCCCTGGGGGATATGACCACAGGTTATTTGCATTGTGCCTGAGACTGGTCATATGGTCTCTCTGAATGAAGGGTCTAAAGGATCATTTTAGTCACATAACATAGCTGCTTGATCCAGACAAACAAACAAAACCCTCTCTGTGATATAGTCAGTACATTGGACTCAAGAGAAGTTTCTGGTAAAACTTATTTGTCAATGCTGGCATACAATGAAGAGTGATGGCTGACCAGAGCCTGCTGAGCGTGGTGGAATCCATCCCCCCACACTCCATTTTTGGCATTCTCTTCCAACCTACAGGCCAGTGGTGGCCCACATTGCTTGATTAGAATGTTTTCTTTTGGAAATAACTTCTGGTTACAAAATCTTTGTTGTGACAGGAGTCCTTTTGTCTTATCCAGTTAAACAGGCAACACTAAAACACGCTCTTCTCGGAGAGCCCGGATTTTATCCTTTCCAACACGGAGGCTTTGACCTTGAGCTAGTTCCTGCAGCAAGACTGGAGTTGCTGTTAGTTTTACAGACTGCCTGTCAATGACCGTGGCCATTTTCCGAATTCAGAATGTAGCAAAATTATGATGAAGCACGTTTACCGCGGATAGCAATTTATTATTGTACTATAACAATTTAAGGAGAAAATGTGACACCAAGAAAGATAGACAGAAGGTGCTGTGACTGTCTAGGGACTATTACCTTCCCTAAGCTAGGGGAGAATAATAAAGCACAATTTCAGGATGTTTTCTGCGTCGGCTCTGAATACACAGCTAGTCTGACAACACATGCTCATTCAGGGATGACCCCCCACAGCCGGCACCAGGCAAGGCCAGGAACGTATGTACTCTGGCTCTTCATTTTTAGGAAATCTTTTAAAATTATTAAAGGCAGTCAGTATTTTCCCCCTATTTTCTTTTGTAGCTCTATTTGTCATTTTTGTGCTTTCTAGCCCCCAAAGCTGCATGGCTAGGAAAATATTCCACCACCGACCTCCTGTTTTCTCTTCCCCAAACGGCCATTAGTTTCAATCTGAATTATTTTATTCACTTTACAAATGTTGGATATTATAGGAAGAAATAGAACTGAGGAATGGTGTACTTCCAGCTGGTATGTTAATTGGACACTGTTTATTCAACAGCAGCATTAAGAATATAAAAACCTCATCACTAGTCTTCTCTGAAAAGCCTCTGCAAATAATAGCACTTATATAAAACTTAAGGCCTGAATGTTTCTTGTTTATGAGTAACATAGTATTAGCATATTAAAATCATTACTAACCAGGGTTGGAATATGTGTTCGGAAGCCTGTCGATGTGCTAATGGTGCAGTCTTGGAGACGCCACGTCTGCCACAGGATTAATTACTCGCATAAAACATTATCATTTCCCTACATCTCCTATGAGAAGGAGCCTCTGCTGGAGTGACTGATGGGCCTGAATGATATACAAAGGAATGAATGGGAATGTTACCCAGTGGATGGAGAGCTCTGCTCTTGGTTCATATTAGAATGAGTTGAAGGACCTCAGTCGTTGTAACATTTGTTTCTCGAGGCCCACGGGCTATTAGAAAGACACATATGGCACCCACTCTAGAAAACTAACTTTTAAGTGGCCAAGACTGCCTTCCCCCAGAGGCCTTCATGGAGGAGGAGAAAAGGGGAGAGGTGAAGCCAGGGCACAGCGAACTTGGCCCCTAGAGGCAGGTGCACGGGCTGCTGTTTATCGATGGTGGGTTTCCTAGATCTTCCTAGATCTTCCTAGATCTAGATGGTGGGTTTCCTAGATCTTCCTCCTCAGTGTGTTCCGTGCCTTGCGGTCCAGCCCAGAGGTGACTTACAAGGTCCGTGCTGGTGTCTCTCCCTCTTAACCACCGTACTTTCTGCTTGATGTCGAGCTGATGAAGATTCCATTTGAGAAACAGAGGCAAAGAAAAGTAAAAGAATTTGAGAGACTCTTGTTTCCGAAGAAAACTAGGAGATAATAGTTCACAGGCTGCAAGGAAGACTGGCAAGGACACTGAAGCTCTTGTGTGACAATTAGCACAAATGGGAGTAGGAGGTAACTTATGGCCTGTGGCCCCGAGCACCCCCTGTTGTGTTGTCCCTCATTCCAGCCAAGAACCTTTGTCCTTCCCGAAACCACCTCCAGTACACAATCAATTGCCCACCCTGGTTTTGACTCTTCTCTGTTTCTGATAGGAGAATAACAGACCTTCCAAATGACACTAATCCTTGAGTTTAGAAAAGTCATCCCATTTATTGCTTCTACTTCGTCTTTATTTTCCATAGGCCTCTCTTCCCACAATTGGCATGTGGGCGGTTAATGCTGTAGTAAGTGCTGAAGAAGCCAAGACAATTTCCAAAGTCTTTTGGCATCATTATAACTAGAGAAGCAATTATATGAAGTTAGTGGTAATTTAAATTCATCAGCTGGATATCAGATGATGAGTTTTTTGAAACGGGCACATCTAATGAGTATGTACTTGGTAAGCCGACTTGCCTTTCAAAAAACAAAGATAAAACCTGGCCACCTGGTTGGCCAAACCCATGAGCCCATGAACCTGTGGCAATTCTGTCTGTGCCGGTGACATAAAGCCCTGGGTTTTTCAGGGAGAATGACCTTGTGTTAAGTTCTCCCCTGCTTCCCCAGCCCTCACTCCTGCTGTTACATTTCTGCTAGTTTGAACATTTACATGCTACTCTTTGCCCAGAAGATCTTGGGAGAACCTACTAGAGAACCGTATAGTGTATTCTTAGAGTGTCCACATTTTTATCTTTCTTGAATGTTCTTTTTCAGTAGATCGGTCCAGTGCAGTCCAGCACCATTCTGATTTTCCAAGGACTTACATAAGCCTGTCCAGAATCATCTTGGCCCTAAGGATGGAGGTAATAAGAGAGAGAGTGGAGAGAGGGAGAGAATATATGTATGGTTGGGAGATTGTGAATTGAACCTAAAGGTTTGGATTGTTGTTTGATTGAAGAGCTGGGTTGAAACGTGAATTTTGTGGTTAAGTCATCAACATTTTGTACAGTTCAAGAGAACCAATGGTCTTGAATTCTCCTAGGACTTTGATTTGAATATGGTTGAAGTTAGAGATATAGAGGGGGCTCACCAGGGATTGTAAAAAAAAAAAAAAAAAAAAAATGTCCCTTGGACCCTATTGCCCATGTATCCTGACACTGCTGATCTTTTAAGGAGGTCAGCTTCTCCTTAAGACCTTAAAGTTTTGTCTTATTTAGGGTCCTTTGACATAAGCAATTTGCATCCTGGGTGATTTGATGTCGTCTCACTTTGGCTTTAAGGTTTAGGAAGCAATAGATCTAGTCAATATAATTTCTCAAGCCTTGAATAAAAATACAGTAATAAAAAGACCTAGTGAGAATTTTGGCTCCCTTTCACGTGCTCCTTTGTTAATTCCAGCTATAGGGCTTATTATAATAAGTAAAAAATCCTCTGAAGTTTACATCTCCTATCACATACTACTAGTCCTTCAAAATCCATGTACGTATTTTCACCAGAAGTTCTAAACCTTTGAGAGAAGCAGGTCTGACGATTGAGTGTCTGGCTGGAAATCATTTACTATTGATGGTCACTCGGCTCAAGATTGTATCGCTGAAATGACTTAGGAAGAAAAATCAATAATGCTCACATATTGGGCAGCCCTCTTAGAGGATCATCTGTTTGACCTCACAAAAGTATTCCTTGTTCCAGATCATTCTTGTGAAATAAAAGAAGAAAAAAGGCAACCTAAATCATAGCTCATTTTCTCTTATGCCCTTATTTTATTTCTGGTTCCCTTTTTGAGGGGAGGAAAAAAACAAGTCTCGTGGAGAAATAGATAGGAGCAGATTCAAGTACAGTGGAGGGCCACTGTGGATGTGTTTGCATTATAATCCCATCGCTCCAGTTTTCAACAGAGGAAAAAAATTTACTGGGCATATTTAATATCTCAGTTTCCAAGTTGTTATACAGAGGAGGAATGGCTGTAATGAGTGGAGGATTGACTTTGACCTTCCATATACATGTGTATACACACAAACACACACACACACACACACACACACACAGGGCATAGTGGGTCACCATCGCTTCCATTCTCAGATAAACTTTCACATTTTCATTGCTCCCTAAGTTTTTTTAAAGATTTTATTTATTTATTTATTTATTTATTTGCGAGAGAGAGAGAGAGAGAGAGAGAGAGCATGGAAGAGTGCACAAGTGGGGGAATGGCAGAAGGAGAGGGAGTGGCAGTGAATTTCAAGCAGTTTCTGTGCTGAGTAAAGAGCCCGATGCGGGGCTAATCCCAGGACCCTGAGATCATGAACTGAGCCAAAACCAAGAGTTTGGATGCCCAACTGACTGAGCCACCCAGGAGTCCCCATTGTACCCTAAATTTAATTCTTAAAAATTATTGCCTATGCTGGTTCTGAAACAAATCCTAGAATAGAGTTCTGCTGAAATGAGGTAGGAGTGGTCCTGTCTCATCCGGGAAGGGAACAAAATAACTCATTGGAACGTGCACTTGGAATCTGTCTGGAGCAAACATACACCAAAAAGTGGATGAAGGAGTTAACTGGACCAGATTTCCCTTAGTTGCTTGGAAGGAGAAGCGTAGAAGAATGGCCTGATCTCCAGATTGACTTGGAACTCTCCTTGGTGCTGAGATAGTACCTGAGGGGAAGTTTTGCAGATCTAAGTGTACATCTGGTACATTGCCCTAGAGTAGGAATTGGCATGCTAGGTTGTGGACCATGAGAGTGCAGGAGATTATTTTACAAGGAACAAGGACACGACATTAAATAAGTTTGAATTCATGATGAGAACATTATTCCTTTTGAGAGTTCTCATCTCCAGTATTTACCATCAGTGTTCATATGTCTCTGAGACCCCAGGTGAACTCATCTCCTACCACTTCCATCTTCCTTGTCTCTTTATTTTGATGAGATGAAAGTTCTAGGTATGCTTATTTCTTGATCTAAATTATACCTGCATATCTGATTGTTAGCTTTCAAGGATTTCAGCTCTGGTTTTCATTTGAGAGACCTAATGCATACCCAGATAGAGAGCATGAAAGGATAATTCCATTGTACTCTTTGCTCTATTTTTGACACTACCATTTACCATTTGCTTCTGTTGAATCATTCAGTTCAGTAATACCACACTCACCTCATGAAAAGTCGGGGTAACTTTGACTTTCTTAAATGTGCTTTCAGCTATTGCTGCTTATCTATAATTTGTGGTTTCTATTTCCAGCTGTGATAACAGAAATGCCAACATGCCAGCGAAAATGGTATTGCTCTAATAGTTTCCTCCATCCCAAAAACAGGACAATTAAAGCAGCACAAACTCTTCTGTTACACTGCATGTTTATTTAATGTGAGTTGGCTGAAACACAACTGGTAAACAGGGAATGATGTCAGTAAAATGCAGCAGTCATGTGGATCTGCACAGAATTTTCCCAAGCAAATTAATGTTTGGAAATAAATAGAAGCAAGTTTTCTTACAAAGAGAAACCTTTGGCCTGACATGAAGACCTCAGTAAAAAAAAATTCAAAAATCTTGTAGAACTGACCTCCTTTAGTATTAGTAATGTCTGGCGCTTCGGTACTAGTAATGTCTGGCATGAGGGTCAAGGATGGCTAACTTTTCAATGCGTTAAGCTATCTCAGGAAGTCAACAGCACAGAGAAAGAAACTAAAAAGATATTTCCTACTGTATTAAAACAAAGGATCTGATTTTCATTTTTGATGAAACTGGTCTCTCCTAGAAGCACATGCCTTGAAGGACTTAGTTCTGAGGGGAGGAAGCTAGGGTCTCAAGTTTCAAACCCCAAATAATCAACCAATTGGCGTGCTGGGTGCTCATATCAGCGACAAGTTAACCATGCCCATCTAGCTGTGAGAGCTGTTAGTCTTTTCGTTAGGTCTCCAGTGACAAAGTTCCATAGATTTTGTCTTGATTTCCTCAACACTATTTTCCCTCAAAACCCTGTTATTTTTAGCGTGGTTTTACAGAATGCCTGGTTACGGGATACGTGGACACACAGTTATCGCAGAAATGCTTGTAAAACATCTTGAATAATTCAAATCAATATTCTTTTCTTTAAAAAAAGATTTTATTTATTTATTTTATGAGAGAGAAAGCGAGTGAGAGAGAGAGAAGAAGCAGGGCAGAGGGAGAGGGAGAAGCAGGCTCTCCACTGAGCAGGGAGCCCAATGTGGGGCTTGATCCCAGGACCCCGGGATCATGACCTGAGCCGAAGGCAGACGCTTAAACCACTGAGCCACCAGGTGCCCCTCAAATGAATAATCTTGGACATGACTATGACCAATCTTTCACCAACACAGAAGGGGCAACCCAAAATAGCAGTGCATGGGAGATGTTGCAGGGAGTCCAAGGGCCCCTGACACTCCGCACTTGAAGCCACAAATGTGCACGCACTAGCGATTTTGGTGACCTCTCACTTCTCCTTCCTGTCCTGGGGATGCTGCTGGCTGTGTTGAAGGTGATTGCGGAATCTTCCAATCCAGAAGAGCCGGCCTTTATTCCTCAGTGCACTCTCTGCTTTGTTGGGGACTTAAGTCGTCTCTATAGTATTGTGCCTGGTGCGTGTTCCATTTCCACCTGGACACATCAGAAAAAAAGATGTTAAAATTTTGGCAGCATGGAGAGTGGTGTGCATGCCCCTCAATTTCTATTCATAGTCTATATCTCGACTTCTGCAATAGAAAGAAAACCAGATTCTAGTTCCAGCTCAGCCAGGAATGAGTTGTGTGACATTGGTCCATTGATGTCCTCACTGCCCCCCGAGATTTGGCTGCTAGAAACTGCAAATGATGATAGTCTTTCCATCCCAATGTCCCTTCCTGGCCTGGCCTGTGAAGTACTTGCCTCTTACCATTTCCCTTGTTGTGAAGTCTCAGAATCACCGCCATACTCAAGTCCCTCCTTTGTGTTTGGCCTCACTCATCTGGCCAGTGTCTGGTCCCCTACCAACTCATAGGTTGGCCCATGGCTTATCGGGGATGTGGGCTGAGAGCTTAGTCTAGCCCTTCCACGTGAGCTAACCAGTTGGCTCTATCATGTGAGTAGCTTGAACTCTGCACTTCTAGAATTCGTTGGTGGTGGAAAGAGCAGGTGAGCCAGGGGGAGCAGCTGCGTCATCTACCGCCTCACTGCCCTGGAGTGGGGAACAGTAGACATCAGCCGCTGAGGGGACAAGGTGGCTTGAAGGCTGATGCTGCACTGAGTCTTAGCTGATGTTCTAGTCTCTGAGAATTGGCAGGGCAGAATCCGAATGTTTGCTGACTTCCTAGCTTTCTGATGCATTCTGATGTCATGTGTTTTACCACTGCTTGGCTCCGTGCTGAGGATGGGGTGGGGGTGGGGTTTGGGGAATGGCTGAGCCCAGTTGCATTCACATACTGGTGCAGGGGCTTTCCACCTCACCTGGCCCCCAGAGGGACACAGTTTCCTGTCCTTCTTTGAAGGTTTATGAGTGTTCAGAGTTATTGGAACTTGGGTTAACTTATTGGAATTGACAAAGTGCGGGGTAGCTTGGCATTGTTTGTTCCAGAGATTCCCTAAAGATGTGCTTTCTGCTGTCACAGCAAGGATTTTGTGGAGAGCCTTGAGAAGGAGAGGTGGCACAGCTCTGTGGAGCAGGGAGCTGCACTGTTCAGGGTGGGGACCAGACCGTCTTGGGAGGCTGACTGGTTCCCAGCGACTATAAGCTGCTGGTGACAGAGGAAGGGTCAGGAAGGCCAGGGAACCTGATGTCACTGCTGCCTCATGGTCCCTCTGAGCCTTGCCTCCTTGGAGGCCTGCATATGTTCCCTTCCTCGGGTTCACTACTCACCACCCCTCTCTCCCGCAGCCTTGGGAAGCCCGATAGCATCTTGGTGTAGTCATCAAGGAGCAGGTGCTAGCTCGGATTCCTTATGAATTTGGGATATTTTGAGTCATATCTAATCCTCTTGCTTTAGGACACTAGAGCCTCGAGACCTGATCCAGTTGGAGACTTCCTTCTTCTTTGCTTTCGCTACAGCAGCTCTTCCTGGAGGCAGTGAACACACCATGGGGCTTGCTGCCTGATGAGGATGAGTCAGGAGGGCAAGGTTGATTGGGGACCCTATACCATAATGAAGAAAGAATAAAAGAACTTTGGTGAATTAACATGGGCAACAAATACCATGACCTTTTGGGGGTAACCTGAGCACATGTCTCTCCTTTGCATCTTGAAAGAGCCTAATATACTTCATTTGAGGCTCTGTAGAGCAAAAAGTTGGCACACCGCACTAAGTGGGCAATCTATTTCAGGGAATAGGATAAGTTATAGTCTATCTCTGTTACTTGGGAGGCCTTCGAAGTTTGGTAAGGTGTGACCTGTATGCTGAAATGGAGGAGGATGCATGGAGACCACTAAAGCACTAAGATATGGATGAGCAATACCTTGGCAACTTCCATTTACAAGGGATCCAAGGCTAACAATTCAAGTAGCCAAACCGAAGAAAACACTTGGAAATGAGCACAATCAACAGGCTAGAATCTGTGATTTGAAGCCTGAAAGCAACTGTGCGTTACCTTCAAACCCCCACCAAGCTTTCTCTCGAACACACTCCTTTACAGGTGAAGTTCCTAACGAAGGTGAGCAATAGCAATCAAATGGAACTAGCAAGAGAGGACCTCAGGGCCGGGGGCCGTATTTACCAAAGAGACTTTTTTTTTTTTTTAAGATTTTATTTATTTATTTGACACAGAGATCACAAGTAGGCAAGAGGCAGGCAGAGAGAGAGGGGGAAGCAGGCTGAGCAAAGAGCCCGATGCGGGGCTCGATTCCAGAACCCTGAGATCATGACCTGAGCCGAAGGCAGAGGCTTTAACCCACTGAGCCACCCAGGCACCCCACCAAAGAGCCTTTTAAAAATGACAAAAACAGAAAATGAAAAAATCTTCCAGTTTTGGAGGAGTGCAGTTCTGATTAGCTGGCATATGTATTGCTCCCTTTGTAAGTAGTTTCCGGTAAATACAGGTCTTGGTGTTCTGTAGCTGGAGTCCATGAAATGTTTTGTACAGGAATAGTAATAATCCTTATGTCTGAACACGACGCACGGTCAGTTCCCCTCCTCTCCCTGTGAAGAGCTTGGGCTGTGATAGTTCACAGGACACTGCATTGCCCAGGAAGGTAGAATTATTATTTAAGGAGGTTATTATGTTGAGGACAAAGGACAAGGGAAAAAAAGGTCATTTGCATGTCACAGTTTCTGACGAGGCAAAAATGCAAACGCATGGAGGGCGCTACTAAAATGAAATGTGTCTAAAATTATAAAAGTTCTCACTGGTGGTGCAATCAGCCATTTTGATTAAATTTGGCACCAAAATTCTCTAATAACTATGAAGCTGTGTTAGCACTCAAATGATCAGTATCTTTCTTAAAATATTTTCCTTTAAGAAACAGGTGTCTATAATCGTATTTCACCATGAGTTTACACAGCTAATTGCCTGGCACTGCAGTTATAAATACGTATCATTACATACAGTAGATTGTAACCAGTTAAGTGTAGGGGACACAACTGGTTCATTTTTGAATCTTTCACAGTGTCTTACCCATAAGGGATCAGCAAATACTTGCTGATCTGACATATTTTTTTTTAAAATTAATTCTCATGCAGTTCTTCTTTGTCTCCCCCAAAGTCTGTCATTAATTTATTTAGTCAGTACTTATTGAACTGCCACAACACGCTCTGACAAGGACTTCATGCTACACATTGTGATCAGGCTATCACAGTGCATCTTTGTCAGGTTAAGTTCATGTGGAGGTTGGTGGGCAGGTAGCATCCGCCCTAACCCTGTCCCTAGCATGCTGGCCCCTGCACTAGACTTTGTACTATATGAAGCCCCTCCCTCCTCTGCAGGGGCAGGGATTCCTAGGGCCAGGGAAACAATTCCCCTAAGCATACTGCTCCTACCCTTTCTCCAGAAGTCCAAGCTGGGAATTCCTGCCTCAACAATTGAAACAGCTTCTCAGGCATGGACTGACTGCTTCCAGACTCAGTCCCCGAGGGTAGACAACACTGACCCCGTAAGCTCTGCCAGGCCCATGGATTGATTGGGGCAGTTAAGAAAGGGGGTAGGGGTAGAACTTGGGTCTATGGGTTCTAAAATCCAAATATATGTGTGTTCTCTCAGTTATGATAGAAAAATGAATAGAAAGAAAGGAGAGAGTAAACCCCAGTCCAGGGATTTCCATTTGTCATTTGGTCCTGATCCCCCATCTATTAGGAATAGGTCTGCATCCAGGTAGTTAGGTAACAACATAGAAATGGGAAACAGTGGATATTAATGGCATTCCCAAACTAGATTGCTCAGGGAAACCTTTCCAGAGGAACTAACTTATAAGGTAAGTACTAAAAAATGAGCAGGAGGAAGAGTGTTCTTGAGGTAGGGAACATCAAGGTTAAGGAAAAGAATGTGGCTCATTGAAGGATCTGAATATTCAATATGGTGGTATCACAGAGAGTGTGTGTGTAGTAGAGGGGTGAGTGGAGGTAGGGAAGAATGATGTACAAAAGATAAGGAGATGAAGTTAAGAAAACTGGTTCGAGGTGGACTGTGAAGACCTTGCTGGAAAGAGTTAGGAGTTTATCCTAACGGCAGTCGCTGAGGAGGTGTTGATGGGTTCTAATCTGAGAGAGGGTGACATCAGAATCTCTCTCTGTCTAGCTCGTGGAGAATAGACCGCAGATAATGGTGGGCTGAGCTAGGGGGTGTGACATTGGTTGGAAGAGATGTGGATGGAGTCAAGAGATATATAGGAGGTGAGTATGGTAGGATTTTGTAATAAATTGAATGAGAGGTGCGAATCATAGAGACAGAAGGGTCAAGGATGGTTTTAATTATCTGGATTAGATCACAGAGGTGTTGGTGAGTTGAAGGGTACAATCACTTAGTGTCTGGTCATCAGCTCCTTCTCCTGAATGGAGACTCTTACCCTGATGTAGTGGAAATAGGGCCAATGGACCCAAAGAGAGGCCCTTAAATGTCTCTTTTCCCACAAATTACCCTAATATGGTGTGTCACGAGAGACACAGAAATTTCTTTATGCTTCTGTAGTTCGGTTCATGGGAGAAAGCTACAGTTGAAGCAACCTGTGGCTGCCCTGTTTTTTCCAGTATGGAATTGTAGATGACGGCCATGAAGAGAGTCCCAGGGCCTGCTCTCCAGCTCCACGTGTGACCCAGCTGCCAACACCATGGCCATGTGGTTTCTAGAGACCCAAGCCATGGAGAACCCAGTTAATGGCTACACTTAACATATTGGCAAAGCTGGTTCCATTTTCTTCCCTCTCTTTTGATGGAATAAACAAAGATCTGTCATTTTAATTTTTTCCTGAGTTTGAAAATGCATTCACTTCAGGACTGGTACTCCATAAGTACATGGTATTTGGGCCCCAGACTGATTCAACCCCTCTCCCTCAGCCCCTTTATCTCCCTTTCTCACTGTGCTTGCTCTCTCCCAGGACAGAAATGTTGGTCTCACTTGTCTTCCTGAAGGGCCTAGGATATTTTGATTCATCCTTAGTCCTTTCCTTGCACAGCTGCTGGCAGAGCATATCTGTTGAGTGACTGCTGATATAAGTAAAAGGGGAGCTGTGGGGGGGAAGGAAGCTGTGCCATGCACAGCCTTGTCAGGAATAGATGCCGGTGGGTGTGATATGTAGGAGGGAAGTGGAGTCAGAGGCCAGAGGGGCTGCTCAGGGAAGAACAGAAGTAATGAGTAGTGAGGACTTTTGTAGGTCTCACTTGGAAGACAAATGGCATAGACTGAGTTAGATTTTTCTAGAAAAATCTAGAAGCTTCAAAAAGCCTGAAGGGTATCAACCAATTGTGTCTTATGGTTCCAGGCCTGGCATGGAAATCAGGAAGGGAGAGAAGGGTTCTACCACGAGGGGTAGAACCAAATAGTGTTGTTTTAGAATTTATGGAAACATGGTTATTGCTACTTCCGACAAACATCTTTTTTCTATGTAGGAGCTGGGACTCTTCAGCAAAATGACAAATCCCATAGAGTCACGGGGGCAACTAGTCCTGCCCCACATCACAGTTAGTTCCCACTTTTCAGTGTCAATATGTCCTCAAATCTCTTGAGTCTCTTTTTTTTTTTTTCTCTCTTGAGTCTCTTGAAATTAATTTCCATTCTTCTCTTTAACTGAACTTCCACATAATGTATTTTTATGCTTATTAGCTGAGCATGAAATTCACATTTATTTTTAGTCCCCCAATTAGTCAATGAAATGCTTTCCTGTATCCAATTTCCACCCAATAATAATACAGAAATCTCTACGAAGGAGCTCTTTTTGGAATTGTCCTACTAACAGCTTTCTTAGTCATCTTTTAGAACAAAATTCCCTTCATCTTCTGAAACCTAGCCTACTGATATTTTAAACGTGTCTCAGCATATAGCCTGTGGGAATAAATAAGCTTGGATCCATGCAAATGTTCAGAAAATGGAGGATTTATTTTACAAATGATGCCTTTATTAAAACAGAGATGGGGATTTTAAATGAAATGCCTACTTGTCCAATCACATTAAATTTTTATAGTTCCTAGGTCAGGAATCCCCAGAAGGATTAGGGATGAGGAAGTTATTTTTGATTTTCAGGATAGAGCAGCGGTGAGGCAGAGGGGAGAGAGTGGCCAGTGATGATGAAATCCAACTGTGGAAAGTTCTGCTCAGACCAGATTTCTTACGGTTGCTTGCTACCTGCTGGGAATTCTCGTAAACCTCAGAGAAGGTATGGAATTGGCCATTGGCTAGATCTCTTACTGAAAAGGCCTGATTTGCCCACAAGTTCTGGTGTAATCCCCAGGGTTGCCTGCTTTAGGCAAATGTCAGTGCTAACTTATATAGTTGCTCAGGAGGAATCTTGTGTACAATGCGTCTTGAGGAAGGGAACACTATGTATTTGGAGGGAAATTATTTGCATGTTAAAATGAATTCTTCCTTAATCTGGGGAAAGTAATGAACCAATCAGGGACTAATTGACTAAGTTGTTTATTTCAGGAGGATGCAGACTGAGGATATCTTCTTGGACTGAAAGTAAGGGAAAACCACAAGACTAAAACAAAAAAATTGTTTTGCGACAAAATTTATCATACAGTTTTATAAATACAACTTCTAGCATAAAGAATAAGAAGAGTGGTTGAGTTAATTCTGCATTGTGCATATGAGAGGCACCAGGGTAAGATATTAGTGTAGCCAATAAAGACCTCTCCTGCCAATGTCTATTTACTTTTCCTTGGGTGTCCGGGGCTTTGGCACATTTTCCTGCTATATCAGGAATACTGCTTTTCTCCTCGTCCATCTGGTAAACCTTCACTCACCTATGAAGCGCTGTTCATTCTTCACCTCCTTAGGGGCACCAGTCCCTTGGCTAGGTTCTTCTCTATAGAAGTTAGCTGCTATCCCTTTGACCCTGAGGGTGCCTCTGCGTTGATGTACCGTATACCTTACTGTGGAAATGTATTGAGTCTTTGACTTTGTATTTCACCTAAGTGGGGACTGGATTTCATGATTATATTCTTTTTTATAACTACCCTGCAATGCAGCACAGAACCTGCAAACTGGTAAGAGTTATGTAAGAGATGTTTTTTTTGGGGGGGAATGGAAATAAACATACATTTACTGCATAACTATTATGTATGAGGCAGAGAGGGAGCTGTATAAAATATTAGGTAAGATTTCAGTCCCTTTTGAGCTCAGAATCTAGAGCAGCAAGACAGAAGCATCTGGAAATGTATGTGAACAATGCAAGGCCACGAGTGGTAGAAGGCAAGAGGGATGACTTCCAGACCACAAATACTGATGTGACAGAGATTGGCATTCCTCTGAGGCTGGCATAACAAGCAAATCCTTGAAGCAATTTCCCCTGAGAAAAGTCATCTGTCTCTTTCTTTTGAATTATAAAATTAGTTTATATATCTTTCGTGACACTCATCCCATTCCACATTGTCATATCAATATTTGTGTCATGTGTCATCTTTTCTTCCTTGCTAGAGTAAATTTTAGTCATTTAAAAAAAATATCGTGCAGTACAGGCTTTAGCTGTGTGTTAAGGATGATAGTAGGTGCTCAAGTGTGCTCTATTGAATGAATGAAATACTAGCTGTGGACAGCAACTGCTCCATGAATTCAAGGATAGGAAGGTTCATGGCCTGTTCTTTTGGTCCTCGAATGCTTGGAGAGAGAGAAGGAATCGAGCTGTATTTTGAAATGCAGAGTAGATGTGTATAGACGCACTCAGGGGAGGCATTCTTTCTTTAAAAAGAGTGGTCTGTGAGGTTTAGAAAGTGAGAGCTGCGAAGACATATTTGGGGGGAAGTGAGTAGAGGGACCCAGAAGGAGAAGAGCGTGGATGATGTGCACAAGGTGGAGGGTCGATGGCCTAGAATCATTCCGTCTTTTCTGTGTTTTGGTAGAGGCTGCCTCCCTTTGCCCGACTTACCCCGTTGGCTCCTCAGTCCTGCACATACCACAGTGGTCACCCTGACTTCTGCCCACCATCACTCCGGAGCTGTGGCAGCGGGAGAAGGATGAAAAGGAACGGGAGGGCAACAGAGGAGACAACAAGCATAGGGGAGGGAGTGAATAAATAGATAAATAAATAAGGAAAGGTCTGGTTCGTAGAATTATAGGATCCTAGAGAGTTTTCCAGCTAATCTGGTGACAGTAATGGCCTGACATCCTGAGGTTAATTGTAAGTTGACAGAGTAACTGATCCAGATAGTTTTCAAAATTATGAGTGTTTGTTTGTTTGTTTGTGCAGATCCAGCAAGGCATCAAATTTATATCCTCTTCCTGCTATGTAAAGCAGTTGCTACGTCAAAAAAAAAAAAAAAAAAGACTCACTTAAAAAAATCTTTCTATGGTGAGTTATTTGTGAAACTATTGGTTTCTTCTCCATTGTTTTGACAAAAAAAAATGAAAGGGACTCTGTGCTTCACATTCTTTGATTTCTTAACACAAATGGCGTGAGCGATGGTAGAGCTCAACACCATGTGACTGTATGAGGCGCGAACAGTTGAAATCGGCGGCCATACAATAATAGTGGGGGTTTTTCTGTAGGTAAAACAGTGGTAATTGTATCCATCACTTGAGGGCAGAAAGAGATTGTACACGGGGTCAGGAGAGCAGTCTGTTGGCCACAGACCTCATGGCATCACTGGGAGGTGCTTTCATTTTAAGCCTGTTTCCCGTCCTTTGAAGCCGGAAGTTATTGGCTACTGGCAGAGGCCTGTTACGATCATGTGGGGATCAAAAGCCTGACCGGGGGTGGTAAATCCTTTGTTCCTGGCTCTCTCATAATAGCTTTTTCCTTTTCTTTGACTGAGAGAAGCAAGTCAAATAGGATTATCCTAATGGAACAGAAGTGTTTTATATAAAAAGTTCAAAAACGAAATCCAAACAAATTCCAATGTCTTTCATTTTACTGAATGCTGTTTTATTACCTCGCCACGATGGAAAATGTGCTGGTGGCAAGTGGGCCGTTTTCTGAGGCTCTAAAGGAACTGTCCTTTCTCAAATTATGAATGATTTACAAGCAAATGTAATGGTCCTTTAAACCACAGTAAATAAGTAAAACTAAAAAAAAAATTTTTCCCCCTCCCAATTCAAAGCCCTTGAAAGTACAAGCTTCAAAGACTGGCCTCGCCTCAAATTACCTTACTACAACTCCACTTGTTCCAGTTGTTGCAAAACTGCAAACCATATGCCCGAAAATGAGAATACAGATACCCTTAAATGACACCTTGAGGGTATAATAAAGTGCAATATAGGTGCAAAAAGCACAACACAGTCATTTAAAAAAATAGGAGCGCAACAGTAAAGTAATAAAACAATGAGAGACAAGTTATTTTCTGGGCACTGTTGTTTTAAAGAGGACCCGGCGTACAGTTAAATAACACTGACTTCCTCATCTTCAGGCACTTGGCTGACGTGGATTCCAAGCGCAAGATGGCTTTCCAACAGTTCCCTGTTGTCTGTGTGGCTATAAAGACCACGCTGGTGGGGACTGGAAGTTTGAGTGGTTCTGTGAATGGGTAAGACTGGATTCTGGAAAAATGAATGGGATTCTTAGATACCTGATATATTGCACATGAGGGCAAGTTAGGAAGCTGGGAAAAAACAAGTTGTTCCATTGTGGCGTTTTAGCATTTCTTCCTTGTCAGGCAAGCTCTCATTTGGCCATTTTTAAGCACAGGAGAGATCTAGGAGAGTCTGGGGATGGGAGTGGGGGCTTCCTTCAGCATCAGAGTCCAGCAGTGTGCGTTGGAGAACGTCCTCCAGAGAGTCTGCAGGTCTCTTGTGCTCCCAGAGAGCTGGTTTGCAGAGCAGAGGAGTAATTAGGGCAATTTACCCTTTCCATCAAAATTTGCCTGGGTCGCTGTCTGCTGGTTTCAATCATTTTTTTTAGTCACTGAGAGACAGAGTGGGGACTGGGTAGATGGTTTGATGCATTGAGGCAATGCAGGAGCAGCAAATGGAGAGTTGCCTGGAGGGACCTGGGATGGGCCGGTGGGTAAAATTAATGCAGGGCATCGTCAGCAAGAACCTCTGTTTCTTTCCGGCTTTGGATCCAGGATGCACACTCCAGTCCATTGCTGGGTTCTGGTTGGGCCATGTGGTGTGTTAAATGGTAATCTGCAGCTTGAAAAAATCAGTCATTTCACATAAAAACCTGCCTTTTGCTCATCTTGAAATGCTGGGAGGTGAGAGCCCGTGGGGCAGTGATGGGAGCTGAGTCTGAGTTCCAGCTGCCCCTTTCAGATGATGTGCATATTCCCTCTGGTTCTTGGCTTCTGAGATCTCGAGTCCTGCCTTTTCAAAACTGCTGCCCGCATTAGAAAGAAGAATAGCTGATATTTATTGATGTCAGGCCCTGGGCCAATTGCACGATAGGTGGGGACTTACATGACCCTCACAAGAGTCTCACAAAGTAGATCCCACCGCCATGCACATTTCACAGACAAAGAAATGGAGGCAAAGGCCCCTGAAGACACTCTCCTCCCTT
Source organism: Potos flavus (assembly GCA_028534135.1). Lineage (NCBI taxonomy): Eukaryota > Metazoa > Chordata > Mammalia > Carnivora > Procyonidae > Potos > Potos flavus. Next base: position 12,954,601 of record CM052895.1, on the reverse strand, counting down.
CTGGCGCTCTCATGTCCAGAGCCTGCGCCATTAGTCATCTCAGTGGAGGAGACGTCCACGAATCAGCCCTGTGATGTTATCAGTCCTCATTTTACTGTGGTTTTTCACTTTAAACCTTCAGTCCTACAGTTTGGTAGAAATCGAAGTAACTTGGACATCACATGTCACAGATGGGCCACATATACTGAGCCTGGGTCAGTGGGTCCTGAACATCAGTCCTCTCTGTTAAGAACTCCTTCCTAGGAGGGGCGCCTGGGCGGCTCAGTTGGTTAAGTGGCCGATTGTTGATTTAGGCTCAGGTCCTGATCTTGGGGTCCTGGGATCGAACCCTGCGACAGGTTCCATGTTCAGTGGGGGGAGAGGGCGGTCTCACTCTCTCCTTCTGTCCCGCCCCCTTTGCGCCCATGCATGCACATGCGTGCTCTCTCAAATAAATCTAAAAAAAGGAAAAGAGCCACTTTTTGGGATATATGGGGTAGGACACATCCCACCATTTTTTCCAATGTCAATGCAACCTTAATATGAGGAACACTAGGCTACCATGAATAGCTAAGACACTCTAGAAATGGAAAAGCAAGCATAAAATGGCAGTTGCTAATGGCTTGCGGGGTAGGAAGGCATTTGGACAAGGGCGGTGGGGCTCTGCTCTCACCTTGGTGTTGTGGCTTATGCGTTGAATGTACATATATAATGTATACTATGTTGTGAGAGAAGTAGGGAACAAGGAATAGTGCCAGTTAGGGAGTGTGTGTGTGGGAGCTCCTGGAGGCATCCCCCACCTCCAAATCCCCATTTGAAGCACTGGTCCCCCATTGGAAGGGCATTTGGAAGTAGGGCCTGTGGGAGGTGATTGGGTTTGGGAGAGTCATGAGGGAGGGTCATGAGATGGGTGCCCTTAGAAGAAGAGACTCCAGAGGGATCCTTCTTTGCCAGGTGAGGACACATAAAGAAGGTAGCCATGTGCCAGCCAGGAAGAGAGTGCCCAAGGTCTCAATCAGCTGGCATCTTGATCTTCAACTTGTCAGTCTCCACGATTATGAGAAACACATTTGTGTTGTTGAAGCCTCCCGTCTCTTGAAGACAGTGAGTGTGTGTGTGAGGTGACGCCCTCCTGGGGCAGGTGTGGGGCAGGAACGGGACAATGGGGAGGGTGAGGTGGGCGCGGGCGGCTGAGATTTCCCTGGGGAGCAGGTAGCTCGGTTTGGGAGCCAGACCTTAGGGCAGGGAATGAGCTCCAGGCTCCAGCAGAGATGGAGGAGAGTGCCAGAGCCTGGGGGTGAACAGGGAAGCCCTAGGGGACCGAGGTGGCCAAGCCCGGCCAGCACACAGCACCGGGCTCCTGTCGCAGCCCCAAGGGCAGGCGTGTGCTGCCACACACAAGCTGTGGGTAAGGATTTTGACCTCAGTCCCTCGATTGTTGTAAGTTGGTTGTTGGTTCAATTTTTTTCTTAAATGTTGCCAAAGTCAGATAAAGCTGTGGTGTTCAGTTTTACCTGTGATCATCAGTGGTGCCTGTGCCTTGGTGGCTGAGCTCTGGAGGGTCGTAGGTGACAGAAGCGAGGGAGCAAGAGAGGGAGGGAGCATGCCGGGCAGAGGCCTCAGCACTGCCAAGGGCAGGACTGGAACACAGAGGAGGCATGGGAGCCAGTGACAGCGCAGGTGGCGCAGATGGCGAGAATGCTACCCCAGGGAGGAGGGGCCCAAGTCATGACAGTCATGGGATTGTGACTTTAAGAGCTTGGGCTGTATCTTGTAACCATGTTGCGTTTAGTCGTCATAGTGGGTTGAAGTGTGCCCTTCACAAACATGTGTCTAAATCCTAACCCCTAGTACCTGTGAGTATGACCTTACTTGGAAACAAGGTCTCTGCAAGGTGTAATGAATGCAGGCGCTCACAATGAGAATATCATGGATTGACGGGGTGGTTCTTGAATCCAATGACTAATGTCCTTGTAAGAGACAAGACAGGGAGATTGGAGATGCAAAGACCCTGAGGAGAAACACAGGGGAGATGGCAGAGCAGAGAATCAAGTGATCTACCTACAAGCCGGGAAACATCCAGAACCCCTGGAGCCACCAGAAGTTAGCCAACGGTCTTGACTTCGAACTTCTGGCCTGCAGGACAGTGAGGGATACATCTCTCTTGTTGTAAGCCATCACGTTGTTCAGGGCACCACATGCTGGGCTTCTATATAAGATTTTCTTCTGAAACCGCAGTGGTAGTTGAAGGAGAGGCACGGGAAGGCTTTGGAGGGGGGAGGGATGGGCCAGACTCTCTGGAGGAGCCATCCCTCCAGCAGCTGCTCCGGAAGGAAGCAAGAACGGGGCGCGGGGAAGCAGGTAGCTTGGAATCACTGTGGGAGTCCGGATGAGAGTAGGTGTGGTCCCTGGCGGTGCGACCAGAGATAGATGGAGTCTTACATTTAGGAGGAAAGGTTGGCAGAGCTTGGTGACGACTCTGCGATGGGTGCCATCGAGGGCGGGAGATGGTGAGAAAGCAGGAGAAGGCTGGGGTTTGTGATGTTAGCCTCCCTGAGACCATGGCAATGGCAGTCGCGCCTCCAGAAACAGACGGTAGGAGAAGAAGTGGGCTCGGGAGGAAACATGAGGGGGTCAGTTGTTGACACATTGACCTTAAAGTGCCCATGGGCCATACACATACATAAGACCTATAAGCTTATTTGCTCTTTCTCCCATTCATTCATTCATTCTTTCATCTTCCTTAGAGATCTTGAGAGGCTATCAGAGGGAAGGTGCTAAGGTAATACCGGGAGGGTGGTTGGGCCACTAGCCCAGCAGTGTGTTTTTGTTGAGAAAAGAGATGTGCCTCCCACTTTGTTTAGGCTTTTTGTTTGTTGTTCTTTTGTGTAGAAAGCAAGCACATATGTTGCAGGGAAAAGTAGGACTCTGTTTTGTACGCAGTGGTTACTTGGTTACTTTTGCCTTCTTAGTGTCCTGTCGCTTCCTCTGACCACAGCACTCCGATTTTTGGTTGTAGAATTACTCTGTCCATTCTCACCCCCTATCACCCCACCCTGGGAGCCCCTGGGTCAGTGCAGTCTGTCAGAGCGTTGGACCTTGCTGGCTACAGTGGCTAGTTTGTGAGGGTCGTGTGACCTGAGATAGGACAGTGACACTTCTGGCTGGGACCTTTTCCTGGAGCTAACATGAAAGAGATCCAGGTGGTAGGTGGGCTGTTGAGCTGAGAGCTCGAAACTGGAGCCACAGGAGGGCATCTGTGCCGTGCCACGGGAGATCTTTCTGGAGATTGAAGGGGATGTAGAGGAAAGCAGACCTGAGAGAGGGACGGGCAGGTTCCCATGGCTTTGAGCCTCCAAATCCCCCTCTGCCTAAAGCCAGCGCGAGGTGGCATTTCCTTTGCAACTGAAAAGGGTGCTGATGAACACATCAGTAATATATAGCTTTCTGCTAGCTGCTGGTGCTGGAGTGGGTTTCTTTAGCAGCGAAAATGCTGCTCGTCAGCACTCAGGATTATGTATTGAAGAGAGGAACATCAAACCAAGCTTTCAGGGCCCTGGTGTGAGGAAGGCCAGTATCTTTTCCAGAGAAAAGGAAAGCTGTCACAGCAGAGGCAAATAAAATGCCTTTTTTTTCCCCTTTCCTGCTAAGTTTGGCAGTATTTCCCTTGACGGAAAGTTACAAAATGATTCTTTTCAAGGCTACAATTACTAATTGGTCTGCCTGGGAAAAATTCCATCAAGTACCTCTACAACTTCATTACTGTCAAGCTCTCTTTCTTATCTCTGGCAAAAACAGCCAGTTGGAAATGTGTGGGTGCACATTTTAAAGCTATCACTGAAAAGTTTGATGCTCGTGTGTGCGTTATTTCATTGTGCTTCAAGATATTTCCTCTAGAACTGGCTAATTAACGTTAATTTTCCCCTTGCTATGACAGTACTGTTCCATTAGACATTTGACTTTGAAAGTGGCTAACTAGGATCTCTTTTAGCTTTGCATGTCACCTGTTGTGCCAGATTAAGCATTATAAAACATGGTGCTGATGACATGTTTTTCTTATATCAGTAAAATGGAAACTGTCAAATTAAGAAGGTGTCATTGGCTTTGGAGTCTTTAGAAACTAATCCTCTCCTATTGTCAAAATAAGAATGCCTTGGACTGATTCCAGTATTGCTATATAATTTCTGCTCTGTTCCTGGGAGACGTATATGTGGGTGTAATTAACAATAATAACTTCTCCCCATTAAATCAATCTACTGTAATGGTTAAAAAAAAAGAAAAGAAAAGAAGGCCTTTAGAAATAGAGAAGCAATCCCAAAATTTAAATTTCTGAACCAAATTAGAATGTGTATATATAAAAAAAGATTCCATTCATTTATAAGTTCATTCGTTAAAGGATCCCATTTTTGTCGGCATGGAATGGCCAAGGTAACTTGAATAAGGACCTTAGAGGTTCCAGGTGATATTAGATGTGTGTTCTGCTGTTTACAACTTGAGGAGTCTTTTCCTTTTTTAATTGAAATTTTTTTCTTTCTAAAATTGAGATATAATTGACATTTAATATTATATCAGTTTTAAGCATATACCATAAGGATTTGTATATATTGCAAAAATGATCATCTCGTTAAGTCTAGTTAACATCTGTCACTATAGTTAGTTAAACAGATTTTCTCTTGTTATGAGAACTTTTAAGATCTACTCTTTTAGCAACTTTCAAATATGCAATATAGTATTATTAACTATAGTTGCCGTGCTATGTATTATATCCCCATGACATTTATTTTGTAGCTGGAAGTTTCTACCTTTTGAACCCCTTCACCCATTTCGCCCCCCCCCCATCTCTGGCAAACACCCATCTGTTCTCTGTATCTATGACCTTGGTTTTTTCTTTTTTCTTTTCTTTTTTCTTTTTACGATTGCACATGTAAGTGGTATTTGTATTTTTCTGTCTGATTTATTTCACTTAGCATTAATGACCCCAAGGTCCACTCATGGCAAGATTTTGTTCTGTTTTATGGCTGAATAATATTCTATTGTGTATATGTGTGTGTATATACAGTATGTATACATGCATGTATTTATATACACACATTTATATATGTGTGCGTGTATATATACATTTTTATACATACATATATATGTATATATACACTTATGTATATGTACATTTTTAATATGTCTGTATATATATATATATATATACACACACATTTGTATCCATTCATCAATTGATGGACACTTAGATTGTTTATACCTCTATTATAAATAATTTTGCAATGAACATGGGTATATATATCTGTATTTTTTGAGTTAGTATTTTCATTTTCTTTGGATAAATAGCCAGAGGTGGCATTGCTCCCTCATATGGTAGTTCTCATTTTCAGTTTTTTTGAGGAATCTCCATACTGTTTTCTGCAGCGGCTGCACCATTTGCATTACCGCCAAGAGAGCACGAGGGTTCCCCTTTCTCTCATCCTCGCCAACACTTGTTGTTTCTTGAGTTTTTCATTTTAGCCGTTCTGACAGGTGTGAGATGATATCTAATCGTGGTCTTGATTTGCGTTTTCCTGTGGTTGGGTGACATCAAGCATTTTCTCATGTACCTGTTGGTCCTCTGTATGTCCTCTCTAGAACAATGTCTAAAATCAGATTCTCCGCCCATTTTTTTTAACTGAATGGTTTGTTTGCTGGTTTGTTTTTTGCTGTCGAGTTACATGAAGGATTTTTTTTTTTTTGGTGACTTTATATGTATGATATTAACCCTTTATCAGATAATATGATTTACAAATACTTTCTCCCAGCCAGGAGGTTGATTTTCATTTTGTTGATGGTTTCCTTCGCGGTACAGAAGCTTTTTAGTTTGATGTGGGCCTTCTAATTTATTTTTGCTTTTGTTGCCTTCGCTTTTTGGAGTCAGGTCCAGAACATCGTCACCAAGATTGAAATCAAGATGCCTACCACGTTCGTTCTCTTCTGGTAATTTCATGGTGTCAGGTCTTACATTCAAGTCTTTAAATCCATCTGAGACCATTTTGTATATGTTGTACGATGGAAGATTCTTTTTTTTTTTTTTTTAAAGATTTTATTTATTTGAGAGAGAGAGTGCATGCGAGTGGGTGGGGATAGCAGAGGGAGAGAGACAAGCGGACTCCCCACTGAGCATGGAGCCCACCATGGGGCTTGTTCTTATGACCCTGAGATCATGACCTGAGTCGAAATTAGGAGTTAGACTATCAGCCGACTGGGCCACCCAGGTACCCCAGGACGCGAGATTCTTTTGTATGTGACTGTCTAGTTTTCCCAACATCCTTTAATGGAGAGACTGTCATTTCCTCATTGTATGTTCTTGGCTCCTTTGTCCTAAATTGATTGACCCTGTGCATGGGTTTATTTCTTGGCCCTCTCTTCTGTTCCATTGATCCGTGTGTCAGTTTTTATACCAGTACCATACTCTTTTGATGATTAAAGCTTTATAGTGTAGCTGGAATTGAGGGGGTCTGGTGCCTCTGTTATTTCTCAAGACTACATTTGCTATTGAAGGTCTTTCGTGGTTCCATACAAATTTTAAAGTTGTTTGTTCTATTTCAGCTCTAGGTTTCTTTGATTTTTTTCCCTAATATCTTCTCAGTTTCTGTTTTCTTTATGTCTGCTTTGATCTTCGTTCCTTCCTTTGTTCTACTAACTTTGAGCTCCGTTTTTTCCCCCTAGTTCCTTGAGGTGCAGAGTTAGGCTCTTGAGATTTTTCTTGTTTCTTGAGGTAGGCACATATCACTCGGAACTTCCAACAACCGCTTTTGCAGCACGGGAGTCCTTAAGGGAAGGAATGGCCATCAGCACAGCGCTAGAGTTCATAGAATTGTAGAGTTTTATTTTAAAGCCAGAAAGAAACTAACCCATCTAACCATTTAGTGTCATAGTTGTGTTTTTAAAGATTTTGGGCCTCAGGGACGTGGAGTTGAATGTTGCAGCAGTAGAATAGGAGGCTGGCCTCCTGGCTCCCCAACTAATGGAATTTTCTGTAGACAGTTAAGTCATTAGTATGGCAGCATTTGGGAGATTATTGTTTTATGGCCAGCAGCGTACTGTGCACGAAATACTGGTGTTGTCCTAGTGCCTGTCCCCGTGGGAATCACGAGGTGGTGGGAAGATGGACCTATCAACGAATGACTCAAGTGTATTGGGACAGGAGTTCAAAAAGAGGTATCTGCCAGGATATAGAGGGATTTCTTAGGGGAGGTGACATTTGAAGTGAGTCTTGGAGGACGAGTAAACTTTGTGCTAAGTGGACAGAGCAGAGAAGGTCTTTCCTCAGGGGAGAGGAGTGAGCAAGCCCAGAGGTTGGAAAGGTGAGGCATAATCATGGAGCCGAGCGAGGGGCAGGCTGGCCACGGGGAACGTACCTGCGGGGGTTATGGAAGATAAGACTGGAAAGGCAGGCAAGGGTCCCCCTACTTTTTATGCAGTATTAAGGACCTTTTATTCTGAAGGCAGTGGGAAACCAGGAAAGGATTATAAACTGAGGCCTGACTGGATTTGTGATTTAGTAAGATCGTAGTTTGGTAAATGTGGCCTGTGAATTGAAAAGAGTGGAGCAGATGGGTAGAAAGACTCCTTAGGAGCTGTCCTTGTGGTCCGTTTATTACACAACACAAGCTTCAATGAAGGCAGTGGCCCTGGGGCAGGTAGCATGGGGCATAAGATAATTGGAGAGACACTTGGGCAGGAGAATGGAACAGGGTATGGTGACTACTTGAATGGAGGGGTGGAGGTGAGAGGGTGAAATCTGGTGTTTGATGGAGCCATTTCTCAGGTCACAAGATAGGGGCAGAAGGAATCACATGGGACCCAAAAGGGTGCCGAGCAAGGCTGCAAACGGGATGACGCTTTCCCCTTGTGCCTGACACCATTGTGTCCAGAAAGGAATTGCTACTTCCTGGCATGACATTTTGGCTCTCAGCTAGTGCTAGAGTCTGAACAGTTACTCCCTGTCTTTTCACTTTGTATTTTAAGAAAATTAGGAAGCTGAGGCTCTTCTGACCTGGAGTTTTTACAGACACTCTCTCTTCTCCCCTGGTGCTTCAGAGAAACCTTGCAGACTAGCCTGACGTTGTTGGCAAAAATGAACAAGTTCTAGATTTAGAGGTAGCTGACTATATTTGAGCAGATTTGTTTCACGACATATTGAAAGCCGAGTGCCTTGTGGCTAAAACAGAGAACATTAACCTCTCCGTAACATAGAAAGTGCCGTAGATGTTTCCAGTTGTGTGTTCTTGCTTATTAAATAAGAATGATGAACACCAGCATTTAAATCTATCTCCTCTAATCTCTGTTCGACAGGCAGATGGGATTCTCTTCTTTTCAAAGCTTTGGCACATGCTTGAGATAAATGTATATAACACATTAGATTCTCACTAAATTGGTGTATGCTGCACTCTCCTGCTGTCAAAGCATTGTATGGATTTTCAAACAAACCATATATCCTTTTAGATGAAATCTTTATTACTGTTTGACATTTGGATATGAAACTCGAATGGAAATCGGAATATAGAGGCAAGTAAAAATGAACCGACTTAAGCTGAAAATGTTAACACCATTTATTGTAAACACCCTTCCTTGGCAGGCTCAGGAGTGATTGTCTAGTGACTTGATTTATCACACTGTGGGCCCCCAGAGATGAAGGGGTTTGGAAGAAACTTTTTTTTTTTTTTTTTTAAATAACAGTTTCTAAAAGTGGTTTATGATACTTTTGGAGCAGCAGAACATTTTTTTCTTTTCTCTTTTTTTTTTTGGAAACAAAACCACACAAACCCTAAGCTATACCCAGAATCCAACAGAGAAGAGCAAAGCTAGGGGTCCTTAGAGCCTGGGTGCTTTGGGCCCCCATCCAAGCCCCCAGGACGTTCCCCAAGGCAACCAGTGGAATGTATAGGGCTCCTCAGAATATTCGGAAAACCATTAGTGAAGAAGAGAAAAGATGGCCATGATCTTCCACCTCATGGAAGATACACATTTCAGTTGGTGGGCGAGAATTCTACCACTGAACCACCAATGCAAGTGACTGTACACATTTCAGTTGGAAATGGGCAATTCTCATGGTGATATCTGTCTGGGTGTATGTTTTAGTATTTATGTATTTGTTTATTTATTTAAGATTTTATTTATTTATTTGACAGAGATTTAGAGCACACAAGCAAGGGGAGCAGCAGAAGGAGAGGGAGAAGCACCCTCTCTACTGAGCAGGGAGTGTGATGTGGGACTCTATCCCCGGACCCTGGGATCATGACCTGAGCCGAAGGCAGACACTTAACCGACTGAGCCACCCAGGCACGCAAGGCTCCCCAGGAGTACGTTTTAAAAACTGCCTTTGGTCACCTTAGAAGGTGGTGTGCTCTCTCAGGCCAGCCATGGTTCTTCTTAGGTCTAGCTCAGGACATTCAGGCAAATTCTTACGCCAAAGTCACATGGAAAAATTGCCTTAGTTTGAAAATGTGAAAGGGTTAATAAATAAATTCAAGTCAAAGGGAACTCATAAAGGCACCAGTGAGATTCCACTGTTTGGCTTCTGCCTTAGTGGGAATGAATCTTATTTCTAAACATGGACGTGTAAGAAATGTCACCCTAACTTGCTTTCCTAAATTAAATGTCTCTGAGGTCCTATCTCATTGGACCAGCAGAAAAATTCAGTACTGTTGTGGCTTGAGTTCTAATTCAATACTGTTCCAGGGTCATGGGAAAGTTCCAGAGGTTTTGGGGTGAGCAGATCATGTGACATGGTTGTCCGGGTCACAGGTGAATTGCTAATGTTCTAGGAACCGAATTTCAAAATCAGTGATTACTGAATGTGTCACATTGCTTCTACAACTTTCTGGGAGCAAGAATGCTGCATGTTCCCAGAGTTAATTCAACTCAGGATGGGTTCCCAGGGAGTTTACGACGCTGCCACACCAGTGTTCCCCTGGGATGGCTATAGACATTCTCTACTACAGGATGAGTCGCTCTGTAATGGGTGCTTGGGGTTTTGACCAAAGCATCATGAGACCACTTTTGTCCCAGCGGTTCCTTCATTTCTGACTCATTTTGGGATGTTGCTGCTTTTACCTAACCTCATGATTTCTCCTCTTCTCTTGGTGCAAGGCGCTGTGTATCATGCAGAGCTATTTAAAATACTGGCAGTGTCATGGTTCCTCCCTGCCCCCCACATCTCTCTTCCAGGATTTGTTTTCTATGATAGATGTGCTGGCTCTTTTTTTTACTGGCACATTTGATATCAGCTGCCTGGCAGTAAATACGGCATGGTGCTACAGATTGCCTCCAACCTGATTTCTTAATCCTTCACTTGTTCCAATACTTGGATGGCTGAGTTAGCACATGGGACGCCATAAAAACCTCGGGCTGCTCTGAGAGAGAAAGACAAGCCTTCCTGATTCTCCAGATTTCCTTTCAGAAGACTTTATTTTTAGAGTCAGAGATCAACAGACTGAAGTGTATGCGGAAGAGAGACTTTGAAGTCTAGCCCGCTGATGCTCAACAGAGATTTAGGTGTTGACTGGAATCATCTCACGTGCGGTAAGTTTGGGTCGCCATCTTGGACGCCGCCTGCTCGGGTGTCAAGATGGAATGGAAGGCTTTTAAAAAGTCTTGCTGCCGGTGGGTCATCCTGCAACCACACTGGTTTCAAAACCCATTTTTCAGTGGAAAATGGGAGGCTGTGTAGGGAAAATGTGAGGCTATACAAATTCCATTGGCAAATGCATTGAGAGAGACACAGAGAGAGAGAAAAACAACTGATATCAAAAAATATTTAAATCCTAACAACTGCACAATGAGGGGGTTGATTTCATTCAGGAAGATTTAGAATTTGTAACCCTGTGAAAGGCGCACAGGGGAGTCAGAATTGTTGACACATTCGATACCCACTAGTTAAGAAGTTGTGCAGAACACGGCTAACCGTCCATTCAAATCACTTTTCTGTCCCCTTAATAGTTCTGGAAGCCGAGACAGTGGCTATCCAGATGCCTTCTCCTTCAGAGCTCTCCTTGCTGTTAGATGAGGCCGGGTAACAAAAGCAGTTGTTTTTAGTCTCATGCCAGGACCTCAGAATGGATTTTCTATTTTGGTACTGGTATAAACAAGATAGGAAAAGGTATCTGAAGCCTTATCATTTCCTTGAATCACCAAATATTTAAAACACAAGTATTCTTAGAAATACATCTTATCTTTTAAAACGTAACATCACGTGTGGCTGGGGTTTCCATTTAGCTTATAACTCTGTTTGATTTTACTTATATGCATCACCAGGTACTCAATCCAGAATAGTATAAACTCTTTTTATGGAATGATCATATCCTTAAGTCACTGAACAACCTAGGGGCTAACGTGGATGAAAAACTACTCTCAGAAATAGCGCAGAGAGATGAGGATTTTCATTTACAGTGAGAGACCAAGGTCAGGACGCGCCCGCCTGGCAGGGCTTGGAGGGTTGACGTGGTGGTGGCATAGTTAAGGGGGAGCTGGAAGCAGACAGGAGAAGGTTTCTCATCCAAAAAGATGTGGAGGGCCAGAGTTACAGGTGGATACAGATCATACAGATCAGTATGACTAGGCGGCCCGGGTTGGAACAAAGGTCTTCGGGAAGAATGTAGCAGGTTGGCTCTGGCAGGAAGTAGATGTCCCAGGCCAAGCATCGCAGGCGCGGAGTCGGAGCAGGTGGTCCCCAGCACTGAGAACCATCGACACTGAAGAACGGAGACGAAGAACGCAAGAGCAATGTTCCTGAAGCAAGGAAAGGCGCGCCCCGTCTCACAAGTCACAGTGGCGATGGCGTGTGGCTTTCAGGACCTGATCACGCTTCAGGGTTAGCCCATGTCAGAGTTCTGGTGCTTTTTCTAAACACAGAAATCACCCTGAGGTTAAATGAGGAGGAACTTGTAACAAGACGAGTGACCCTCGCCAGCCCTTGGAGGACCCACCTAGACCGTCTGTTTTGCTCAAGTTCCTTGAATTTTTCCAATAAATTGCACTCCAGGAGGAGATGATTACAACGTACAGTAGATGAATCTCATTTACAAACAGCAGTTCTATCCCTGGGATCTTCCTGTGAGCAGAACTCACCCTTTCAAATGGGAAATTAGCCCTCTTCTGATCATCCTTAGCAAAAAGTAGGCCATAGATGTTTCTAGCATGGCAATGTCATTTTGAATTTCATGGTTTCCCACTGCACCTTCGGTGGAGGCTTGATTTATAGCCAGATTCTCATGATTTGGGAGATGAAGGCAGCTTTAGTTTAGGATTCTAATTTCCAATTAACAAACACATTACTGTATGATAACTCTGGTTTAATGACTAACAGCCATGATTAGCAGAGGGTCAACTGTGTTTGTAAGGGCAGGGCGATCCTCACAGTCACGTGTCCTGCTTCCCTTAGCAATAACAATATCCACTGTTATGAATTTTCATGAGAATGAATGCTGGGATTTGTATCTTTGCTGAAGGTCTTTGACGACAGATGCAAAAGAAGCAAGCAAACGAACAGCTCCTGAAGCTTCATGTGGGAAAGCCCTTAATTTATCATGTCCTGTTAAATCACGGGAAAACCAAAGCGTGCAAGGTGAGGGAGCAAAATAAAATAATGAGTTAGCCATGTGTAGGTACGGTGTTGTGACAGTGTTGTATCTTGAAGACTCACTCCGCCAAAGTGGAAGCCGGATACCTGAGTCTAGATCAGGAACAAATTGCTTAAGCCCAGCTTCTTTCCTTCCTCCTCTTCTTGCTCTGATGACACGAAGCTTTCCTCCCATTTGCAAGCCTGGCATATTCCATGTGCATTTTTAGGGATTTAAAAGGAATCTTGCCAGTCAGGTGGCTTTGTTACTAAACTCTGAGAGCACCTAGTTAAAAGTCCCAACTCTGGGATCAAGGCTTCGGCTGTGCCTTGAATATTTAATAAGCCTCCGTTTTACGGACTTGTGAGATTTTTCTGTTGTTCTCTTGACGCCAGTCCCTGTCTCCAGAAAATTCAGGAGAAGGGCACTTCCTGGGTAAGGCTTCCTGTTTTCTTCCCGAGACACATTGCTTGCCAGTTTTCCCGATGATCTTTGTCTGAAGAGGAAGGGAGTTCCAATGGGAACTTGATGGATGTGTTTAAGATAATATCTGGATTGCCATTTCCCAAGAACGAGCACATGACTTTGTGACAAGCACATATCCTTGCAGCCTTGCCTTTGGTTTAGAGCCCAGTGACCATGAGTAACAGAGGTCAATATGCAGATCCTGCTGTCTACCTCACTTGAGACCTACTCCTTCTAGCATGTCCTCCCCAGACATGCTACCTTAGAAAGCTGGAAACAACATGGGCCACATTCGTTTCAGTGAGGCATGCCTTTGACCTCCATTCGGCCAGTGAACACACATGTGTGAGATTGGGAAGGAGGAAAAGAGGAAGAGGTGGGGGCTACGTGCATGGGGATCTAACCAGGTAGGACAGAGTAGTGAGGTTCCGGGGTAAGGTGGCTGCAACGACAGACCTTTAGGTGGGTGTTTCCTGATGGCAGCGAGGCCTCTGCTCTAACCACATCCTGTAACATCCCGCTTCGCTAAAGCTGTTCTGGAAACCACTCCTTGAAAGTTTCTTTTAGAGCCTATGTTTTCAAATCCCCCACTGATTTTGTGAGCTCTGTTACCTCCTGTAATAATCCTCTTCCTCTTTTTATTATCTGTAATGGATTCTGTTGTCTGCAACACGACACATTGACTGATAGAGGGAATCTTTTTGGAAAGTCTTACTGGAAGAATCTTTCCAGGCTTCTTAAAGGGTCCCACTTCGGGTTCTTACCCATGTCTGTCTTCCATTCAGACAGCTGGCACAAGGGATGCGGCCTGTATGCTGTTTTTCTTTGTGGCTGTTAATATCTTTCCTTTGAATTCTGGAATCTCATTCTTGGAACATCATCTGTGAGAAAAAAATGTGAATGTTACCTCCTCTTGACCCCCTCAACTCGTATCTACTTTAAGTTTCTTGTCACTAGCCACGATGCACAGCAAAGCAGGGCCGTTGGTGAAATCATGTGGGTGACAGAAGTTAGGTTTCCTTCAAGAGATTGTAGGCTCTGTCCTCAGGTGGCACTGAACCAGTAACAAGAACTAGAGTTGTACATCCCATGTCTCTCCTTTCACATACTTCAGTGAGCTCCACACAGCTCTTGTGTCCTATTTAATTCCTGGGGACGATCTTCCTTAAAATTGCTTCTACTCATGAATGAAGTGCCCAAGCAATTACACCAAGCTTTTGGATTCTAGTGGCTCAATTCTGTATAAAGAGGTGCAGGAATATGCATGTAATCCCGGGGCAATGCTTCCCCCCTCTGCCTCCTTCATCCCACCTTATAACATATACCTTCAGCCATCTGGGTGCTCACTGACGAGCTTAACTGGCCTTCTGGTCCCACCATTGATCTGCTCCTCACAAGCTGCTCACGGTTAGGGTGCTGGCTTTCCAGCTGGTCCCTCGGGGTTGCATAATTTAGGTAACTTTTTGTCTGCCTTCTCTTTGCCAAGATCCTAGAATTCTCAAGGCCCGTTCATTCTTTTAAGAAGCAGAGCTCCAAATACGTATGTAGAACAGAAGATGGTTTGTGTGCAGCCTTTGGACCAGTGGGAATTTAGAAAATGGATTAAGACTCTTGGATCGCATTTTGAAGAATTGGTACTCCTAGAATTCATAGTCCATCCAGATTCAAGAGAAGGCAAAACAGTGGGAAAAGAGAGGAGGTAGGACAATGTCAAAGAGGAAGTTACAGGCTAAAATAGAAGAGGAAGTTTTATGTCCCTTTAAGCAGACAATATCAGTATATCCATTTGGTTGCTGTGACTACACCATGTAGACTCTATTAATTATCATGACCCTAGTTTTCTTCTGTCTGTACACTACCAGAGATCCCGGGGCAGTGTGGCAGAATCAGAATTGCATAAAGCTCATGGTTACTTAAATCCATGCAAGCAAGGGGCTATCCCTTTGAGGGAAATTTCAGGGGCTTTCCCTTCTACCTCATCATAAAAAAAACCTCTTTATGTTGGGCTATTGCAATTAAAGTGACTCTTTTGAAGGAATACATGGTATAATTTTTTTTAAAAAGGCATGGATTTGGAGTGATTACTTCCATTGATGAGCTCAGATCTATTACTTAATAGTGTGTTGACCTTGGTCAAATCAGTTACTCTTTTAGAACCTTGATTCACTGCTCTTAAGTTGGAAATATTTATATTTTTAGACTTCATTTTTTTTTTATTAAAGATTATATTTATTTATTTGTCAGAGAGAGCACAAGCAGGCAGAGTAGCAGGCAGAGGCAGAGGGAGAAGCAGGCTCCCCGCCGAGCAAGGAGCCCGATGTGGGACTCAATCCCAGGACCCTGGGATCATGACCCGAGCCGAAGGCAGCTGCTTAACCAACTGAGCCACCCAGGCATCCCAGAAATATTTATGTTTTTATATATAGTGCCCTTCTAGGGTTAGTGGGAGGATCAAATAACGTAGTAGTATATTTGTTGACACTCTGTAAACCACAAAATCCTTTAACATATTGCTGTCCAAATCAGATAATCTCAGTTAAAAAAAGACATTATTTTCCGGTTAGAGTAACAAACTCATTTTCAGCTATAACCTCTGAATCAGATGGCTTTATAGTAAGTCTTAGAGTTGAGTAATAATAGCAGTCCTCCAACTCTGTTCTTTTCCTTAGTATTGTGTTGGCTATTCTAGGTCTTTAACCTCTCCATATTAATTTTAGAATCTTTTGTCAATATCCACAAAATTACTTGCTGGGATTTTGATTGGCATTGGATGGATCAAGTTGGGAGGAACTGACATCTCGACAATATTGATTCACCCGTGAACATGGACTATCTCTCCATCAGAAGTACAAATCCATCAGAGTTTCGTGGTTTTCCTTATATAGGTCTTATAGATATTTTGTTAAATTTATATCTAAGTATAAAGTACCTCAGTATTTCTTCTTCCTTTTTTTTTTTTTGGTGCTAATATAAATAGTGTTGTGTTTTTAATTTGAAATTTTACTAGTTCAGTGCTGATAGGTAGGTAAGCAATCAACTTTGGTAAGTTAATCTTGTATCCTGAAATCTTGTTATAATTGCTTAGTAATTCCAGGAGGTTTTTTGTTGTTTTTGTTTTTATTGTTGACTCCTCTGGATTTTCTACATGGACATACCATCTGTGAACAAACACATTTTTATTTCTGTATACCTTTTATTTCCTTTTCTTGTTTAATTGCATTAGCCAAGACTTCTAGTATGATGTGGAAAAGGAGTGGGGAGAGGGAACATCCTTGCTTTGTTCTTGTTCTCTCTGAGTCAGTTTGGAATCTTTTTGTTATTAGAGCAAAAGTGATCTCCAGTGGTCTTAAGCAAACAAGATTTTCTTGCAAAGCTCCTTGAGGTTTCAGAATTGATAGGCAATTGAAGAGACCAGGCTCAGGAAAATGGACATAAACCAAGAGGTTCAAGAATCAGGAAGCACTGCCTCCAGGTTTTGGCAGAAGCAGACTGGCCAGGTGTAGCTATCACTAGTATGATGGGACAGAGCCTCTGCTAGAGAAGTGACAAGTGCCCTACCCCCTGCAACTAATGAGAATGTTCTTATGATATCTGCTGTTATAAGTGAATCCAAGCAGTTCTTGTGCTTTGGTGCTAGAAGGCGAGAATTCAAAGGCTTGGGTAGGAGGATCTTATTTGCTGTCTCCAGGTTACATACTCAATAAGCTAGCTTCCCCTATTCAATGGGAGGGATATCTGGTACCTTTAGCTTCTATAAAAGGATGCAGGGGAACTACTGTCATAAAGGCTCCATATACTAAGGATCACAATTTTTTAGTCTTACCTCTTTATTTAGAACTTAGCTCATACCTGCATCAAGAGAAAATAGGAACAGTAAGCTTTAGTGTGAATTCAGGATAATGAAATATCAGCTAAGTACTAATGGGGAAGGAAGGGACGCTAAATAAGCAAGGGTCACAGTGAACAGCTTACAAGAAGGCTCAGGAAGAAGGGGTAAGAGGATACTAAAGATTATTGTATCTATTTCACAAATACTGGACAATTGCTGAAAAAAATTATCTAGCACCTCCTTTGGGTGGCACAATTCTTAGATTATAGCTTGTGTGAGTTGGAAAGGACTTCAGAGCTCTAAATCTGTCACTCTTCATATGAAGAAACCAAGGCTGCGTGAGTTGATATGAATGTACAAGTTAAGGGCAGAGTCAGGACAAGAACTCAATTTTCTGGGCTTGAGTTTAGTATTATTTTCATAGCACCAGACAGCATCTCTTATTTAAAATCGGCTTTTTTTCTGGTGTAAACAGAAAGAAAGATGAAATATCTTAAGTAGAAAATACACCCAGCACTTTTTACTGATGCATTCTTGCTGGATGCTTAATTCTACACTTGCCCATGACTTCTGAGTGTCTAGGCATCGGATAATTTTCCAAGGATTGTGGCCTGATATCTGGACCAAGAAATTGCAAGGAAACTGTTAATGATTATTTTAGAAAGAATGGTTTCATTTAATTAGGTCTGTATTTCCAGAGGACCCACTAAATGTAGAGTCAGTTGGGTATTAAAATGAGCAAAATGTGTTTCCTAATTGCAAAGATGTCACAAGCCATTGAGAGTAAAATAGGCAAGTGTACAAATACAATGCAAAATGAATTTTGAATGTGATAGGCAAGGCACTAATTATAAACTATGAGTTTTCTAAGAAGAACAATTACATCTAATATCACTATATTCTTTGGTGCTGGAGACTTCTACTATCTTCTCATATCTGGTTCTCCAGGCTCTCTGAACATGTGGGAGCTCACGTCTTTTTCGTGGAGCCATGGGTCTAGTTCTAGCCAATGGGCTACCAGTCAGAATGCTGTGTGCCATTACCAAGGCAAAGCATTTAACTGCAACTGTGACTCTTCTCCCTCTGTGGTAACGGAGAGGCCAGCAGCCTCAGATGGTACAATTGTAAGAGAATTCATGAGTCTGGATGACTGAGTCCCTGCAAGGAGGTTGTTTGCCCTGGAAACTCTCCCAGACCCACAGTGGATATTTCTGTGAGCAAGAATAAACCTTTGCTGGATTGTGTCACTGAGAATTTTGGACTTTTTTTGTTGTGGTATTCTCTAGTTTATACTAACCAATATATCTTCATCCTGGCCTCTTCTTTATGGAAAAGATGCCATATACATAAATATATAAATATAAATAATTATGTATCTAAGAACAAATATATTCGATAATATAAACAGCATTTTATTATTTTAATAAATATTTAAGTATATATAATAGCTTAAATACAAGTTAATAATTTAAATACATACATCTCTATACATATACATGTATACATATAGATGTATATATATATGTGTGTGTGTGTATATATATACTATATATAGTGTATATGGTAGCCATGTATTATTTATTACAGTGAGCAATTTAATGCTTAGGAAACTAGGAATCTGTTCAAAGTCCAGTTTGTTTCCATTTCTGTCCTTCTGGTCACCTTAACTCTTTCTATACATTCAGTAAAAATGACTGTACATTTCTTCCCTTTCTAATACTACCTGATATTCTTGCAGAGAGCCAAGTCTTTTACAGAATTCATCCAACCCTGATTATAGTTTAAGAGTTTGAAATCAATGGATACCAAGTCTACAAATAGGAGAATTTCAGATTGAGTGGAGAATTAGGGAGTAGTCTCAGGATTCTTAATGCTGCCTCAGAGAACAAGAAATGTCTGGATGAATGAAGGAAGAACGAATGAATGAAAAAAATGAGGGAACTGCTGTTGAAAAGAATATTCATTTAAATGATAAAACATTTTTATTATGGGCAGAAATTAAAGTTCATAGAGTAAGTTTTTGCAAAGTTTTGTTTTGTTTTGTTTTTTCTTTTATTCCTTTTTTCCTTCTGGCAGTGTGGTGATGGGGAGATTGTTGGACTCTACACGGCCAAGGAAATCAGAAGTGATAATTCTAGCCAGTTGCACTCTCCAAGAAATGTGAAATCACTCCAAGTCAAAGAGCACATAATACTGCCTGGAGTCTATTGAAACCCTTCCAGAATATGCCCAAATTAAGCAATCCAAGTTCCATTGCTCTATTGGCTCTGTCAAACAGAGAGCATTTGCAAATTGTGGAACTTACAAGGATACTGAAGTGTTTTTTTTCAAATATAACAACATGTGTCACAAATAGGTTTATTCATTTGGAAATACATGACATGAGCAGATCATTTTTTCCCTTCATACACCATTACCAGCCCTCTGGCCTTGTTATTTTGCAACTTCCTTGATTTCTTGTCAACTCCTTTGATGGCGTCCAAGGGAAACTTGGAGAAGTACTTAAAATAGAAATAACTGGGAAGCTTTAGGTCATTCTGTGTTTCTTAATGCCAGCACTTAACCTTTGTTGATGTAACGTTTTCTTTGCAAATAGTGCAAATTGGAAATTTCCCTGGGATCACCATCCGGCCCTCCCCAGAGCCAAATTCAGCTTCCAAAGTTGCTGTTCTCAAGTGGAGCGATATTTATTTAGTCCCAGCTCATTTCCTACTTTTTTTGTTGAAACGTCAGCCCCACAGCATTATTTAATAATCAGGTCATTTGGCCGATGAGCTGTTTGGTTCCAGATTTTAGATTTCTGAAGAAAGCCTGCGCCTTTGTCCACGGTTGGTATTTGGGGCACTGATCATGTGCCTCTGGTGTACCATCCGTTCGACCTCTGACTTCTCCCAGACACATGGGCACATTTCCTCCAGATTCATTCATTTTGTTTCACCTGCTGGGAATCATGTTTACATACAACAGTACTGCAAGAACCTATTGAGGAATCCTCTGTGCTCTCGTTAATGTGTTTTCATTTGCGTGCAGAGAAGGATTTTATTGTGCAGCCCTCCAATGACACCCTATTCATGCTTTCAATTATCCCCCAGCTTTGTCTTCAGCTAAACACATTCTTTCTCTCTTTTTTTTTCATCTCCTCCAAGTGATTATTTGCATGGAGATTTGCATTTAAATGGATGCAAAGAGTACATTAACAACACCTACATCAACCATTGCCAAGGCTGCACAGTATTTGTGGCTGCCAGACATGAATGGGAAAAAAAATTCAATGAATGTTTTGTAAGGAGAGTCCTCAGGTAACTGCATTTTAGACATAAAAGACACTTCATTAGATTATAGTTAATACTGATTTTGTGTGCAGAAGAACATGAATACAAATATCCTATTCCCAAAAGGGATGTTGTAGGATTCTGCGACGTATATGTGTTCACCCCAAAAGCCAAACCTGTGTTTCAAGCTTTTGAGTTGAATTCAGGGGCCATGAGTAGGTTGAGAGAGTGCTCCAGGGTTGGCCCATTTTGACCTTTATGTCCTTGCTAAGAGAATAGGAAGGTAAGTGAGAGAGATTAAAATATGCTGCGTTTTCTGTCTATATCTTAGGGTTTTTTTTTTTTTTTTCTTAACCAGCTCGAACAAGATTTTGTAAAAAGCCAAGAGGGGAGAAGGAAAAAGGAGAGGGAGGGGGCCAGAAACCAGATTGGGTGGGAAGAAAAATGTTTCGTGAGATTTAGGTGTTGATTCAGTTTTTTTTCTATTAAAAGAAAAAAGTTGGATGAGGAAAAGAGAAAAAAGACAAAAACAGGAGAAAAATGGAAGGAGAAGGAAAAGCCATGTTAAACGGATAGGTAAGTCAGGGAACATGTCTATCTGCAGAGGAGGAAGAAAATGAGAATGAGGAAAAGGGAGGAATGAATGGGGGGGCAAACTCTAAAAGAACCTTTGTGCTTTAGATATAAAGCAGAGACCCTGGGTTATCATTCAATATTATGAGAGAGAAAATTAAACTGGTCTTTGCAAAAGGATTCTATTAAGGGATAAAATCTTCCCTTTTATTGTTAATTATTTTATGTTTACAATAGTCAGTGTAAATGTATATTATTTTTACAGTAACACATGGCTTAGCATAAGTGATTTAGCCAGGATATATGGTTAATTTCTAATTAACTTCTAGCTCTGTGCGTTTGCTTTAGATGAAAGCCTTTTCTCTTTCTAACAAGTCCTTGAAGGGGAGCAGACATCCTAATTACAGACATTCATTGTGGAATATTTATATTTAGCAATTTAAAAAGGTAATATCAATCGAGAAATGTAGTGGAAAATCAAGTGGAAGAGGAAAAGGTTGCTGTGGAGGGAGGGAAATTTATGGTTTGTCTGTGTAGTTTTATGTCTGCATAAGAAAAAAATAAGCCAGAGAAATTTATCAGCAGGCTGAATGCAATATGGCATGGGCACCTCTGTGTCCCCAAATACAATTATTGTTTATTGCTTAAAAACAATTTTCCATAGGCTGTATGCACTAAAGAGAAATCCATAAACATCAGAAGCAAGTCTCTAACAAGTCTTCATTGTTTATATGGATGGAAAAAAATCCATATTTCCCTTCCTGTTAATCCAGAATGGACCTGAATAAAGCAAATTCACTGTATCCAATGAGATTTGAAATGCAACAGTAGAAGAATCTGATTTCACACATTATGGTTAGGGTCCTCCATATCCCAGCCATAACAAGGGTAAGAAATAAAGTCTACTCTAAAACTGGGCATAGAGCCTTAGTAATTGACTTGCTGTCTGCATGAGACGCAATCATTTCCGAATGCGAGAGGCTACCCGCGTCAGAGGGCTGCTGAAATTCACCATGGGAATGTATTGGCATAAATACTTGTTTGTGCATACAGCCTCATTCTAGATGCTGAGGCTTTAAAAAGCCACAAAATGGGATCAGGTTTTTGCTTTGTACCTGTATCATTGTAATTGACACAACAGAGGGAAGCCCTCTTCCCCCTGCAGTCTTACTCCTTGAACTAATCTGAGTCACCTTTGGACTTGTGATACCACAGCCCTGAATTTCATTGAGGTTTCCCTAAGTGTGGTGTATGAGTCTTAATGTGCATTTACAATACATGGTGTAATTGCTCCTTTGGAGCTGTTAATACATTTTTATAGCCAAGAAAGAATTTCCTGTATATATTGTATGCATTAAGGAGAAATGTCTGCCTGAAGATTTATGTTGAGAAGGCACGAAAACAAAGCAAAACATCCTAGTATGTGCATTTATCTTGTTAAAGACCATGCACTCGGTTGCATTTGTTCTTCAGAGAGTGTGAGGAACATCAGACACTTGGAGACCTTTGTCATTCTCACCCTGCCTTCAGAGCGACCGTGGTCCTTTTCTTTTTCCTTCTGTGTTCTTAGCGTATAAGGTGATCTAGAGAACAAGCGAAAAAATCCAGAGTAAAAAGATTTGTGTGGTAATGGTAAGAGAACGAATGAGATACTTTAAATTGTTAAAATCATCTCAGGAGAGATGTTACAGGGTCACATGAACAAAGGTGGGAAAGAAATTCTGGAAGGTGAACACGGTCATACAGGGAAGCACACAGGGTCCCAAAGTACTTTCACCTCTTTTCCTAATGATTTCTCACGGTGTTATAGCATCAAAATAAGGGCGGTTCTATTTCCTGGTTATTCTCTTTTGTCCTATTTCAGGTTCTTTCTCTGTACTGCTCTCTGCCCAAGGGAGCTGGCTGTTTTCCGTCTGCATCCTTGAGTTCTGGAGCCAGCTGGCTTTCAGTTGAGTTTGGCCGAGAAGAGGCACTGGCGGGAGATCAGAGGGCAGAAGGAGAGAGGCACTGGGCTGGTTCTGCCTTGCTCCCTCTCTCCCTCCATGGTCACAGCTTCCTGCAAGCGGCCCCTCCAGAACTCTAGCTCTCTGGGCGTTGGTAAGGCAGGGGTAAAGCGTTCCCAATTATTAACTAGTCTCTGGGTACCCTACCCTTGTTAATCCTGCTCATCCTTCTGTGAGTAATCCCTTTCTAAAAAGAGATTTGTTGAAACCATATGGGGCGGGTCCTGGGACCCAGGACTCTGCGACTCTGATTGATCGAGTTAATGACGAGGAAGGACAAAGAGAGTCCTAAGTGCCCGAGCCACCATTTTACTCACACGGTCACTCCAGTGCTCCCCCAGCTCTGCTGACTATAATCTTTTGGCAAACTCATCCCACTGGTACACCCAAATGATGGATTCTTCTAGGTCTTTGCTGATTGTGCTGTGACCTTAAGTCAAATGCTTTGATTTGATTTGACCTAGAGCAGTTGTCTGTTCACCAGGACTTCATAGCTGCAAATGATACAAACACATCCTAAAATCACTATAAATGGGGGGTGGGAGGGGAATTCATTCATTCATGAAATTAGAGTCTAGGGGTATAGTGGCATAGACATGGCTAGATCTAGAGGTTCCAATGATGTCACTGAACTCTATGTCATGCCATCCCTGTTCATTAACTCCACTATTTCCTCTGTAGACTTCTTTCTTTGGCTGGATTCTTGTACATGTGTCAGAGAGGTCCCTGCGAGCTCCCAGCTTCCACTGCCCTAAAGAGAGAGAGCTTCGTCCCCCCAGACTCCCTGTTGGTTCTGGAAAAGAAACCGTACTCTTGCAGCTAGATTCTGAAGGTAGCATCTCGAAGGCTAGGGGATAGAATGTTCTCTCTTTGATTTGCCGGGGTCATATGACTGCCTGAGCAAAAGCCTGATATAGTTCCACTAAATCCAAAAAGGGTAATTTCTCATAGGATTAGGTGCTACTGGACAGAAAGAGATAATGTGAAGTCATAGATGCACACTTTATGGGTTCTAAACCATTCTCGGAAACATTCTGTCACTGTATGCAGAAATGATACGTTAGGGGCCCTGTGTGTAGGAGACAGAAGAACCATATTAGCAGTCTATACCAAGCACATTTGTGACCTTCTTAACTACCTTTGACATCTGCTTAGGGTTTATTAATAAATAACAGTGGAGACAACTCTGTATTTCTAGTTTTTGCTTTTTGGCAAAAAGAAGATAAGAGATTTTTGGAAAGAGCACTTTATGTCGAGTGGACGCTTAGTCAATTTTAATTATCCTGCTTATGAATGGGAGGGAAAGATAAGGGAGGCAAAATCATTGCTGAGAAAGAAAACATCTGGCTTGGCAATGTGACTCAGAGCCCAAATCCAGTCCAGGCTGTAACTGGGAGCCCTTGGGTGTGCTCTTGAAAATTGGTGGCTCTTGGTTTGTTTCTCTGGGAAATGGCAGGGAGAGTCTTGAAGATAAAGGCAGGAGCGGCCTTGTTTTCCCCTTTCCTATGGGTTTTCTTTTACAAATAGTTTAATACAGCCTTTTTTTTTTTTTTTTTTAAAGAAGAGCATCAGTAATTTTCAGGCTTGTATTTTGGTTTTACTTCATTATTCAGGAAACAGATAAGGTACTTCTGCAAAATACTGGCTATCTAAACATTTCTTCAAGGAAAAACATTTAAGAGGGAATAAACATTCTGGTGTCCAGATTCTGTTCAGCTAAGACCAGGGGAAGCAGGTGAGGTGATAGCTTATTTTAACGTCTCACCTGTCATTATTGTTTTATACCCTCTCTGGCCTTAGAATGTCTTTCGTTTTGGTTGTAAATTTCCAAGTCTTAAAACAAAGTTGTAACTTTCTTCCTTCTTAATCGACAGTTTTGCCCAAAGATGTTGAAGGCTGAACACATGCAGAAGCATTCACAAAGTGTGTTTGTTGATCGGCTGTTTGCCTGTCCAATCTTGGCAGGAGTCAGTGTTGGCAAAAGGTGGTATGTCCTGCTCCTTCTTCCCTATGCATGTGGCTGGGACTTACCTCTGAAGCTTCTGGGCTGGTGGTAGCTACTCTCCCAAGATACCTCCCTCCCTGATGAAGCATAACATCCTAGAATTGAGCCCTTGTGTAGTTCCCATCCTTTGAATCTGGGCTTGCTAATGGAATGAAGTAGAAGTGCCACCTCCTGACTTTGGAAGTATATTAAGAAGGCTTGGAGGCTCTGCCCGAGTCTCTTGGAATGGTTGCTTTAGGGGGAGCGAGCAGCCACGTAAGAAGTCAGACCACCTTGGGACCACCCACACCTTGTGAGGAAGTCCAGCCTAGCCATGTGGAGAAGCTGTGGGAAGAGAGAGGTGTCTGAGTGCCCCTAGTTATTCTGGCCACCTGAGGCACTGGGCATGTGAGGGATGAGGTGGCCAGTGCCATCATAGACTTTAGATGACTCCGGCCCCATTGACCACCCGACATGCAGGAGGGATGCATGAAGGATGAGGAAACCCAAGTGGGAAAATGCGTGGCGGAGTCCAGTCAACTCAAGAACTGTAAGACATGGGGCACCTGGGTGGCTCAGTCGGTTAGGTGGCTGCCTTTGGCTCAGGTCCTGATCCTGGGGTCCTAGGATTGGGTCCTGCATCGGGCTCCCTGCTCGACGAGGAGCCTGTTTCTCCCTCTCCCTCTGCCTGCTGCTATACCTACTTGTGCTCTCTCTCTATGTCTCTGTCAAATAAATAAATAAAATCTTAAAAAAAAAAAAAACACAACTGTAAGACATGATAATGAACTGTCATTTAAAGCCACTGAGTTTGGGGATGGTTTGTTGTGTAGTAGTAGATCAGTGAAACAGGGCTTATAATAAACTGGATGAGTGTGTCTGATTCCATGGGGGTGGAAGTAGTCGGTGAAGGTGCTGTCCAGTTGGTTTTGGCTGTCAAGAATTAAATGATGACCTGAGGATTAGACTCTTTCTTTCATCTGTTGGACACTCTGACCAGGATGAAGATCCTCTCTCTTGTTCTGGGACCACCCCACTCATCTTCTCCATAATTCTGGGCTCTTTGTTTCCACAACTTTTCATTACTTAGTATTACAAATAGATTTGCTCTGGGGGCTGTCTCTGACTCCAGTTCATCCTTACTGTGTTTACTTAACCCAGTCCTGTTGACAGAGGTGAAGTTATGCATGTATTTTTTAAACAATATAAAGAAATTCATTGTTTCTATTTTTACATATAATAATGTGCACTCATCCCAATATTTCACACCTTTTTAGGGGGCCAAAATAGGGGGGAGTGGGTTCTCATAGGGAGGATATTACCTATTGAAGTAGTAAATAAATGCTGTTCACAGTAAAAGAAATTAAAAAACCACCCAATAAAGTTGACATCAAACCCTCTATGCCTTATCATCACTGTAAAGAGATATAATATGGCATATTCTGAGATTCAGTGAGCTAGAGAACGTAGCCTCTGACCTTAATAAATGGAGGCAGTGATGATGATGGTAGCAATTGGTATTTACTGAGGATTTATTATGTGCCCGGTGCTGAGATATACTCTATGTATCTATACATTTAATCCTAATTTATCAAGTAGGTCATTTTTTATTTTATTATTTTTTTTTAAGATTTTACTTATTTGACAGAGAGATACACAGTGAGAGAGGGAACCCAAGCAGGGAGAGTGGGAGAAGATCCCACCGAGCAGGGAGCACAATGTGGGGCTTGATCCCAGGACCCCGGGATCATGACCTGAGCCAGAGGCAGACGCTTAATGACTGAGCCACCCAGGTGCCCCAAGGTAGATCATTTTTAAAAAAATATTTTATTTATTTGGGAAAGAAAGAGAGAGCACACAGAGGGAGAGAGAGAAGCAGCCCTGTGCTGGGCTTGATCCCAGGACCCTGAGATTATGACCTGAACCAAAGGCAGATGCTTAACCGACTGAGTCACCCAGGCGCCCTAAGTAGGTCATATTTTTATTTTGCGATTATAGATGAGAAGAATTGGGGAAGAGAGATTGAATACTTTGGGCAAGGTCATGCACTGGTTGAGTGGTGGTGGTAAGTGGTTGATACTACACAGTTTTGCCATATGTGCTCTCAAACCTGTTATCGTTGCCTTGCTATGTGAGAGTCAGAATATGCTGTGTGCATGGGATACTTTGCCACTCTAAGCGTGCTCCCTAGACCAGCGATGTCAGCATCCCTCGAGAACTTGTTAGAAGTGCTGGCTCTTGGCCTTCACCTTAGACTTCCTGAATCAGGTTGTGTTTTAACAGGATCCCTAGGTAATTGAGTTGCACATGAAAGTTTGAGAAACCCTCATCTAGAACGTAAATGCAAAAGGACTTCCAAGGAAAGAGTTTTATTCCTGTGACCTTCAGTGGGTTCCCACCAATTGTCTCCTGGAGAAGTGGGTGATGCGATGACACGAGGTGGTTTGCTTTGCAAGTTAAGAACTTGTGGAGCAGATACGCAAAGGGAGGATGAGAAAAATCGTCTTAGAAGCTTTGAGTTTGTATTTTTAAAAACCTGAAGACTGTGGTTAGGTCAGAAAGATGTGCTGATTGACAAAGTGGGCAGACTCTCAGAGGCCGGGCCATGGTTTATTCCTGCCCTGAAGTCCCTTCGATGCCAACCCTTGCTCACCCTAGCATGTTTAATGTGTCAGCGTGGCCCAGAAACATGGACGGTCATCCAAGAGGTCATGTGGCTGTATTTGGTGACAATAGCTGCCACAGTTCACTCTACAGTTGGAAATGTGCTTCATGGCTTCAAAAAAGAAAAAAAATCATTTCAATCTCTGAAGAAATTTGTCTGGGTCATAAATTTAAAAGAGACACATAAATATTACACGTGACATTACTGATCAAGGAATGAGATCAGTAAATCTTGGGAACGTAGGAACAGGTAATAATATAAGGAAGATAAGTGGAGTGTTTGGGAAAAGCCACATAATTAATTGGCTGTCCCGGTTTTGTATATGGTTTGAAATATGCCAAAGAACTGAAACAGATTGCTGAGATGGTTGTTAGTAGAAGAGGGGAGAAGACATAAAAGACTAAGGCAAGGGAGTGAGGGAGACATTTAATTTCACTTGTGTATGAAAAGCAAACCAGTGGATGGATACTACAAAAAAAATTAGTCTAGCTAATGTGAGAGGAAGAAGAATAAGGTACGTGTATAAAGCACAAGGGGAAAAAGAATCCTGGTTATCCTTTACAAAGCCAATGGAGGGATCTTGTTTTGTTTTGTTTTGTTTTGTTTTTAAATAGTGGTATGGGAACCTGGATGTCACAGGCTTTATGTTGCCTGATGGAGTAGGAAGTATAGGAATAAGGGTTAGTTCTGTGAGTAGAACTAGGATCAGAGAAGTAAGAAGGACCGACATAGCAAGAGAATGTTCCCATATATGTGGGTGACAGTGGTGAAGGTCATGTTCTGCTTCACATGAAGCGTGTTCTCTGGAAAGATACAGAGGCTTCCAATTCAGACAGACCTGGCTCAGAAATCTAACTTTTGTCCTCCACTGACTTCCTGACTTTGTGAGCCTTTGCTTTTATACTGACAAAGACAATAATCTTTTTTTTAAATTAAATTCAATAGTACATCATTAGTTTCAGATGTAGAATTCAGTAATTCATCACACAGTGCTCATCACATCGCATGCCCTCCTTAATGCCTGTCACCCCATTCCTCCCCACCTCCCCTCTAGCAACCCTTGGTTTTCTGGAGCTTAGAGTCTCTTATGGTTTGTCTCCCTTTCTGATTTCTTCCCATTCAGGTTTCCCTCCCTTCCCCTATGATCTTCTGCACTATTTCTTATATTCCATGTAGGAGTGAAACCATATTATAATTGTCTTTTCTCTGATTGACTTATTTTGCTCAGCATCATAACCTTCAGTTCCATCCACATCGATGTAAATGGTAAGATCTCATCCTTTTTGATGGCTAAGTAATATTTCATTGTGTGTGTGTGTGCGCACACACACACACATACATACCACCTCTTCTTTTTCCATCCATCAAGAGACATCTGGGCTCAAAGACATTAATCTTGACCTCACAAGGCTGTTCAGGAAATTCTTTTACAGAGTGGATATGAAAGATCTCATTCTTGTATCATCTTCAACTCATCACCATGACCTATTTGTTTACCTTTTCAAAATCTCTTGAATTTGGTTCATTTTTTCCAATCTTACCTCTTCTCTTATGGATCAAGATACTGAGTACCAGGCCCTTGTTCTTGAACTGCTGCTAGAGCCTCTTATATATTCTATGCCTGTACTTGATCCTTCCCGGTCTGCTCACACTGTTCATGTCACAGGCAGGGATATTTTCAAAATGCATACTTGGTTGTGTTACACTTTCCCCCATCCCCCAATCCTTAAATAGCTCCACAGTGATCTTAGGATGCTGATGAAATGTGGCCATGATGTAAACACTGTCTTTCACTGCTATTTGCCTTCTTCCACTGCTTTGAAACTCATTTTTTGTCTTAGTTCATGTTGTGCCCATAACTAGCAGTTCAGATATACACTAGGCACTCATTCACCGATCCCAAATGAACGACAATGCGTATTTAGTAAAATCTGCCTTCTTATTCCCTGCTAGGAAGGAAGAACTTATTTCTTTTTCTTTTTTTCTAAAGACTTACTTATTTTAGAGGGCGAGAGAGAGAGAGGGAGAGAGCATGTGAGCATGAGTAGGAGGGGCAAAGGGAGAGGGAGAATCTCAAGCAGACTCAGCCCAGAGTGTGGAGCCTGATGTGGGGCTTGATCTCACAACCCTGAGATCAAGACCTGAGCTGAAATCAAGAGTTGAATGCTTAACCAGCTCCACCACCCAGGCGTCCCAGGAAGAGGGTATTTCAAAACTCTCTAGGGGTTTGATGGTAAGTGCTTGGCGACTGGTCCTTGATCACACACTCGGACAGGGGTGGTGATTGTGTGGGTGCTTTGCCTTTGAAAACTTACCAACCCTTGTTCTCAGCTGGCATTCTCAGTCTTGAGAACCCAAGAAAAAGAGTCAGTTGAAGAATTGGGAAAGGTATGTGATGCCTTGTGTTAGAGGGAAGTTTACTGAGTGAATAGGATTGTTCTGTTTTGTACTTCATTTCTCATGCCATCAAAATGTTCTCCCCACTTCTGTTTTTTTCTTCTTCCTTGTAGTCTGTAAGGCAGAAGATAAAAACAACAGCACAATCTATTATTAAATGAAATATTACATTTTCAAATACACAGAAACGTTGAGACGAAAGAACGTCTTAATTGCTTTACCCATTCTTATTTTTTATTCTATGCTCTATGTCTTATTATTCCCACTTGGAAATAGCCTTCTGTCACTTTAATATTGGCTTGCTCACATTTTAAAATTATCCTATGTAATCTAATCTCTGGAAGTTTAGCTTTTGCAGTTGTTAATAATAATATGATATGATTAATTTCTAAAGACCCTCATTAGAAATACTATTCATTTCACATCCTCATTAACCTGTCAGATAAGAGCATTGGATTCTCCACTGCTGGAATCAAGGCAGACTCCAATAAGCTTTAATTATGTGGAATGAGGTGTTGCATGTTATCTTTCAGAGTGTTTGTATGTTCAAGGATTGATAGTGCTTGGCTCGAATGTCATCTTAAATATATATTTTCTGCAGTCTTTTGGGTTGTGGCCTATTGATGGAAAAAATGAGAGTAAGACCATCATATAAAAAATGTGATTCTTTCCTCCATGTTCTGCCTCACCCATTCTGTTGGGGTGAAATCTCGACACAGGCAATGTCAGTCATGATTATGTCTTAAACGTGTAGTTGTGGATGTCATAAATACGGCACCTTCAGTCTCTTCATTGCTCAGATTTTAAGGCTGCATCTGGGAAAGGGTGAGAGCTTGGTGAAGCCCTAGACCATGCGAAATTGTGGAAACAGTGCAGAATGATCTTGATCACTTGCCCTCTTGACCTCCAATATGGTACTGAATGTGCATCTTTACGATGATTGGCATTTGGGCCAGTTGTGTCTGGGGGAGTCTTTTGAGAATGGTCAGAATGCAGTCATCTCTCCCCAGATATTTCTTTGAGTAAAGAGAGTTTCTACAAGATCCGTGGCCGAGTAGTGCCCAGTGGGAGACTACACCTAGGCAGAGTTCGATAATTTGAGGGACAATAATCTTTGGCATGATAAATGGAGATATCTGTCATTGTCACACTTGGATGAGCTGAACCAGTGTTGGTTTGGAATCTTGATTTTCATTTGGTCAGCTGTGGTCAGTTGCAGGTCAGGGATCCAGGCAAACCAGAGGAGCTGGCCTTCTATCTTTGGTGCTTTACAGAATGCATCAGGCAAAAGATTGGATGATTGTGGAAATATAAAGAGGGACACCCCTTGAGAAACAGTGCATTCTTACTAACTTGTGTTTTTAAATAATTCTTTTTAGATGAATTATATAGTATTAAAAAGTAGGTCTATTATATTAAATTTAGAAAACATGAGTCAGCAAAAAGGAAAAAGGAACAGCATTTCTAGAAACCTATTTTCTGTAAAGAATCACTTTCAATTTTGGTATCCCTGTAGTCAGATCTCCCTTTCTCTTTATGTTATTATGAGTGTGTGTGTGTGTGTGTGTGTGTGTGTGTGTGTGTGTGTTAGAGACATTTGTATGCACACAGACACATGCAGAGCAAGATCACAAAATTACATAAACCCAGATTCACTGTGTAGTTATCGAAAGAGAATTTATAAATGTCAGTATCAAAGCAGACTACTTTTATCTGACTGAACTAAAATTGAGGTTCTGTTCTCACAGGCCGCATCTGAAGTCTCAAGAGGAAGATGAACTTGGTTAGAGAAAACTGAAAATAGATTTTTCTCTGAATAATCTAGGGTTAAGTAATTTTGACTCAGGTGAAGTTCCAGCTGGCAGAGTTCTGTCCCCTTCTCACTTTTCCCCTGGAGGCTATCTGGAGGAGGCACATGACCTCATGGTGTTTGGAAGAGGGGTCTCTGGATTCTTGCCCGCAAGCCCTGCTCGTTGTGTTGGTGGTCTCTGAGGGGTTGTAATTCCTAGGTGGCATTTTCAGGTTATGCCTGACCACCCTCTCTGGGCCCATTTGCACACTGCGGAAGGAGGTGTATTCATCTCGGCTGCAGCTCTCACGCTGCCCCCCCACCCGACCCGAGACCTTTCACCTCTCCTTGCATTTCATCATCACTAATGCCTGCCACCTTGTGCTTCATCCATGGTGCCTGGGGAGCTAGGAGCTCTGCTCCCCCCGTACTGGAAATTTTGCTGAACTGGCTTGGATCTCTGTGTCCCTGGAAGGCGGGCGGAGGAAGCTCAGCCCTCTGAAAATAGTACAGCAACTCAGCCTGGGATTGAGAATTGCTTTAAGTAATGCCCAGAGTGAAGAACGAGGGGTGTAACAGTTGCACACAGTTACACCGTCTTTTCCTGGAGAGGCTTCATTCCGCTTTGTAAATTCTACATTACCTGCCTTCCCCTCTCATCTGGGTCAAGATTTGTTCTTCTAGAATGTTGCCAGGGCAACACCGCCTGTGGCTTTTCCAGGTATTTCAGGAGTGACTGAAGAGCTCTCTCCATCTGTTGGTGAAGCTGCTTGGGGATAAGAGAGAGGCTTTATGTCAATTTGTTTCTTATTAAGATCACATTAATAAGCATTACTCATGTAAATCTCACAGGCAAACTAATTCGTGGGCTTGTGCTTCTGTGTTTCCAAACACAGAATTCTCTATCTCAGTGCCCCTATGTTATCACAACTCACTCTCAAAAGACAGATAGGTTAATTCACTTCACTTGCTTCACGTCCTCTGAAAGCACAGTCTGGTTTGGTTTAAGGGGCTGTTGAAGATGGTCTGGAGAAGTGCGGATCCATTTGGAATTCAGTGAGGAGAGCATCCTGTGTACCTAACCTGATTTATAGACTGGTATTGGGGTCATGAAAGGGCATATCGGTGGACAGGCCCCCAGGAAACCCTGAAGTAGACTTCAGGAAGTTGCCTTTGCATCAGAATGGAAGAGTGGATGAGGGACTGGGGGAGGGGGAAGGTGGAGGCTGCCCTGTGCTCTGTCCACAGCCTTGAAGGGAATAAAGCCCAGGAGTCCAATCCTAACCTGACTCCAACTGACCATGGAGTAGTCTGGAATACAGGGGCTGGTATGTATTTGTGGCAGGGGCTGGTGTATATATAGTCAAAATATATAGTCTCTCTTTGTGGGATGCAGGGTTGTTCTGGTTCTTAACAATGTTGGCATTTGAAATCTAAATGAAGAAATCAACCTCTCTGTTTTGCTTTTTTGTGAGTAAAATTAATTCTGTACCATCTCCTTAAGGAAACAGATTTCTATTAATATGCTTACAAAATACAACCTATAGCCGTGAGCCAGGCTGAACTTGAGAGGAGACGTGCCAGACAGCAGAGGGGAGCTTATGGCTTTCTGACTTTGACTTTAATCGGGTCGTCTTGATTACACAGCACAAGCAATGAGAAGCTTGATTAAATGACTTTCACTGACGTCTTTAAATAGCTGAATATGTAATTTGCACTTTTAACAAGTCAGTTACCTATGGGTTACCATAGTAATAAAGCATATGCTGAAATGACATTTGACATTAATTTTATTATTTTAATTTATAATCAGTGAAACACAATGGCACTTCCCTACCAATGTACTTCATTTTAAAGTAACAGAAGAAAAATAAATGTACTCACATCCTCAGAGTAGTTATAAATTATGGTGTATTAAGGAGAAAAGGTTAAGACCCATTCATCCATCATCCAAATTTAGCCTTAAATTGACGTGGGCAGTAGGGTTAAATGGATTCTCTTGAAACAGGTATCTATCTGACCTCCCAACCTGTGGATGGATGGTATTTGGTCCTGAGACAAGTTACATTCAAATCCATACTGCAAAAATGGGTTATGTGGGAAGATAGTATGGAGCTTAGCAGTTCAACATAAGATATCCTTACACTTTGTTGGCAATTTATGGCTATGACAAATTGGCCTTGTTTGAACGGCAGTGGTTTAGTTAATATTCTAGAATATTCTAGAAACAATTACTCGAGCATAACAGGGGGAACTTTGAGGATCTTCTTATCCAATAGTAGATTAGGAACAAACAAATAAAATCATCATGACTTGAAAAAATTTTTCAAAAAAATTATTGATACTAAAAACGTAGTTGATCAAAGGCTGGCATGAAAATGGACTTGAACTTTATCCTCATTTTGGAAATGCTTCCACCTGGATTCACCAGCTCCCTAGGACTGGGACTGCAGGAGCTTTGCTTGTTTCTTGCAAAGAGAGTCCTGGATCCCGACCCCTGTTCTTGGCTCTATTCTTGACTCTAAGGACGTCCATATTGCTCTTTTGGCTTCCATTCACATTTGATAACACACTGTTTCATTTTAAAAATTCTCTTGGTGAGATTATCATTATGGGAGTGTGTTTTAGAGTACCTCTTCTGCCTTTGGTGTAAGGGAAACTAATGTCTTATCAGAAGTAGTTGAATATTTCTACTGTGTTGTGCAGTGGTATATATTTTCTTTTAGATTTGGGGGTGAACGTGTACAGGGAATATTTAAGTCTACCTAATATATTGTTTTGTCAGGCAGCCATGTGCAGAAATATTCCTAAAAATAGACCCTGTATTTTACTGGTAAATGTAATCCACGTAAGCTGTGAATAATGGTGGAAAACATAGATGTCAACTCTCTTTCCTTAATGCAGCATTCATCTCAGAAGCCAACCAAAAGAAAATTGAACTTGGCCCACCCCAAGAACCTTTTAGTTATTTATTGGGAATTTAATTCAAATTTTGCCAGCAAGTTATCACATGGATTATTTTTCCATCCAACTACTGACGATAAGACAAAAAAAATAATTGGTAGTCATAGGGAGAGAATGATATTAAAAGGTGGAAAATAAATGTATCCATCAGGTAATGGAAATAAAACCAATAAGCACTGAAAACAGTAAAGAAAACATTAATTCAGGCAGCGCCCTTTCAGTTTGCCTTAGGAATCATGAGTAGCAATTTGAAACCCTGTTTTTCTCTTGGGAAGAAGTGCTGCCTAGAATATGATATAAACTCTACTGATCAAATAAAGAGGAGAGCCTCAGGCTAAAACAGAAAGAAAGAAGTTACAACAAAGAAAAACAGCTAGTTGTATGAAATGACACATTTATACACCAGCAAAGTAAAATTAGAAATCTCCCCCCACATAAATGTTATATCAGCTGCGGAAGAAAAATAACTACTCCCAGAAACCAGACTTGAAAAAGAGGATAATGTTAAAAAGCTTATTTATCATAATTCCCAGAGCATGACATGTCTCATATATATATATACATATATATATAATATATATACATATATATATACACATACATATATATAAGTGTGTGTGTGTATGTGTATGTATGTGTATATACATAAACGTATATTTTGATCATGGTATAATGATACTAGTTTAATTTTAAGTTATGTATATATTTACTTGAAGTAAGTTGAATGTTTCAGGAAAGAAGAAATGATAAATAATACTAAAAAGTACCCATTAGAACTAACAAATTGAGGGACACCTGGATGGCTCAGTCGGTTAAGCGTCCGACTTTGGCTCAGGTCATGATCCCTGGATCCTGGGATGGAGCCCCACATCGGGCTCCCTGCTCAGCGGGGGCCTATATATCCCTCTGCTTGTGCTCTTTCTCTCTCTGTCAAATAAATAAATAAAAAATCTTTAAAAAAAAAAAAAAAAAGGAACGGACCAATAGATATAGATGATGAACCTGAAACAGGCATTCGACATTCTCTTTCTTTGAAAACTTAAAGCTCTTGATTCAGGCAAAGTGGTACCCATTTACTTTTGAGAGCATCAGTGAGCTTAGAAAAGTAGAACCAATAACAAAATGAGCTCTCGAGAGGGCATGCTCTGGACATGATGAATTTGTTATCGCAGAGGTTCCCATTACAACTTCGAAGTCATCTGTTAGGAAGACCTGTGTGCCTCCATTTATGCAGCAGATGGGTTTTGAAAGACAACAGATAAGTAAAATTTTTGTAAATTAGATCAGTGTGCTTGTCATTTGTGGTACATCATTTTGTAAAACCAAGGGTCCATTTGTAATGTCAATGATTTGGCCTCAAATACCCAATGGATTTGATTTTCTAAATCAGATTTTATTTGAGTCAAGCATGAAAATATTGTTGAAAGCAATTTAAATGTCTGTAAAATACAAGAATGACCAAGAGAAAGGTAATTAGAGGAAATCCTGAATGGTTCACATCATAGTCAATGAAATCTAAGCATCTTATGGATGTTTGACCTTTGTAACAACTGGCAACCACTTCACATTTCTCTCTCCTTGCCTGGTTTTTATTTATTTATCTATCTATCTATTTTTTATACATGTTTTTATGATTTTCATTTTTCTTTTTAAATATTTTATTTATTGATTTGAGAGTGAGAGAATACAAGCAGGGAGAGTGGCAAGAGGGAGAGGGAGAAGCAGACTCCCCGCTGATCAGGGAGCCCAATTCAGAGCTTGATCTGGGATCATGACCTGAGCCCAAGGCAGATGCTTAACCATCTGAGCCGCCCAGATGTCCCTGATTTTCTTTTTTTAAAGTAGTCTTGGGATACCTGGGTGACTCAGTCGGTTAAGCGTCTGCTTTTGGCTCAGGTCATGATCCCAGGGTCCTGGGACTGAGTCCCACATCGGGCTCCCTGCTCAGTGGGGAGTTTGCTTCTTATTCTCTCTTGCCCCTTCCCGCCACTCGTGCTCTCTCTCTCTCTCCCCTAAATAAGTAAACAAAATCTTAAAAAAAAAGTAATCTCTATGCCTAGTATGGGGCTCAACGTCATGACCTCGAGATCAAGAGTCACATGGTCTACTGACTAAGCCAGCCAGGTGACCCACTTTTCTCTCTTCTTTAAGCCAAACTTTCTAGATTTCCAGCTGATAGTTTGATGTCTCTGTAGCATTTTTTGCAGTTAGCACTCATTCCTATTGAAATAGCTCAAAGACACCACCCTCTTCTAGAATCTTCAGGCCTCGCTGACTGACCTTTTTTCATCCCCTTTTCTGGTTACCTCTCAGCATGAGAGAGAGTGTTGAGGCTTAGTCCTGGAGCCACTTATTCTCCCCGTGGCTTCATGTGCTAATGATCTCATTGACTCCCCAAACTTTGTAACTCGATACACCGTGTGTATGTGAATTACATTGGCTTCCCCTCCACTCCCCCCGAGCTGTAGACTCATATGTGCAACTACATACTTGACATCTCCATTTGGAGATCTAATGAGCATCTCAGGGTTAACACATGCCAAACTGAGTGCCTGATTTTCCCCATGCCTGTTCCTTGCTATCTTTTCATTTCATTGACTAAGAACTCCATCCTTTCCTTTGCTCAGGCTCTAAATCTTGACCCATCCTTAAATTTTCTCTTCTTCTCACTTCACCTATAATCTACCAGCCAAGCCCATCGTTGCCCAACAGCCTCACCTAAACTACTCCGTTCTCTTTATTACTCTCACTGGCCTCCTCACCTTTCTCTGTTTCTCCTCATACCCACGCACAGTTTATTCCACTTTAGATAAGCAGAGTGATTCTTTTAAAAGCAAGATCGGGTTGTTGCTCTACCCCAAATCCTCCAGTTATTTCCCATGTCACTCAAAGTAGAAGACAAAATCCTCAGGTCGGCCTTCAAGGCCCTGCATGAACTGACCACATATACCTCTCTGACTTCATCTTTTATTACTCTCATTCTTCTTCCCTGGCTATTCCTCATTCACAGCCTTCTCGCTGTGAACCAAGCATGCAAGGCTCACTAGTACCTCATGGGCCTTTGCACCATTGGCCTTGACCATGCCTCTCCCAGATACTCACATGGCTATTTCCCATCTTTACTCAAACATCTTCTCCAGTCACCCAATTTAAATTGCACTTCTCACTCCTGCACTCCTTTTTCTTTCCTTGCTCTTCTCCATGGCACGTGTCACAATCGGACATGCAATATATTTGACTTTCATTATGCATAATGCCCATCTTTTCCCACTCTAAGGTTCATTCCAAGAAAGAAGAAATCATTGTCTTTTTTTGTTCATTGCTGTAGCCTCAACAGCCAAAGAAGTGCTTGACGTGTAGAACATGACATTTGTTGAATGAATGACTAAGTGTACAAATGGTCCTGAGACAGCCTTGATTATTTCAGAGATTTAACATACATTCTATTGTGAGGTCTGCACTTCGTGACTAGTCGAATTAATTATCTCAAATTGGGACCAAGTTTTATACAGTGGAACACATTGTCACTGTAGGTGGAAAGGAAGCTATTCAAGGAAAATAAATACAAAGTCAGGATCTCGACAAGACAGACTGCTCACCCATCAGCCATTTGCCCTTCTTCCTTGGTGAAAGATCTCTCATTTTATGATGCTATAATGAATCCCATCCAGCTCCTGAATGGATTATGATTAATTTAAGGCAGTCATGCAAATCTCATTCTTCTTTGCCCAGTGACTGAACTAGGGCAATTCTAGTCAGTGATGTAAGAAGGCTTCTGGGAAAAATTTTCTACACTCGTAAAATAGTGGGTGGTGCGGGAAAAAGCTTTTTATTTGCCATCCTTCCAGCTTTGGGTATTGCTTATTGGGGATTTGATTCTTGGAGCTGGAACAGCCAACTTGAACCTATGAAGAAAGCATCGCCAACTTTTGAGGATGCCCTAGCAGAAACATGAGAGTGGTTGACATCCTCGTGGGACAGCGTGGACATTTGCCAACCTCGGAACCACCTGTCTGCAGACTTCCTGATAAGGGAGATGATCAGTGTTTTTAGTGCCTTAAGCGCTCTCCCTTTGGCATTCTTTTAATTGCAGCTAAAATTATCCTGATACAGAGGACTCGAGAAAGGGAGACATGGCGATTATTGAAAGAAACCTCAGTTGTAACCCTTTATGCGGGGAAGACGAACATGGAGCTGTTCCAGAAAAGGAAGCCTGGGATCATTTAAGGTCTCAAAGTCTGAAAAGTGATTATCTTGCCCTCCACATTCTTCACTGTCTTTAGATCTCTCTGTAAAATATAAAAGACCACTGTGCAGCAGGATATAAAGTAGTGCTGTTTTGTCCTCCACATTCTAGATCACCTCCCAACCCCACTTCCTCCCATACACATAATGTCAAAGACTGTCTCTATTGGCATCAGTGGTGTCTGGCCAGGGGTGAGCCTCATGGCCCTTCTGCGCTCAGGATTGCATGGCACATAATGGACTTTTTCTCACCTGCGTGGAGAAGATCCACATTTTAGAGAGCTCTAATAGTGGCCACCTTGTCCTTGGTAGAATGTCTATTTCTCATTCTTCTCTGTCTTCAAGATAGCTCCCAATCCTCTGGTTTTCGTAAAATGACTCTCTTCTAACCTTTTCTTTACAGTGTTGAACCATTGTTAATGCTCAATTAGGGATGATGGCGAAGAATGCCACTAACAGTAATTAGTAGCCTGAAAGAAAATCGCAGCTGAAAAAAACAGTGGGGGGGGCTCCCCAGGGGAATTTTATTCTTGTTCTGATGAGCTCTGTGAAATATGTAGCAGAAGCATCAACCATCTTGGGTAGAGCAGGCTGGACACATAGCAAGAATGGATGACAATGGGGGATTCTCCTCTCTGCCTTTCGCTTTTGCCGGTTCCTGTGACTGGAATGCTCTTCCTGCTTCTGCCTCTTCTGCTCAGGACCATGCCCTCCTGGCAGCCTTCATGGAGTCTTACTATCCTACAAGAGTGGTTTCTTCCTCTCAGTTCCTGGAGTACCTTTCTGCCTCCCATACCCAAGCCAACAACTTTTCTTTGGTTTTGTTTTTTTAAGTGTTGTATGACTTACATGCAATAAAACTCCCATATCTTAGGTGTATAGTTTAATGAATTTTCCATTTAACCATCATCCCTCAGATCAAGATCTAGAATATTCCCAGCAGGCTTCCTCGCACCCTCTACTCAATTCCATGAGCTTTCTCTCAGGGTAAACACTCTTCTAACCTTTGATGCCACAGACTAGTTTGCCTGGTTTTGATCTACCTGGAAATGATGGGCTCTTACCTGAGGGTGATTTTGTCCCCACAGAGGGCATTTGGCAATATATGGGCAATGTTTTTGGTTCTTGTAATGGGCAAGGGGTGGAGGATGGGAGGATGCGGTGGTGCTGCTGTTGACAGCTAGGAGGTGGAGACAGGGCATGCTATTAAATGTCCCACAATGCACAGGGCAACGCCCCACATCAGAGAAGTATCAGGCTCGGGTCGGCTGGGTGGCTCAGTTGGTTAAGCATCTGCCTTCGGCTCAGGTCATGATCCCAGCACCCTGAGATCGAGTCCCGCATCAGGCTCCTTGCTCAGGGGGAGTCTGCTTCTCCCTCTGCCTGCCACTCTGCATGCTTATGCATGCACACTCTCTCTCCCTCTGACAAATAAATAAATAAAATTTTAAAAAAGAGAAGTATCTGTCTCAAAAAATCAGTAGTGCTTAGGTTGAAAAGTATAATGTACATATAAAATCATAAAGTATGTCCTCTTTGCGTATGACTTCTTTTATTCGACATTATGTCTATGACACCTATCCATGTTGCTGTGTGTATCAGTAGTTCGTCCTTATTTGTTGCCGTGTAGTATTCTATGGTATGGATGTATTTATTTACTCATTCTGTTGATGGATATCCCAAAGTCATTTTTAAAGGTTTTTACTTATTTATTTAATTGACTGAGAGAGAGAGACAGAGATAGCGAGAGAGGGAACACAAGCAAGGGGAGTGGGAGAGGGAGAAGCAAGCTTCCCACTGAGCAGGGAATCTGATGCGGGGCTCAATCCCAGAACCCTGGGTTCACGTCCTGAGCCGAAGGCAGACGCTTAATGAGTGAGCCACGCAGGCGTCCCTCAAAGTCATTTTTAAATAAAATACTTACAATATTTATTTCATTTGTTGATCTTTGTATGCAACTCAGTTGAAGAAAGTCAGCTTGAAAAAGTGACTGTGAGGTCAGGTTTCAGTGCTAGAATACTTAGATTCAACCCTTGGCTCCTTGTCATCCTTGTAACAGAACCTTGGCAGCAAGTCCCTTAACCTCTCTCTGCCTCAAGTTCCTAGTCAGTAAGTGGGAGATAGGTAAGAATACCATTTATAGAATTGTTGAAAGGATTAAATAAGTACGTTTAAGATGCTTATAGTAGTGCAGAAACTATTGTACGTGCTAAAACATGTTGCACTGAATGCCCAACCTAGTTCACCAAGCCTAGTTCTTGATCAGAAATTGTTTTGTGGAATAGTTACTGTTGAGAAGGGGGTAAAAGGAAGAATTAATTGCTTGGACATTTATTAGAGCTGCAGGAGACTGGTGTTCAGCAAAGGGTCTCCATTAAAATGTGCCCATGCCGAGTGGGGGTGATATATCTCTGATAATTAAAAGATTTGTAGACAGATCATTGTTGTATGCATCTTAAAATAATAAGATAGAGGGACTTTAAAAAATTCTTAAAGAGAAACAGAATTCAGCATCCGGATTTTACATGTAATTCAAATGTAGAGTTTTACTTACGATTTTCAAGAACTTCCACCGCTTGTACAGATAAAATGGTAAGCAAATGTTCTAATCCTTCTTTGTCATGAGAAATTGCAGCATATGGAGGAAAAATGACTAAAACGATTTTAGATGCTAATTTAAAAGGTTTTAGAAATAAATTATTTTAAAAGAAATTGTAAATGATTTCCATGGTTGAGTGAGGAGGTTGTTGGGTATTCATTCACTATCTCTACGTGGACATTATTTTTAAAATTTCTGAAGCACATAGAAGTTTTTAGTCTCTATATGTTATCCATATTCAGGCATAGGTTAGATGCCTGGCCACAAAACACACCTTTTTGGTGGAGTGTATTGGTAGTAATTCTGTTAATGGAGATTGTGCAAATATTATACCTGGGTGTAAGAAGCAATTCAAGGATGCTTGGGTGGCTCAGTCAGTTAAGTGTCTGCCTTCCGCTCAGGTCATGATCCCAGGGTCCTGGGATCCAGTCTTGCATTGGGCTCCCTGCTCAGCAGGGAGCCTGCT
The DNA here is from genome assembly GCA_028534135.1 of Potos flavus. Taxonomy (NCBI): domain Eukaryota; kingdom Metazoa; phylum Chordata; class Mammalia; order Carnivora; family Procyonidae; genus Potos; species Potos flavus. The sequence continues at coordinate 12,912,769 of CM052895.1, read as the reverse complement.
TCTCCCTCTGCTGCTCCCCCTGCTTGTGCTCTGTCTCTGTCAAATAAAAAAGTAATAAAATCTTTTTAAAAAAAATAAGAAGTGGGGCGCCTGGGTGGCTCAGTGGGTTAAAGCCTTTGCCTTCGGCTCAGGTCATGATCTCAGGGTCCTGGAATGTCCTCTTTGCGTATGACTTCTTTTATTCGACATTATGTCTATGACACCTAGCCTGCTTCCCCCTCTCTCTCTGCCTGCCTCTCTAGCTACTTGTGATCTCTCTTTCTCTGTGTCAAATAAATAAATAAAATCTTTAAAAAAAAAAAAAAGCAATTCAATACACAGTGCAGATTGTTTGTATATAATGGGTTTTGTTGCATTGTCATTGTAATCCTTGTTGGGTTAATGCGGAGCATGGCCATCAGCCTCCTTATCTAATGATGGGTAGGATCAGAATAGTGGTCACCTGAAAAGTTGCATTTAGTGAATATCATCTGCTCTGGAGGAAACTCCTGGCTTTTGTCTCTGGAGATGTTTTTTCCTAGAAATGACGTTTGTTCTTGTGGAAACCTGGGGATATGGTTTCGTTAACCTGACAGGATATAAAGGCAGGTCATGGACTTTGTTCATCACGAATGGATTCATGGGTTGTGATCCCACTTTGTACAAAGCCAGAATGTTGATAATGAGAGTTTTCTGTAAATGTCTATGATATTACCAGGCCAGTGACAGTGCTTAAATGCTTGAGATATTTGGAAACTGGTCTGTGGTTGCCAAGGAAGCCAATCTCCTCCACTTGATTCATGGTTCACAGAGGCCCCTGAGCAGTGGGTGCGACTTGTGACCGAGGTGTGTCCCCAGCCCTGAAGCTGCTGATGGGGCTTGTTGGGGCTCACATAGCCCTTTGACAATGAATAAGTGTACAGCAAGGGAAAGACTCTTCTGAAAAATGTAGATTGTATTAAAGTCAGGGGGTATTGTGAATAAAGCACAGTTTCTTATTGGGTCCGTGAAAAAGAAAATCAGGAGAAGGGAGTCTGTTCCTTACAATCCCCACCATTGACAGATTTGTTTCAGGAATTCCCCCCACTGTCACTGGATCAGTGACAGGTAAATTTGGCAAAACTTGAGGAGGTCCCTTATTGCGGTTTTTGTGGTGGGTTAAAGCAGAAAGTTATTGCCTCCTGACATAAAGCGTTGAAATGCATTTTTCCCCCAAAGACATGACAAGACTGCTAAGGAGAGAACTTACACAACACAAGCAAAGCCAGGGCCTCATTCCAGCTGTGGACTCATTAGGAGAACTGCCAGACAAATGTGACCGAGTTTTATTTCACAGAAGAAAGAACAGAGCAACAATGAAGACACAGAAGGAAAATGAGGTCACTGTGCTTTCCCTTAAAAAAAGAAAAAAGAAAAAAAAAAAAAAAAGGCCTGATTTTGAGTCCACAACATAGTTAAAGACTGTAGTGTCAAATCTTCACTGTAATTTACCCTGGAAGATTGAAGAAAGAAGAGTCATTCATTTTTTTTCTCCCCTTTATCTCTATGGAGTGCTGTTACTGTCGGAGCTGAACCTCCTTTGATTTGGTCGTTGTGGATAAACATTAGTGAATGTCAGTTTCTCCTAAGGAATAGCTGCAGCCTTCAAGGCTGGAAGCCCATAAGACTTGCTCATATATCCATCCTGCTGACTCGCTACCAGGTGGTACATTGCAGTGACGGTGTGTTTCTGAGTCCACCAATTGTACAGACATTTATTAGCCAGCAGGCCCAGTGTATACTCCTCAAGAGTTCATTCTCTCTCTATCTCTCTGTGCCCTAACACCTTGCATAAAAGAGGCTCATGTCACCGTGAAATGGACAGAACTTTCTTCCAGGGGCATTTGCAGGCTTTTGTCCAGCAGTGTCGTGGGTCCTCCCGAGAAGTGTGGGAAGAGGCGGACACGGACCTCTCGTCTAGCCGCCATGAAGGTGGTTGATTCATCCCGTGTTCATTTAAAAGCCTTGGGTCCTCAGGGGCACCTGGGTGGCTCAGTGGGTTAAAGCCTCTGCCTTCCGCTCAGGTCGTGATCCCAGGGTCCTGGGATCAAGCCCCGCATCGGGCTCTCTACTCAGCAGGGAGCCTGCTTCCCCTTCTCTCTCTGCCTTCTTGTGATCGCTCTCTCTCTGTCAAGTAAATAAATAAAATCTTTAAAATAAATAAATAAATAAATAAAAATAAAAGCCTTTGGGTCCTCAAATCACTCCCAGTCAATCCCATGTCTTAAACATCACCAAATCCCAAAGCATTTCTAACATTCCTTCTAATTATCAAGCAGCCCTTGGGGACCGATGCTCTTGGGGTGAACTTATTCCTGCATACAGCGTGCCATGCTGTTTACACAAAAATATTCCAAAATAGGTCAGCACAAATGTAAATCAGTCTTATTATATGCCACGCATTGTTCTGGGGAGTCATGAGCCAATAAATTTGCTGCTTTCGTGAAATACACATTCCTGGGGCACCTGGATGGCGCAGTTGGTTAAACGTCTGCCTTCGGCTCAGGTCATGGTCTTGGGATCATGGGATCGAGTCCTGCGTCGGGCTCCCTGCTCAGTGGGGAGTCTGCTTCTCCCTCTGCCTCTGCCGCTCCTCCCTACCAACTCTTGCTCCACCCCCTCAAATAAATAAATAAAATCTTAAAAAAAGAAACCTACATTCCTGTGTTAATTAAATGACATAGAATTTAAGGTTAAATGGTAAGAAATAGTATGAAGAAAAAATAAAGTAGGATAAGTCAACACAAGGTGATGGATGAGTGCTTTTTTAGGTAGGGGTCAGTAAGGGCCAACTTTGACAGACGCATCTGAGCAGAGAGCGCCATATAGCTAGCTGAGGCTGGAGCTGGCTCTGGAAGAGCTCATAAAAAATGCAAAGGCTGTGAGGTCATGTGGCTTGAGGTGCTTTAGGAATGAAAGAGGCCATTGTGGCTGGAGCACAGAAAGCAAATGGATGTCTGTGGGAGCAGTGGCCAGGGGCTGCATCAGATAGACCTGGGAGGCCAAGTTCAAGACTTGGAATCTTAATCTAAATGTAACTGGAGGCCATTGGAAGGTTTGGGTACCTCTGGCAAACTTCCCTACTAATAGTTGTTGCTCACATGTGCAGAGCCAAACTGTCAATGATTCACAAAATATATACTTCCTTGCGGAAACAGTACTGCTGCATCATTTCACGTGCAGAAAAGCGCTGTGAGCGATCCTCGCCGCAGTTGATGAGCTCTTGCTATGTCCCTGCAATTTGCTGGTTGGTTTAGTTATATTCTTGCTCATCTTCACAACCAATTTTCAGAGCAGATCTTGCTCTTGCTGCTAGATGCATGTGGAAACCGAGGCTGAGGGGGTTAGGGGACTTGGCCAAGACTACGGCACAAGTTCACATCTATCTCACCCTGGAACCTTTCCTTCTTCATGACAGCCTTGCCTTATCATCGTTCGCTTTTAATAAATATAGTAACAGATGCTCAAGGAGTGAAACGAGTTGCTCAACGTCCTCTGACTCACAGTCTCCACGCTTACAGCTGCCCCTAGGACAGGTAGCAGGCTCCGATGGATCTGTTTGGAGGTGATTTCAAACTCCTGGGATGGAAATAGGGCAAGGGTATATTTTGTATTGCTCTCAGCCCTCTGGCGCCATTAGTGTGTCCTCCATTAAGGCCACCGTCATGGTTGTGACTTGTAGATGAGTGAGAGCTGGAAGGAATGGGTACTCTGTGTTCCTGTAGTGTATGTCAGGCACAGAACAGGATGGCAAAACATTTTAAATTACGATGTTTAATCCTTCGTGGGAGGGTGTCCTAGGGAGCCGTGAAACACGTCTGCTCAATGAGAACCTCCACAATCATCTAGAGAACGAGGGAGAAGACTCGGTTTAGTTCAGTGGAGCTTAGTTTAGCTGATTGTGTCTGTCTGATAGTCCATTCTTTATATGATTTCCCTTCCTGGAAGTTCTTGAGCTGAGGGACCTTGACGGCGCAGTGAGATTCATCTCTGACCCAGTTTTTGCTGTCAATTGTGCTGAACACAGCAGATACAACTGTGCTATCATGTTGGGATAGATGGGCAGCTTCAAAACCCAAGAAATGAGGCTCATGTATCTTATAACTTCTAGAATTTCTGATAGTGGCATTGTTCTTACCCATAGTGACTTTGTCGGCTGAATACTGACAGAACCCATACTGTAGGTCTGCAAAAGTGTTCAAGAACCTACTTTGGATATGAAATCGTCATACTCTGCCAGTGAAAGCTAAGATTGCAGAAGCACTTTGGAAATGCTTTTAGCAGTGTTTTATTTTTTATTTGTTTTTTTAAGATTTTATTTATTTATGAGAGAGACAGAGATAGCAAGAGAGAGCACAAGTGGGGAGGAGAGGGAGAATCAGGCTCTGTGCTGAGCAGGGAGCCCGATGCAGGGCTTGATCCCAGGACTCTGAGATCATGACCTGAGCCAAAGGCAGATGCTTAACTGACTGAGCCACCCAGGCACCCCCAGCACTGTTTTAAACATGAAACATGTACGTAGTTTATCAACCATCATTTCCATTCATTGGGATTTAATCCAGAGAAATGGAAAAGTATGTTCCCCACACATGAATGTTCACAGCAGCTTTATGCACGATAGCTCCAAGTTGGAAACGACTGGTAAATGTATAAAAGAAATTGTGGTACACCCATCCAGTGGGATACCACTGAGGTATGAAAAGGAGGGAGCTACTGATACATACAGCAACACGGATGAAACCTGAGTGCGTTATGCTTAGTGAAAGAAGCCAAGCTCAAAGGCATTGATGACAGTTATGTGAAATTCTAGAAAATACGAACTCTTGTGGAGTGACAGAAAGCAGGGCACTGGTTGTCTAGGTGTGGGAATGGGGGAGAGATTGACTGCACTGGGTTTAAGGGTACATTTCGTAGGTAAGAGAAATGTCTTGCATCTTAATTGTGGTGGTGATAGATGTGTGTGTGTGTGTGTGTATGACAAGTGTCATCCAACTGTATGCTTAAAATGGGTGAAGTGTATTACAGCTAAATGACACCTCAGTAAGCTGGATATTTAAAAGTCATATTAAAGTCCTTCCTTGAATTGCCCTGAATGACAAATTCCCTAGCTCCTGTTTCCTGGTTCCTGGTTGGAAATGGCCCTGTAGGGAGTCTGATCAGAGTGTCACAAATTTGTCCAATAATCCATTGGCTTCTCTTTTTGTGTCTGGAATTTCCCAAATAGTTATGATCAAATTAATGTTTAGTTGTCCTCTCCCCATATTTTTTAGCAGAGGAGGGATGGAAATCTATTGGCAAAAGGTCTATGTTCCGTTGCTAGATTGGCCTGATCAATGAATTCCATTTTAAGCATGGTTCTCATTATATTTTTTCTGACCCTTTAGTATCCCCTACAGATTTAAACAGATGGGGTGGCAGGTGTGAATGGACAGAGAAAAGAAAGTGTTTTTTTTACATGGCATGAACCATCCCACCTGCCTTTCCATGCCACGAGTGACCTTGCCAACAAGAGCTGGAGATGGGAGGATGAGAGCTCACTTCCCTAGGGCCTCCTGCAGTGTGAGCATCTCACTACCCTGAGCAAGATTTTAGTACTTCTAAAGATACGTGCTTTCCACACAATATAACCGCTCAACACAAGTCAATTACACACACAATGCATCACTGGAGAAAGAGTATGTTTCAATGCAAGGAAATTTAAGGGGATTTATTCCTTCTTTTTATTAGAAGGGGTTACAAATTCCTCAAAAAGAGGGATTTGGGTTCAGTTCCAAGGAAGTACTAGCGTGGTGGTCAGCCGCCATGATCCCGCTCAGAGCATCCATGCTTTTGACTTGTCCCCACCCACAGTGTGGCTGGGCTACACCACATGACCAACAAAACTGGTGGAAGTGACAAGGTGCGACTTAGGAGACCAGGTCGTAAAAGACATTGCCACTCCTGCTTGCTTTCTTTAGGATGAGGGCTTGGAGGAAACACACCACAGAGATATGTATATGCTGCAGGGAACTGAGGCTCACAGCCACCCACCAGTGCCAACTAGCCAGCCGCCCGCGGAGCTGTTGGAGGAAGTTCCTCTAGCATCAGTAGGAGCTTCAGATGGCCCTAGTCTTGGCTGATCTTCCCTGCAACCTCATGAAACATCTCAAGCTGGACCTGCCCATCTTAATCACTCCCGAATTCATGATGCACAGAGGTAATATCTGATTATTGTTTTGAGCCAGTATGTTCTGAGACCTTCTTTTATGCAGCAATGGGGTAATGAACTCAATTAGAATCCTGAAGGCCTTCAGGGACTCTTCAGCTGAAGAAATGCTGGTTTCTAGGTGCCAAGGCTAATGGTTTCGCAAGACACTCATGCCTTTCTTCTTCTTCTTTTTTTTTTAAGATTTTGTTTATTTGACAGAGAGAGACACAGCGAGTGAGGGAACACAAGCAGGGGGAGTGGGAGAGGGAGAAGCAGGCTTCCCGCCCAGGGGGGAGCCTGACACGGGGCTTGATCCCAGGACCCTGGGATCATGACCTGAGCCAAAGGCAGATGCTTAACTGACTGAGCCACTCAGGCGCCCCCATCCCTTTCTTTTAAAGTATTTTAGATGTAGCAAACACTACTACTACTACTACTACTACTACTACTACTATGTCTTTTTAAATTTTATTTTAGTTGGAAACTAAGTGCAATTTTTTTTTAAATTAAAGATTTTATTTTTGAGTAATCTCTATACCCAACACGGGGCTTGAACTCACAGCCCTGAGATCAAGCATTGCATGCTCGACTGACTGAGCCAGCCATGTGCCCCACTAACTGCAATTTTAGAAGAAAACTATACATAAGTTATCAATCTTTTGCAATTTCTGCTAGGACAGTCCTTGATTTTTTCTTCCTGTGAAGTCATCCTCTGTGAATCTATAACTATTAGATGCTGGGGTAGTACACATACAGATATTTACAGGAGTGAAGAATCGTTTAGTTTTTCCAGAAACAGACTTCAGTGTCATTTTTCCCAGTTCATCTTTCATTAGCGCATTTGAATGTATTATTTTTATACCTCATGGTTGCACCAAGTTGGAGAGTCATCCAAGAGGTGGTTTATACTAGGGTTTTTGTGTGAGAAAGCTCCGTGCAGTGAAATGCGCAGTTAAAAACATCTTCATGGAAGTCCAGCTATGATATGCACACTTTAGGGGAGATGTAGGTAAACTTAGAGAACTCTCTTAAAGAATTGCAAAATAAAGGACTTTGGTAACATTTATGACAATGAGTTCTACCTTGACTGGTTCTAGAGAAACACTGAGCTGAGGAAAGCCATGTGATGACCGGTGACCTAACTGGGCCCACTAGAGTTAGGACGAATATATAAACATTAAATAGTGACTCTTATTAATGGTTTATGCTTTTATCATGTGTTATTTTTTCCAATGGAAACAACTACTTGAATTCAGCTTTTCTTCTTCACTGTTCATGCATGTGTAGAATCAGTCACTCTAGTTTAACCCAAGAAAACACCTCTGCCTCTCATTCACCTTGGCCACAGAGAGCTTTCTCGCATGCATGAATAAGATGGAGCCTATAAAAACAGAGCTTCATAAGTCATGATTATGACATACTTTGGAAAAATTGCAGTGACATGGGCAATAGAATATGAAATACACTTGGTACAAAGAACAAGTTCAAGGGTGGCTCCGAAGCCGTTTCCCCTGGAAAGTGGTGTGTTTGGAAGTCAGATTGATTGACTCTTTGATGACTTAATTAATTAAATAATTAAGCTGTTTATCTTTTTTTTTTTTTTTTAAGATTTTACTTATTCCTTTCAATATTTAGAGAGAGTGTGTGTGCCTGAACCAGAGGAGGGACAGAGAGAGAGGGAAAGGGAGAATCTCGAGCAGACTCCATGTTGAGCATGGAGCTCAGTCTCAGGGTCCTGAGATCATGACCTGGGCTGAAACTAAGAGTCGGATGGTTAAGGGAATGAGCCACTCAGATGCCCCTAAGCTGTTTGTTTATGCACTACCTGCTGCAAGCACGCTATGCTCTGTACTGCCCATCTCCTGTGGTCTGGAGAGTATTTTGGATTTGGCAGCTTTCTCAGTCTTCCTACCCATCTCTGTGCAGTCCTCCTAAGATACTTAGGTAATAAGGGAAGTAGCACCTGAATATTCCATAGCTCTGGGCATTTGTTGGACATCTGGTTGACCTCCCTCTGTGACCTGTGTATCTTTGGTGTTGAGTTCATGGATACTGTAGGATGCATTTCCATCCCGATGTCCTCCATACTGCATTCCTGTGTGATGTCAAAGATGAATGGGTTAATGATCTGCAACTAGTAACCAGCTATTTTAATTCTTATTGGCAAGAAAGGCAATAATCAAATGACTCCTATGGGAATGAATTATAATGATGTTAGCAATAAGCCTTCAAGTGAATTATGCTAATTAATTTCTGTAGGTCAGCATTATCCATCACCTCTATCATACAAGGTAGGGAAGCCTCAATCCAGGGAAACAAAGTTGAATTTCGAAAGCTTTTTTGAGTGGGCATCCAGGGATTGGAATTTGTAGCTTTGCATTCCAAATGGGCTGTTGAGTTTAGAGAATCAGGACAATGCCCAAGGGGTTAACCCCCTTTCTTCCCTGTAGAGGTCATACACAGGGGAGATGAGGAGCACTTGGAAGACCCAGTGGGGAAGCATTTACTGCTGTCTAGGCAGTACTTGTTCTGCAAATAAACAAACTTCAGTCCCGAAGACTCTCTAGTGTGTCTCTTTGAAGGCATGAAATTCACACACACACAACGGTGATTCAATAGCCTACTGCCCAGTAGGACCACTCTTTAAAAATTAAAATAAGATTGAGCTTTCTATAAGAGGCGGCAGCTCTGCCCTAGAAATTGGCTCCACTCAGCTCTCTGAATAAGAGCTAATGTAAGTCCTTTGTGAATATATTTTCTAGCATGCGGTCTTAGGTTAGCACAAATGAATAAAAAAGCAGATTGCATAAGAAAGTAAATGTGACATTTTATTCCTTAAGTGGTAAGATGTCAACCATTCGGTCTTGCTAATCCAAGACAGAACGTTCAGCCTCAGTAACATTTTTTCTGCCATTTTAGAGGGCATCTATGCTAATAAAATATATTTGAACAAGGCAGAAATTGCTTTTGCTGGAAGACTTTTATGTCACGTTAGTTCGAGAATTCAACTTCCAGCCATGTTGGCTCCATGGCAGGTAGACATGGGACCACAACAGCATAATGTAGTGAAAATGTTGCACACTTTCCAAACTGGAGATTACTATGTTTAGACTGTTTTTTTTTTTTTTTTTATTTTCCCACAGCTAGGGCATTTGTGAAATCTATGAGCCGCCCAAGAGTACATGTCAAAATCTTGTTCCTTGCCCCTAGGCATTCTAGCTTTGGAGAGTTTGTTTCCTCGGTTTTATGTGGAGAATAATACCTGATGTTACAGCTTGCACCTAATCGCAAGATAAAAGCACAGGATACATAACTAAGTGGGCTCCCCATTTTGGTAATACAGTTAGTTTGGACAATTGGCACAAAATTTTACGTAGGCTATTCAGATTGAAATGGTTAGTTCCTCTTATGTAAAACTTGCATCAGCTGTACCTGAAGCATTGATCAATTTTAGCACTTTTCTGTCTCTCTAGAACTGCAGTATTTTTGAACTGCTGTCAAAGCTGGCTCTCCTGCGTTCCTAAGGGCTATAGTCAAGGTCATGTGACTGTTTACTGCTTCAGTAAAAAGCAACTTATAAATGCAAAATGCTATTCACTATTTATTCGTCTCATGTATTCACGCAATGCTCCTTGGCTTACTTTGGTGTCTGCTTGATATGTATTCCACAGCAAGCCTTTTATTTCTGCAAAACTGCACAGTGTATCATTTTTGCATCTGACACTGACTTTGTTCTAGGAATGTGTTCTAATAACAGAGGCAAAAAGAAAATGCTACCACCAGCAGCTATCTAACCCTTGCAGATTTGCTTAAATTGCTGAAAAGGCAGGGAGATTTTGAAGGGCACAGTGACCTTGAACAGTGAGAAATTGCACAGTGAAAGGTGTTAAACCGTCGTTGACTGCCAGATCTTATCACGGTGCTTCCTGGTTTGCTTGCGTATTTTCACCTTAAATTCCTATTATCCAGCAGAGGTATGTCATGGTTTACATGAAACCCCAAACAACCACATGGGGAAACCTAGTGTATTTACTCTGCTTTCACCCATGAGGAATGGAGAACAGTGATTTTTAAGGGGCCTTCCTTCTCTCTTCTTTGGAAGACTTTGGGTTTGAAGCTTTAAGTAGCGATGTCTCTAAATGGAAACATTTTATTTGCCACAGTTCTGCTCATTCATTCACATCATCACATTCCGTCGATCTGAAGTTCTCATCCTAATACAGGTTTCAGTCTGCGATTCGGGACAAACTAGATCTTGGTCTGAGTCAGACTCCGCCATTTCTGAGTTGTATGAAATTAACAAGTCATTGTGCTCTTTGAACATTAGTTTCCTCACGTATAAAATGTAAAATACAGATGAAAATGCCCATTTGGGAAATTGTTGTCTGGATGTGTATATAAACAGAGACTCAGTAAATGTCCCTTCCCTCTGCACTTTCCTCTGCTCTTAGGATAAAATAACTTTTTGTGTCATGTTTTTCACAACTCTGAAGTAGAGGTGGTTCTCCTGTTGTCTGTGGAAATTATTTAGTAGAAAAGTAGTGATATAGTGGCTTTTTCAAATTAATGCTGGACCACTCGGCGGTCAGATCATCTGGAAGGCAGATTGAAGTAGTCAGGGCATCTTGAAGTATGGTGTTGGCTCCACAAAACCAAAAGATCAGGACTAGCTGGGTGACTTTGACTTCTTTAAGCTTTAACTTACTCATCTATAAAGTAGAAATTGTAATAAGAGGAATTCTAGTAGCAGCATTCACAGGAGTTATAAAGGTTAACTGAAGGTAACGTGGGGATCAAGCGCTTGGAATGGTTTGCACATAGTAGAGGCTTGTACACACTCCCTGCAGTGTATCTAGAAGTTTTCTTTTGGCCAGGATCCTCTGTTGGATTATAACCTTGAAGAGCAAAGACTGAAACCCAGTGATTCAGTCAGTTGAGCTGCATTGGTAAAGATGTAGCCAAGACCCAGGGTAGCATTTATTAACATTTTTTCCTTCCAAGTTCATGTCCCTTCTGTTTTGAATACCACCTCCCAGCCTGGGTAAATGGTGCAAAGCATGCCACATGTCCCTCCTTCCCAAACCTACAAATTATGCTTCGTGTCCTAAGAGTGAAGAAACATTTCTATTAATTGATTGAAGATGAAGCGCAATTTTAAGTGACATCAGTGCTTGCCCTGATTTTATTGGTGCCTCCTGCGTCTTTAGTCTGAACATTTCTAGGGAGTATCAGGATCTGAGTCCTGGTCTTTTGGTCTCTTGGAGCCAACGCTTTAGTCTGAATATTTCTAGGGGAAGAATGGCCCTGGCCTCTGTGGGAAGCCGCTGTGTTGCTCTGCTGGGACACGGGGACAGCCCGAGTGAAAGAACAGTGACGAGTGGGCTAATGATAGCAGGTGACGCCTTAGTGTCTCCCAGGCAGGTATTCTCTCCAAAGGTAAACACGGCTCTGAGCCAAAAGAAGGACTCGACAGCGGAGGACAGAGTGGTGACAGGGCCCGGAGATTGGGGGACAAGGAAACCTGCATTGTTCTTCACACAATGGGCTGACAGAGTGCATATTTTTAAACATTTCCAGATGCGAGCCACGAAGGCACATGGGAGATTTATTTCTTTTACAACAGAAGTCAATTGGGCATGACATTAATGTATTGTTTCAAGAAAAGTCTAACTCCACTAAATCGAGACCCAGTAGGAAATGTAAAGAGAAGCAATTTCTGTTATCGGTTTTAATGAATACCATTAAGTGATAACCAAAAGGAGAGAAGAAAAAAAAAAAAGATCAGGGATTGCTCAGAAAACATCCTTCCCACTCTTCTAAATTATCATGACAACACAATCTTTAGCTGTGAAGTTAATTTCCTCCATAATTACATTCTATTTAGAGGTGCTGTTGCTTAGAAGCACCCTCCTGGCGAGGAGGCTTTTTTTTATGCTGGCAGGGATGAAGAAGAAGGGGGTCCCCAGCCCCGGCAGCAGGTATTTATTTTCCCTGCTTTGCCCTTGGGCACTTACCCATCGGGGTGCCCCAGGAGTCTGTCTCCTGCCAGTGGCTGCCTCTCATCCCCAGAGCAGTGGGCAGAGGAATGCACTTGAGAGAGATTCTGGGGGGGGGCGGGGCACGACACACAGGACGGGACGGCTTCCTAGTCTGCAAGTGAATGGCATGGCACTTGCATCCAATTCTCAGGGCTCCCTGATGGCCCTTAGCTTGCCTTCTGTCCCCCAGCCAATGATGGTGGGTTAAATGGGCCCTAGCCTCACCGATACAGTGATGCAGGTGAGAGGGCTGGGCGCTTAGGAGAGAAACATTTTTCAGAACAAGATGAACAGTGGCATCCTGAGGCCCTTTGCTATGCAGCTGAATCCTGGCAAGCCCAGTGCTGCTGGGGCAGCGAGGAGCGTGTTTTACCACTTCCATCACCCAGATCCTTGTTTACAGCCTTTTCGCTCACAGTCACTGGGGGAGACAACAAAGAAACGAAAAAGCCACAAACAGACTTGCCATCTTCCAGTTGGACGTGAGGGCTTCACTGTAAGGATGCAAAACTAGGGCAAGGTGCTTTGTTAAGATGTAGGCCAATTTCCTATTTGCAAACTGGCAGGAAAAAAAAAATGAGGCCAAAGGATTCTGATGCATGATTCTAAGAGACGCGTCCCGAGATTCTCTCGCCTGTCTCACACCCAGGCCGAGTCCTGGGTCCAGCCCTCGGAGGCTCTAATTGTTTCACTGCCTCATCCCCGCACATTATTTTTGCTCATTAACGAGATGGCATCATAATGGAGCAAGCGGCAGCCAGAGTGATTAGCAAAGCGCCTCCTTCCATTCTTCAAAATGTCATCCACACACTGGTCAGGAAACAAACTCATTTTCCGACTCCGCCGTGATTTGCAGGGTTGCGGGCGCCGATGATAGCTTGTCTGCTTGGTTTAAAAGAGCTTCTGATCTAACAGAACCTGACACTGTTTACTTCAGCCCTATTATGCCTGCTGCATTCACTGAATGCTTCACTGGAGAAGAAAAATCGAAAGCAGCCTATTCGTGGGGGATGCCAGCTGCTTTTTAAAAAAGGAAATCAATTTTTGCTGGAGCTCAGAATGTACTCCGCGGGTCCAGAGTGACCTACCACTTTTGATGTCAACAACAAAAAGGATCTGCCTGAATTTTCCACAACAATCACCCGACAGCTCAAAGAACACTGAAAATCCTAGATTAGTTTCATTTTAGTTTATGTTCAAATTGGTATCCTCTCGGGCCAGCAACATCACAAAATACAAAGCCTTGGGTGACACAGCCCTCGATCGCCGCGCCCGAGGAGAAGTCGAGGCTGTGCCGCCCGGGGCCAGGTTTGGTGATAAATTACTTGGCGGGGCCATTTTATGACGGAAATAATTAGTTATGTTTAGTATTTATAGCTAGTATCATGATGCTTTTCTGCACTGCTAATTAATTATTTTATGGCCAGCGTGTTTCAAATGCAATTAGTTCGGTATGGCAATGATCATAATATTTTGCATATTCATGACAACATCCTGCCTATTTACAGCAAAACTTGGGTGTCAGAATCAGTTATTTTCCTTTTGTTATTAGGCAGAATAATTACAGGAAACAATAACAGTGATCTCTTGCATGTGAATAACGTTTTACATCTGAGCCCCTCCATTCACGGCCCCCACACAACGTACCCCTGTGGATTCTCACAGGGAAATGGAAGCTCCATATGGTGAGAGCTTTCGGCTGGGTCTTGAGCTAGCTTGAAGGTCACCAACAGAGGCTTTTGCTCTTTTTACGTAGAGCTGGAGTCTTCTCTGGCCCCCCGGGATGGACCGGTGGCTAAAGGAATATTCGGGCCACGAAGGAGTCCGCCTGTGCTCCGTTGTTTAGAACGAAGCCCCACACTTTTTCTTCATTCTTATTTCTGTTATTTCCTTCATGGGAGGTGTGGAGGGGCCTTTGAAGACAGGAAACACATCCTGAGGTCTTCGTGCACTCGGGGCCTCAGAAGACAGATTGAGTTATTGCTTACCTCGACTCGGTATCTAGCAGGCACACTGCCTTATGTCGAACTATTGAGCGCTTCTTAAATCCTGGGAGTCTAGAAATAGTATTGCCCCACGAAGCCTGGGAATGTTCTCAATTAGCTTGTGGACAAGATCAATGACATATGCTCTCTTTCAGATCTGCGCCTATTTCTCTTTACTTTAAGCCTCTCAGACTAGCCCTAATCCTCCGTTTCCTTTTCCCCACATGTGCTCTGCAACGTGGTGAAAAGGCAAAGAAAAAAAAAATGAAAATATTGTGGACTGAGAATGGAGATTTAGCCATGAATTTCCTTTATGGAACTTTTGTAAGACCAGACTGTCGGGTCCAGGAGAGCCCAAGGGCGGTGGGGAAATGAAACATTTACGTGTTTTCAGTATTTACTCCCCAAAGTCTAGACCATCAAGAAAAAAGATTTTTTTAAAGCAGTTGAAGACTTTGGGTTTGTTTTTTTTTTAATTTGTAGTATATCCCCTTGTTAAAAACTACACATCATTGTGGGCTCCTTGGCCTCCCTGGGGATCAGATTACCATGTCTTTCCCTCTGAAGGGCAAGAAATTCTTCCTTTTCTTTCACCAAAGTCTCTCCTGCTTTTATTTCAAGCCCATTTCCATTCATTGGGCTTGTTGCGGACATGAAGAGCAAACAGACTTTGAAGTTAATAATCATTATTTTCTCATTTCTTGGGATAAAGGCAAAAAGAATCCCTTTAGCCTTCCCTCAGAAACCATTTTTTGTCCCTGTAATCATCTCTGTCACTTCTCTGAACTCACTCCAGCTCTGCCACATCTGCACATGACAAGCTTGAGTTCTCCGTGTCCTTAAACACACCCCCAACTCTGTTCTCAAAACATCTGCCAGCCCTTGAGGCCAAGTCTAGAAGTAATCCTTCTGTTTTAATAGCTCTGGTATTGGTCACAGCCTCTCTGTTTTTGTTGCCCTTCAAAAAAAAAAAAAAAAAAAAACCCCAAAAACAGAAAGCCACCCACCCACCCACATAAAGCCAGGGAGAAGAGATATTTTTAAGGTGAGCAGTCAACCTTAAGAATGACACCCTTCCCTTGTGACCTCAAAGATGGGCTGCTTTCCAGGTTGGGCCTCTGGATTCTAACCAGGCCAAGGCACGCAATCTGAGAACAGCAGTGCAGTTGGAAATACTGGGGTCTACCCGAGAGGCTGGATCATTTTGGAGTGAACCCCAAGAGTTCTGGTTCCATGCTAGGGCACACGGGGTCCTGACATGACTCAGATGAATTTAGCCCTACATGGGATATTTACTACTAAAATCCGCACTGTTATTATTGGGGGCGATTCTTCAGAATCTCCATAACAAGCTGAGATGTCTGAGAATGAATGGGGAGAAATGTCCTAAGATAGAGGCATTACATGTATGTATCGAGGCAGACACAAGTTAATCAATCCTCGAAGAATCATTGATGCATGGACTCTGCTCTAGCTCACCCTTCTGTTCCTAATTTAATTTGGATACTGTCCCCAGCTTGCTTTCCTCCTGTGTCTTCCCCAACTCCTCCCCTCGAACACCAAGGCAGCCCCTTTGTTTCAGGGCTTCCCTTACCCTTCACCGGCATTTAGAAAAATTAAGAAGTGACTGATATCTGCGGGGCGTGGGATCATCATCAGTCCCTTTCCTGAAAGGATCATGCCAGTTCACTCTCTTTCTAGAGCCTCAACTACAGTTGGAGATGTTCCCTTCTGGCAAGAAATTGAAAATACAAACATATTGTCGTCCTGATGAGCTATTCATGTTTTTTGTCATCAAAGAGCAGCATAAAAAGAATAATGCAGGCGGTGTGCTTTTAGTAATTGAGAGCCTAATCAATTCCACATTGTGATTGCCCCTGTCATCTGTTTACACACCTTTCATCGGTTTACAATTGAGCTTTTAAAAGGCAGGCTCGCCCCAACCCCACGGGTTGGGGAACATCTGTCTTGCTGCTCTCTGAACACCGCATAAAGGTTACATTGAAAGAGAAACATCAATAACATTTTACAAACTGATTTTTTTGTTCATTTAATTCATAATTGTGAAATATTAGTGCTGGGCATTACTTCTCGGCCAAAACAGTGAGCTTTGTTTGCTAGGCTTGATTTGTAGTGAACAGCGGAGGTATTTAGATAATTCAAACAATCCTAACCTCTGTATTATTCGGTTCAGTAGGCTGAGATAGTCTTGAAGGATTTGCGGGTCAGTTATTGTCATCAAAACTGAATAATTTTTACGTATCTCAAGCGAAGCTTAGGGTTTTTTTGTTTTTGTTTTTATTTTTTTAAACGTTTCTTTATTTCCAATTATAATTTTCACACCTCTTGTATTTCTAGAAACTTCACAGGCTTCACTAATATATTTCCATGAAGATTGACTTGTAGCAGCCTTCTATAGGGATTAGAGCTGACATCTGTGTAACAGTGCCTGAGAGAAAAAAATATTAATATAGTTCCTGCTATATGATGATCGACATTAGGATGTCATTAACAAACCAATTTCTGAAATGGGAACTGACACCGTATCGGGCATTCTGTTCTTGGGCTTGACCCAGCTCTTGGATCCACACTCAAGGCAGAATGGCTGAAGGCCTATTAACGATGCAAGAGAGAACCTGATTTTTTTCCTCTCTCTAAATTCTATAGGTGTCTGATATGAATGAAATTCGAGAAGGGAGCGTATGGCTTTTCTCGCTTTCTAGATTTAACTCCGGTTTTTACAGGGCACCCTCCCCCCAGCCCGTAATAGAATTCATTTTTCTCGGGAAAAGGCGGATCCAAGCAAAACATGCACCACGCCATTTTCTGTTTGTTTATCTGAAATGTGAATAAGGTGCATATAAATGTAGCCATCCAAGTGGAACAGAAAAGCGGGGTCTCCTTTGTCTCCGGGTCCTACACTTCTCCCAAGAGGATCCCTGAGTGCTGCTTTTTGCCTCTGTACTGTGAGTTCTGCCCACACGGACTGGCTTTAACTCTGACCGGGGCACGGCTGGTGGGTTTAACCAGCAGTTCCTCGGGTGATGTCCCCTGACCCTTTTCAAAATTTTAAGTGCATGCATATTATCATGTCCATGCATGCACTTGCTTTTCACTTCGCCTTTAAAAATGTAACGTAGCTGCTTTCTGGTCACCAAATACGCCCTGAGTGTCTCTTACTTGCTTTGGTTGCCAGTGAGACTCACAGAGATCCCCCGCACTCACCCTGGTCCTTCAGCTTGCTCGTAATCTAGACGTCATAGCTGTAGAACTATGCAGAGTAACCCTGCTTTTCTCTTATTTAAGATTTTTTTATTTAAAATCCCATATTCCTTTATCTTAAAGTTACTCGGCTTCATTTTTGTACTAAAGGTGAACCATCTTTTGATCCCTTGGGTGTAACCCTTTGCCGTGTTTCTGCATTTGCTGCATCGACAGCTGTTTTAATTTTAAAGTCATCCTTAAAAGAGTGAAAGCTTCGAAGAGGGACAATGAGCACCTCTGTGAGAATTAAGGTGACTGTTAGTGCCCCCATTCCCCAGCGTGGAAGCCGCATTCAGAGAGCCGCGGATGAGAGGTCCAAGGTCAATGGCTGGATACAAATGAGGGCTCTGGGTGCACGGACCAGGATTATTTTCCCACTCCTCCAGGACTGGACAGAACCAAACATTTCCCGGAGTGACTCTTTGCAGGCCATGCTAAGAGGACCCATAGGGCCTCCAGTGTTGTGATTTGAGCACACGATGCGAAGTGGTGGCCCGTGGTTCATGGAAGCGGCCAGATGCTGTGGTCTGTCCGCTTCCACCCATAGGACGAGGAGACCGTCTCTGATTTAGACTTCAGGCCAGAGCTTGATCATTTTACACTGGGGACTTGCCAAGAAACGTCCTTCTGCCTTTTTGCTGTGCTCCAAAGATGCTGAGAACTTAGAGCAAGGAAGTGTTTGTTGTTTTCATTGCCCCTGTCAACTGAGAATGCATTTTCATGAGACAATTGTGCAACTGTTCTTTTGTCTTGATCCAACTGTTAGAAAGGAACTTCCTTTGTTTCCAGGGCAACAGCAACCTTGACCTCCAGAGCGCCTTTGCCCTTCATGTGCATATCACAAAGTTAGAGAAGTAGTGCAAGGCTGTATTGATAGCCCTCACGACATCCAAGGAGGAATCCATCCAGTTTGGAGTAGTTTGGTTTTGAAGGAATTTAATTGCTGCAAACCGTATTTGTAAACTAGAGCTTTCCACCACATCTAACAATTTCATGAAGTAATTGTTAGCAGAAACAAAATCTGTATTTATTAATGTTTATTGTTTTTTGGCTGAAATTAATTTTCAAAGTATACTTTGGAGTGCCATTTATATTCAAAAATAAATAGAGCAGATGTGTTATTAGGCCAGCTTCAGGATATTCCAGGAGGCCTAATGTGCCAACATTTACTGCATCAAGGCAAAATGAGTAAACCTCCAGAGTGATCGGCTTCACGGAACTAATGTTGTATCTAATCCAGAGCTTGAATGAGACATGAACATATTTCTGCCTCACTGCGATACCAGTAATTAGCAAAGTCTCCCTAGGTCTAGTAACATTTAGAATAAAGTAAATAACTTATTCATGATTTGGCCATTTCTGATATATTCCTGTGGCTTTTGAAATGGAGTGAATGAATTAAAACAAGCTGTTGCATATAGCCATCACGTAAATACCTCCTTAAATAGCAGAGGATTAAAAAAAATATGAATCTCCCTCGCCCTGAGCCTCGTATGAAATAATACTTCCAATCGGGCTGCTTGATGCTGCTTTTTAAAAACTTAAGAACAGCCATGTAGATCTGTAACAACAGGGGACGATTGTGTCTGATATAATTTTAAGCCTCATTTTCTGGCCCCACCGAACAGAAGAGGACCTGTTAGAAGTTCTCTTGTCTTCACTTATATTTTGTGTATTTCTAAAAATAAAACAGACGTCTTGTTAAAAGATGACAGAATGCCTGTTTTATTGCAAAAGGCTTCCTTTTCACATAGCAAATGGATCTAGATGCAGGTTCTCAAATTGCCAGGCTTTCTCATCGGAAGAGAGGTGACAGGGTGAGTTAGCTCTCTCCCTCCTTCAGAAAAATGCTTTCCACGGTTCATCCTCCTCTCTGATGGGGTCCCACCGACCTAGGCAGGCAAGTTATTCCCCATGACAGGGAAGACATCTGGCACACCTCCACAGAAGCCCAGTTGTCCACCTTCTTCAATTCCAAACCAACTGAGACGTGGCTTCTCTTGCTGCATGTGTTTTGACGCAAAACCTGCCAATGGAAGAAAGAGTTTCCCAATGCCAACTGTGCCAGGAAGCCCTTTGATCTCTTGGGAAGATAGAATTTGAGTTTTAAGAGACCCATTGTTATGATGGCAAAGACCTTCGATGAGGCCCATGGAGAATGTGAAGCTGAGGAACGATTTAGGATATTTGGTTTGCTAGGTTCATACCCACCTCTTCGGATGGCGTCATGGAACGTTCTCCACTTCAGTGACATTTAAATGTTGATGGTATTTCCCGGCGAATATTCAAAGTTGGTTTTATTTTTATTTTTTAAATTGTTTTGCCTAGCTAATGATCATGCTGTTCGTACGGAAGCCGTCCTCTTGGACAAGCTAGTGTTTCTGGACACAGAAGAGTAATCGTTGAGGCTGTTGGTTCGGTAGTTGAATATCACCCTGAGGTTCTGGTTTAATTGGCTGTTCCACATGCTGGGCCGTGGTGCTCAGCTCAGGAAGGTAGGTTGGGCACAGGAGAGAGGCTGTTTCATGGGGCTCCTCTAAGACCCTGGATTAGTTCCAGCCTTCACCCCGGTTTTGAGGGCAGTGGCAAAAATAAGGCTCTTTCAACTTCAAGACTTACGTGGTGCTTCCAAAACTGCGGACCTCAAATTTTTTTTTTTTTTTTTTTTTTTTTTTTTGGTAATTTCTTGTGCGTGGGCCTCAACCTTCTTGGCTCTAAAATGTGCCAATATCGGATGAGCTGTTGTAAAAGGCAAATACAAACTGAAAACAGAAGTGAACATTAGAATATCTGATACGGAGTTGGTATTCGACCAGTGTTGATACTGAACTACTGAAATGGAGACCTTTCTATTGTAAAAGTTGCATGATACTGTTTTTATGACTGGCAGTTTCCTGGGATGAACGTTAAATGTATTGAATGTTACTGTCTTCCTCTTTGAAATGAAAGGAGCAGGGCAAAATGTAAAAGTCCAAATGAGGCTTTGTGGTCATTGACAGACCAGTCTGTCATTTCCCCCCTCCCCCTCAATTCAGAAAAGCAGAAATAAGTGAGTTAGTTTTTTAAGGAGTAGCAGTTGCCAAATGCATAGACCTTCGTTTGTTTAATTTTAATTTTTCAAATAATTTAAGACAGCCTAAAAGTTATTTATCTTTGCAGTGTTCTACACGAGTGGTTCTCAAAGTGAGGTCTTCAAATACCTGGGAGTCCCCAGCACCATTTTAGAATGTTGTTAAGGTCAAAACTCTTTTTTTTTTTTTTTTTAAGGTTTTATTTATTTATTTATTTGTCAGAGAGAGAGCACAAGCAGGGGGAACAGGTGAAGGAGAAGCAGACTCCCCACTGAGCCAGGAGCCCTATGTGGGACTCGATCCCAGGAACCTGGGATCATAACCTGAGCCAAAGGCAGACGTTTAACCGACTGAGCCACTCAGGCATCCCCAAAACTCTTTTTATAATGATGCTTATCATTTTAACTTTTACATTTTTACTTTTACTTGCCTGCTTCCCTGTGTTGAACTAATGCTTTAAAATTATTTTAATAATAATACTAATATTTGTAATAAAACAAGAACTTTATTTGCCTTTTGCACTGTGTTTTTTTGCCCGGATGCTGGGAAAGCAATGGTGGATAAAAGTATGACAGTGGCACCACATTGTACTGGTACATACTCTTCATTGCCACCTATTGTAATCATCAAAATAGAACAAAACAAAAAACTCCAGTTTCTCTTTTCTTTCCTCCTTATTTCTCTTGAGAATATCCTTGCTGAAGCAGTAAAATTACTCCTTTTTATGAAATTTTGACTCTGAGCGCACACCTTTTCATGTCCTTTGTGTCAAAAGAATATACACAAAGCACATTTGCAAATGGAAATACAGTGGTTGTCTTGATTGTTTGTATTGTGGGCTGACCTGTGTGCTTTTGTCCTGGAGCACTATTTTCATTTGAGAGAATGACTGTCAGACAAAGTCTGGCCATTGAGAGCTGGCCTTTTGGCAGACGTTTTCTAAGAAACAAAGTGATCTTGTTCCTTCAGGAAAAACAACTGACAGTGTTTGTTGCCAATGATAAAACGTGAGTTTTAAGAAAAATTGGAACTCTATAAAATGTCTTTGCCAAGGTGAGCCTGACGGCATCCACTTACAGGGGCTTTGGATGAGATCACTGGTGATACTAACAAATGTGATCCCTTGATATTATGTAATGTCAAATCCCTTGAATTACGTCAACCTTTGGAAGATCTGCGTAAGTGAGGTAGCAAAAAATTTCCAATCAATGCACATGAAAAATTTATGAGTGGGTTAAGGATCGTTCAAAACACAAGGTAGGCCAATGGATGTTAAGGAAACAAAGTATAAAAAGTGGATTAATATAGTTTCAGATTGCTTATTGTAACTCGTCTGTCAGAACTACCATTCACTGAGTTTTGGTGTAGTATTAAAGAATACTTAAAATCATCTGAAAAGGTCATTAAAGTATTCCTTCTTTTTCTAATTTTGTATCTGTGTAAAGCCAGATTTTCTTCATGCATTTCAACCAAAAATATTGAAGCAGAAACAGACATGAGGACACACCCGTCTTCCATCAAACCAGGCACGAAAGAGATTTGCCAAAGTATAAAACAACATCATCCTTCTCACTATTTTTGCAAATATGATTATTTTCCTTTAAAATATTGGTGCACATGTAATGGGCATATAATTGTTATTTAAAAATAACAATAGTTATTTCCTTTCCAATAGGGTAAATGTTGACAGGCATAACCCACATGAGCAAAAACTCTCTGGGGTCCTTAATTTTTTGAGACCAAAAAGATTGAAAACTGCTATGCTACAGAGTCTTCATACAAAGAGCCAAAAAAATTAACAGAAATATTTGAGTTTTGCAGGTACAATGGCTACTCCATGGTCTGATCCATCCCGGGCAAAGTCATTTACTCCTAGAATGTGTTCGAACTGTGAAATGTCATACTCTTATCTTGCCGAGTATCTGTCCTCCGCTTCTCACTGTCCTTGAAGTTACAAAAGCACATGAACATATTGAAGACTTTAAGAAAGAAACCTGCTCACCCTTCTCTTTCCAAACTTATTAGGGGAGGAACCGGCGTTCTGATTTATAATCACTTAGAATGGTGTAGTAAGGAAATATTTTGGGTTTTCCCCAAATGTAATTCTTTCTTAGTTCTTTATTTTGTTGTTCTTGTCATGTGCATGATTATCTTGGTTTGTATTACTGTTATTCCTAGCATGTTCTGTGTTTAGTTTTGAATATTTCCAAAATTCATTAAAGTTCAGAAAACTCTATGAAGATGCCATTCAGGCTCCACAGAGGTTAAGTTGGAACCTTTGTCTTAGTTCATACTCTCCAAAGGTAGAAAACAAAGAGGGAAAAGGGATAACAGATCTATTTGTCTGAAATCTTTTTATTTTTTCTTTCCGTATTTGTTTTTGAGATTTGTTTATGTTGAAACACGTGGATGTGGTTAACTTAAAAACGGTTGTGAAGTATTCTGTCGTATAAATAGAATTCTCAGGGTTCTTGCCTTCTTTATAACAGTTAAACATTTTAAATTCCGTATTGAAGTCTGAATATGTCTGGAAGAAAGGTAAAAATATTTCTCTTCCTTGTCAAAATGGTTGCTTAAAATTTTACCCAAGCCCTGATAACCGTTTGTATTTAGGTTTTTAGAAAGCATGGAGTTGCAAACATTGGCGACTGGCATTTTGGTTTAATTTTGCACGTTTATTCGAAGTGAACAATTTACTGATAGAAGTTATAGTAAACCAACTTAGTGTTTTAAATTATTTTCAGCACGCCTCTTTATGTATTGTGGAGTAAAAACACTTAGAATCCAGTAGAATTCCAAATCTTCTCCCTGTTCCTGAGAGAAATAGATAATATTTAGGGAATGATTAACATGAAGTTAATGTGTGTTTGTGTTTGTTATGGACTGAATGTTTGTGTCCCTTTCCAATTTATATGCTGAAACTCTAACCAATGTGACTGTATTTGGAGACAGGGTCCAGGAGGAGATGTTCAAGGTTAAATGAGGTCATAGCTGTAGTGCCCTAATCTGATAGAGTGGGATCCTTCCATAAAGAGGAAGGGACACCAGAGCTCTCTCCCTCTAGCCTTGAGGACATTATGAGAAGGCGGCCAACTGCAAGCCAGGAGAGAACATTCACTAAGAACCAAATTGGCTGGTACCTTGATCTTAGACTTTTTTAGCCTCCAGAACTGTGAGAAATAAATGTCTGCGATACTTCATAATGAGAATCCAAGCTGGCTACAATAACTTCCATGTTTTAACGTTTTTTTGGGGCATTATAATTTTAAGGAGCCATCAAGATAAGGATTTTCATGGGTCTTGTATGTATTCTGTGTCTCAGAATCAGTGAAGTAAAGAGTGAATGCCAGATTGATTAATGCTGCTACTGAGTGGTTGTTCCCCACAATGGAGCCGAGTCGCTCACTGTGCCCTGATGAGTCCATCCACTCTTCTTACTATAATTGTTGATGAATTAGGTGATCCCTGAGCGTTGTCACCACCACACTCTTCAAGATGAAGAAATGGATCGACCAAGAGTCACACACTGAAACTTGAACTACACACCCAGTGTTCTTTCTCTGCCACGCTGCCTTTCAGTTTCAAGATTCCATCCTGAATCATTTTATTGGTATGACTTGCATCACCCTAAAGAGTGGTCTGATCTCAGGGAAGCTTTGTGCAAAGAAAGGGAACCAGAGGAGCTGAATGACATTTAATCAACCCCAAAGCCTCTGAAAATTCCAAAGGCCATGTTATGTGGAGTGAGGTGCCACTCACTGGAACCAGCTTCTAGCAAGTGGCTTATCAAGACCGAGAAAGCAAAAAGTAACTGCTCAAATGAGAAAGGGGCTTAGCGCAGTGTTTTTAGATGAAAATCTATCAGTTAATCTGATAATCTGGCAAGAACATCACTCTCTGGTTGGGTGTTTGATGGGAATTTCGAGGCAGCCCTGGATAGGGTTTTGAGAAAGCAATGAAGGATAGCACGGTCCCCCAAGGAATATTAAGAGTGCAAGGCTGTTACTACCCCATGCATGAAGGGTGACGTGCAAGGAGCAGTTACAGGAACTCAGAGAATTAGAGGCAGTGGTCTCCTTATGGGAGTTTCGATCTTCATTGGAGGGCCACAGATGGCCATAGCAGCCTCATTGTGCGCCCACCCTCTGCTCTCTACAAAGTAGGAGGTGGGAGCGGTGGCTTAGCCCAGTAGAAGCCAAAGGGCAAGAGAGTACCAATGTCTGCCTGCCCACGTGTGCACACCCACGGTGGAGGGAGGGCGGAGAGAGGATCCAGGGCGGTCCTTCCTCATTGTGGCCTCCCAGAACCCCATGGTCTGGCCCGATGTCTTCACACACCGCTCACTGTGCTGAGCCACAATGGCCAACGGGCCATTGACCCTTCATGCTGTTAAAGAAAAAAACATGCAGTGACCCTTGGTATGAGTGGTAAGGCAGTTGATCCAGAACCATCGCATCAGGTATCGGGCCCCCTGCAATGGGATTTTACAGTTAGCATGGGCAAGTGGGAATTCACAGCCAAGGAGCGGGTGGGGCTTAGTGGATGGAAAATCACTAAGAAGAAACCTTGCAGGGAAGAAGGATTCTAGCTAAACCGTCCTCACAGGATTCTTGCTGAAGTAGGCCAGGTGGTCAGACATCTCCTGTGGGATGGTGGGGAGAAGCAGAACGTGGTCAGATAAGGAGCATGGTCAGATATTGAGGGGGGCAGGTTCTGGTTAAGCTGACTCAGTAGGATCCTTGCTAAAAGCAGATTTAACAAGGAAATGTACACGTGGGCCTTGAAGAAGGCTCAGGAGCCCCACTCACGTTTGAATCTCTGTGGGTGCTGTGGGGCATAGCCTGGTATTGTTCTTCCTCAAGTCAAAACACTGTCTTTTTATTTATTTATGTATTTATTTATTTTAGACCGAGAGAGGAAGAGAGAGTAAGTGCACACGGGGAAGGGGCAGAGGAAGTAGGAGAATCAGACTCCCCCCGTGAGCAGGGAGCCTGATGTGGGACTCGATCCCAGGACTCTAAGGTCATGACCTGAGCCAAAGGCACATGCGTAACCGACTGAGCCACCCAGGTGCCCCAAACACTGTTCAGAGAGCCATCAGCTGCCTCCCCAGCTTGGGCACCACTCATTTTCACCCCCAACAGGCCCTACTCACACTCTTCTTCTCTTCCCCTGTTTCATTTCCTTCATGTACCTCCTGGGTCTTTGGGTCATTATCATGCTTACCTTTTTTATCCCCTGAACATTGAAAGCTTGGCAAGAGCTATAGCTCCTGGAACTGTGCTTGGCATAGAGGAGACTCTGGAGGTAGATTTGCTGAATCAATGAATGAGTGAATGAATGAATGAGTGGAGTGTTTCGGGCGTGCAGTATAAAGCCCAATGTCATGAGCAAGAAGTTGGAAGGCAGCACGTGGGGAAGGTAGCCCGGGGCTGTGGCTGAGATAGGTGGTGTTCCCTATCAGAGCGTCCAGTTACATTTTTGCACCATCTTTGCTGAATTTACTGGCGCCAGGATCCCACTGAACAAAGCCGTTGTTGAACCCACCGTTTCAACTGTGCTGCCCTTGGTGCCTGATTGAGAAGGATTAGTACGTCTTGACAGGTGGCAGCACATGTTCTTGTTTTCAGTGAGAATCACAGAAACATCAGGGACCAAGTCAATTTCATGCTTTTTGGAGAAAGTTTAACAGTTTAGGTGACGCGTTTGTCTTTTTTCATCCTCTACTACTTAACCATCCATATTGTTCCTATATTAGAGAGTTTCTAATCTTAGTTCTTTTGATGAGCGGTTTGAACATTTTTATTAAACTCAGTTTCTTATGCACTTTGCAGGTCAAGAGGATCCCATGTGCCCCATTCGCTTATAGACGCAGGGACTACAATTTCTCTCTTTTTTTTTTTTTTATGCCAAGCTAAGCTTCTTTCAACAATTTATATTTCTGTTTGTCCAGGGAAATTATTTTTTTTCCCCTTTACTTATAGCTCTTTTAGGAATGAATACTTCTAAATTTTTTGTGATTCACAAAAATCAGTTTCCCTTTCAAAAAGAATTGTACCTTAAATGTTGGGATTCCTGCCCCATTTAAGATACTTAAGGAAACTAGGAAAAGTACATTGATTAATCGCGATCAATTGTGGATACTGGCAATAACATAAGAATGAGAAAGACCTGGTTTACGCTTCATGGTGTTTCTTGGGGGAGGACAGAGTTAGAAAAAATGAAAACCAAAACCAAAAACAAAAAAGAATGGAGAGTAAATAGTTGTAAGTTGTGTGCACACATCGCTTGGGGCCTTACTTTAGAGGCAGTGTTCCTGAGGGATGGTCCCAGGATGAGGCAATAGGGTGGACAGGAGGCAGTCATTCGGGGTAGGACACTCCAGACAAGGGAAAAGGGCCAAGTCCTTGAGCGAGGGAGGGGGGACTGGCACCATCTGTGGCAGGGAAAGGAGGCCAGCATGGGTGAGAAGCCGTGAGTTGGGGAAGAGTGGTTTGTGATGAAGCTGGAGAGAAGTGCAGGGCCCTGCAGGGCATGGCGAAGACCTCAGGTTTCCATCTAACTGCAGTGGGACGCTTTTGACAGTTTTAAACCAGAGAGTGATATGTTTCCCGTTTTAAGTGATGTTTGCCCAGCCGTGGTGAGTGGCTCAGAAGTGGAAGAAGTGGCAGAAAATTAAGTTAGTTAGAAGGCTGTGTAACCGTGGGCTACCTAAGACCAAAATGGCGGTTGCAGCTATGGGGAGAAGTAAGTAAGTTCACAATGATAGCTCTTAGACCTGGAGTTAACCAGACCTGCTGAGAATTTAGAAGTAGGGCTTGTGGGAAAAAAAAGAGTACTCACTATAACTCTTAGGTCTCTGGCAAGAGGACACTGTAGTGTACTGGCCATTAAGCTAGAATGCCTGGGTCCTCATCCCATCTGAGATTATTAGCGCTTTGACCCTGGCAGAGTTAACCTCTCTGTGCCTTGGTCTTCTCCTCTATATAACAAGGATAATAAACATATCTATTCCATAGGAACGCTGTGAGATTTACATGAGGTGATTCGTAGCTGACTCACTTACTGGCACATAATATACTTTGAATACATGCTAGTTCTGATACTCCTAAAACAGGAAGATTGGGTAGGGGTTTGAGGAGTAGGATACAGTCTTGAGGAAACCTTCAAGAGTTCTGTGGCTGACAGAGTCATTTGAAATTGTCCATTGGAAATACAAGTGGAGACATCAATTAGATGGTGGAATCACAAGTCTGGAGCTCAGAGGGGAGGATAGAAAGATAGGTTGAAGTTAGAAAAGTGCAAGTCATCAGCATAAAGATGGTTTACAACACATGTAAGAAGGTAGCCCTGTGGTGGGGAGAGAGGCGAGACCCAGGGCTAATCCCTAGGTTCAGCCAGAGGAGAAGGAGCCTGCAAAATGGACTAAGAAGAGCATCTGGTATGGGAGGAGGGAAACCTTGAGAGAATATAAGGCAAAAGAAGGCATGAGCAAGGGAGTAAACATCTGTATTTGGAGCATGATGAAAGGGCTAGAAAAGTGTCCTTTGGGTTTAGTGACGTGGACATCAGAGACTACCTGACAAGGACAGTTTCAGCAGATGTGGGGTTAGGAGCACAGAGCGGTGTGTCGAGGATGTAGTGACGGGGAGGAAGTGAGACAGCAGGTGGAGACCGGTGTGCGGAGTGGTTGGGCAGATGGGAGAGGAGATCTGTTGCTGGGTTTTTTGTTTGTTTTTAATCTCAACAAGGGAGCACCTCGAATGGAAACTTCCTGTTAGAAATTGGGAGTTGGAGAATGCGAGGGAGAGGCAGAGAATGACTGAGGAAGGGAAATCCTTGCAGAATGATGGGGTCGGCATCCAGAGTAAAGAAACTGGTTGTTAGTGAGAGGGAGTGTTCACTGCTCACGAGAAGCAACGGTGGAGTGGGAATGTGGGCTTGGGGTGGTAAGAGGGAGGATTTGTGTTTAATTGCTGTTTTCTGCATGAAGTCTGAGGTAATGCTGTGTGCTGGGAGTGAGGGCAGAGGTGTACAAGTTGTGAGGTGAGGGGAGCGCCAAAATACCCATCTTGAGAAGTGGGCAAGAGTCTACTGGAGAAAAAGAGAACAGGCGTGGTGACTCTATGGAGTCCCCGTTGGAGGTTTGAGAGCCTGAATCTAAAATACGAGCATGACATTTGATGGCATCATTTTCTCCTGCGGTATTTGATGCTGCTGGAAATCTTAAATGGTTAAATGTAAGGATATCCCTGTGGACTTCAAGTTCAGGAATCGAATTAGAAGGAAGAATCTACTCGCCTAATGGTGGCGGATGCGTTCATGGGAGCTACTCGTAAGATTTAAGAGGAGCTGACTCCCCTTTCATCATGTGAGATTGCTCCAAGAACCAAAATGAAGTTGACCTTGAGCGGGGATTGGAGACAAGTGCCTATTGGGAGGTACGCTGAGCACCTGCAAGGCTGGGCTCACGGTTCTGGGGGTCATCAGACGGCATGCGGAGGAGACGGGTTTCCAGCAGCAGTCCCTGAAGTGGCCAGAAGGTTCCAGAAGTGGTCACCGTGATTGAAGACCTCAAGGAAGAATACCCCAAATCGTTTATTTCCATGCTAGTTTCTCTCCAGACTGGGAATCATACCTGGGACAATCACGCCAAATGACATTGATTTTAATTTGCTTGACATTGGCTAGCCACCCTCAGACGAGTTTCCAGAGAACGTGTGTAGAGGTCTGTGGACATATGTCCCCACCCGTGTGCATGTGTGTGTGTGGGTGGGGGGGCGCTTGTTTTCACCTTGGGGGAATCTAAAGCAGCTGTTTTCAGACCAGTGCTTTTGCACGGATGGACAAAACCAGATGGAGCCAGTTGGTTCTGAGAACAGGGGAGTGTTTCTAAATATGTCATGTTCTCAGGTTACCTGTGCAGGAAGCTTTTCTACACCAGGGCTGCGTAACGCTATTCTGAATTATGTTCTAATCCGCCATTTCCACTGTGGCAGGCAGGTCCCATGCTCCTGAGAATGTGTGCCTTTATTTGAGACAGCAGCGCTGTTCTGGGAAGCAGCTTTGAAATGCGATCCCTAATGACTCTGAAATGGACCAGCGAAATCAATGATTTCTACCTTTTGGGAGACTGAACTTCTTCCTCTGTGAAAGGACAGGGTTACATACCCAGGCTCTGTTGCTTTAACTTTAAGTAGTAGCTAAAATTCATTTTGTTTGGAGACTTTTATGATACCTGTTGACAGAACTGGAAGCACCGTGGAGGTGGGTTGTTAATTATTTAAGAGTATGAGGCCATTGCTAATGGATTTACTGAAGTAGGAGGTTGTACCCACAGAGAGGGCTACCAGAAACATGTATGGAAAAGCTTCTTCACTGGGGCTCTGTCTTTCCATCTGGGCTGTTTTAAGAAAACAGCTTATAACACCAGAAGTTTACTCTTCACAGTTCTGGAGGCTGGAGGTCTAAAATCAGGGCACCACCGTGGTTGAGAGAGAACCTCCTGGTCACAGACTTCACATTGTATCCCTGACAGAGAGGAGGGGGGGTGTTCTATGGGGTCTCTTTTATAAGAGCTTTAATCCCATTCACCAGGGTTCCACCCTCATGACAGGTTCACCTTCCAAAGTCCCCACCTTTGTGACTTAGAATTTCAGTGTCTGAACTGGCAGGTGACACAAACCTTTACACCGCAGAAGGCCCTGAACACCTGTGGGAAGAGAGGGCAGAAGAAAGTCCCAATCCTTTCCCTTCCTATCCGAAAAGCTCTTTTCTTTGGTAATGACAGGCTCTGTCTTTGAAAGGAAACTATTTACCTGTTGTGGAAATCAATAGACCTGGATTCCGAACTTGGCTTTTTCATTCAATAGCTGTGAGACCTTGAGTTCACGTTCAGTTGGAAGCCTACAGGATTGTTGTATAGCTTACATGAACCTCCCAGATGGGAGGGATGTCCTGCCCATCTATCAGTGCTGCTCAGCAACTGTCCTTATCCCTAGTCACTTGACTCTTCTGTTTCCCTTATTAGTTTCTCTCAGATCCTGAAACTTCATCTGTCTCACAAAGAAAATGACAAGTATGAATTCCCCACGTTTCTAACTTCCTACCCACAAATGATCTTCACTGTCTCTGTTCCTTTCCCCACTTCCCCCCAGGGCTGTTCCCTTCTGACCCAGTGATCCAGCCTTTACCACCTCACAGGCTCACAAGTCCTCGCAGACCTTGTTCTGTCATTTATCCCTTTGCCTCTGGTACCGACCTATCAGCCTCGCTGTCTCCTTCCTGTCACCAGTTATCAAACACAAGTCCTTTCTACTTATAAAATACGTCTTTTAGTTCCTGAAGCCTGAGATATAGGGACATACTTGATTTTTTTTTAATCTCTCATTTCCAAATCTAGTTAATCAGTAAATGCTCACTTTCTCTTTTCTCTCTCCATTCCTCCAGCCACTTCCCTGATTTGAGCTCTCGTTGTCTCTCATTCGGCCCATTGCAATCATCTCTTATGGTCTTCTCGCCTCTTCTCCTATGGCCCTTTCATCCATAACCCCCAGAACGAAGAGAAGTGGGCGTCAGATGACTTCCTAAGACAGTGGTTCTCAGCCTGTGCTCTGGCAAGACCATCAGCATGGGCTTCACCTGGGACTCGTTAGAAATGCAAATAATCTCACCCCACCCCACGTCCACTGGGTAGAAGAGCTGCGAGTGGTGGGGAGGTGCTCATCAGTCTGTTTGGCAAAGCCCCCCAGGTGATTCTAATGATCTAAAGTCTGAGCAGCGCTGTTCTCAAATTTAATCAAGGGGCAAAGAAGCAAAGAAAAGGAAATGGCGGCCGGGAGGCCCAGCCGTGTGTGTGACAGCGCTCTTCAAGGACTTGGTTTTCGCAGTGTTCTGTCCTAGCTGTCGGCCTGCAACTAGGCGAACGGTTTCTTGGATGACTCACTGCAGGTGCTCGCGGTCGGCCACCACAGCGGTAGAACCCAGGTGAGTTTCTTTCCTTTCTCAGCCTTCTCCAGTCACTCTTCAAGGTTCACGCTTGCTTGAAAGCATCGGCCATTGCTTGCGTTCTGAGAACGAATGACCTCTTGGCTTGGAGCTGAGTCGTCTCCCTAAAGCTTTGTGACAGCTGAGGTCCCTGGTACCGTGACCCTTGTACCCCAACCTTCTGTGGCTCTGACCCTTGTCTCAGCTCGTTCTGACTGCCCCGGGGAGATGGCATTTGAGTATTTGAGTGGCATTTGAGGGTAAAGCAGGAATTCCACAAGTGGGGAGTGAGGCTGGTTCAGGCTGAAGGAGCGTGCGAAACAAAGATGAGCCATGAAATCCCAAGACGTGTTACATGCCCAACAAAAGTAGGACGGCGTTTGCCAGGGAGAAGGGATGAGCCTGAGAACAGTGTTTGTCCCGAGTCCTGCAGAGCCCACCGAGGAATCTGGGCTCGGTTCGGTAGACATGTGGACACATAAGCGTGGTAATGCCCGAAAAGTCCTCATGCTAGATGGTGTTAGATCACCTGTCGGTGGCTCTCGGCAGTTTTATTTCCTCGCCAAAGACACGGAAAGGCATGCCATTTGTGTCTAGGTAGATTCAGAACTGAGCTCAACGAGGCTGATAAATCTCCCCGAGCTCTTGCCTTGCTGCGTCCACAGCAACACACAAGGAAACACTATGCGACTAGCTAGGGAGAGCCGCACGTGTCTCGTCATTTTTTGCCCTTGCTTTCTAAGGTGTTGACGCCGGCTCTCCAGATGTGGCACTCTTCAGTGGTGACATAGTAGCTCAGGGACGTGGGAGCTGACGACAGCCATGTGGGTGTGCAGAAGCTCTTGAAATGAGGCTGGCTCCTTCTGGAACACTCCCTCACCTTGGCTCGCCCACCTTGACATCTCTTACTAGGGGAATGATTCTGAGCTTCCAGAGTGAGGATCATGACTTATTAAAGAAAACAATTTTTAGGTCTCTATTACATGCCTGGTTTGGAAGAGGCACCAACACCTCTGTCAGATGGGGAGGAGCGTCAGCCTTCTTAAGTGGCTGAAAAGCTCTCTGTCCCTGGACCAGTGTGAGCCTCTGTCATTAGTTTAGCCTGTGGCTGCTTTGACTTTGGAGTGATAATAAAGAACTTAGTGAGCCGGCTCCAGCAGAACCGGCCCAAGCCCACAGAGGAGCTTCGCCTGCCTGCCTCTGGTTAAAATAGATTTATGTGATCAAGTGCAAAGATGGGCTGCTCAGCCCCGGCTTCAAAGTCTAAGACAGACACTGAGGAACCAGAGAAGATGGTGTGCGTTGCTGTTGGTGGTGGTTTTAAATGGAGTCATGTCAGGTTTTTTTGTTGCTTAATTTCCCTTCGTTGTATGTTGGGAGATGAGAGGAAGAAATAAGTCGTCTTTTGACTTGTACTGCAAGGCGCTTCTGCCGATAATAAACAAGGGCGGGATGGCGTGAGGTCCCAGAAATGTGGTTCAATCACTCCCTGCAATTACTGTGTCTTATTGATAACTTGGAGCTCCAGCCAGTGAATGCCGTCTCTGGAACAAAGCCTGTCACAGATCAGACTGAATCCATTAAAAAGCTTTGATTAACATGTCCCTGGGGCGTGCTGTGGAAACTTTTGACGCCAAATGACTGCCTATTGCGGCTCCTTCAGAATTGTCCTCCCGAAATACTCTTGTGTTTTAATCTAGTGCACAGTTTAAATTAAAAAACGGCAATGACTTTGCGTGACCTAAATATGAGCCACTTCTATTCAGGGCGGAATTTATCAACGGCTTGCAGATTAAGTGTTCAGAGAGGCAACAATTAACCTTACTGTGTGGTGGCTAATAATAATTATATATATATTATACAGAGGCTGTGTATATAATTGCGTGCTCTTTCTTTCATTCTTAAACGGGGCCCAAGAAAGGATCGTCGTTAATGTGCTTAATTTAGTGGATTCAAAGCTTTGTGTTCATCCTTAGTGGAAAACAAATTTTGTTTGTGTTCGAGGAGCCCAAAATCGCTCTCCCTGGTGCTTTTTTTCATTGGTCTCTGACATGAATGCTGTAATGAACTGCAGCCTTTTGAAGCAAAGATAAAGCTCGGTCTTCAAACCGCGGAGTCGTTAGGGGCAGGGACCTGCCTGTTTGCGCACAAATCTCTCCCTTTCATCCTAGGGGGGAAATTCAATCTTGATCGACCCTGTCGGTATGATGTGTGTGTGTGGGTGTGTGTGTGTTTCTTTATTGTTACCATACACCCTCCTAAAATACAAGCGTTGAATGGTTACATTTCAAAACTGTCATGAAGTACATTAGACAATAAAAAATGATTCTCTTAGATACCATAAAAAGACACTGTGGAAACTACCAAAAGAAAGAGGGTACCTACCCTACGGCTCTTCATAGTATTTTAACATCTCTGAAATTGGTACAAGACAAGAAGTGCTTTTGTTGGCAAGATCCTTAGAAATCAAACCTAAAATGGAAGAGGATCACGAGAGAAAGTAGCAGGTGGGGGATAGGGGGGTGTACTTTCCACCTAACTGGGTAAAGATGGGCTTGGTCTCTTCCACCGCCCTAGGAACAAAGTCCTGCTCTCCTTGTGAGGCTAACATCTTACCACTGGCTGTAAGCTCGGGGCATCACCATCTTTCATCATTGGATGGTACGGTGCTGCTACAGAGGGAAATCCTTTTTTAAAAGGAATTCCTAATTACTTTGGCATATACAAAAGGCAGTGGTCTGTTCTGGGAAGTAGGGAGCTCCTGGTCATTTGAGCGGGCTGGGTGATTTGCATCAGGTGAGAGTTGGGGATGACGTCATGGGTACATCCGACAAGGTCTGACATTTAGAAAAGTGCCAGTGAGCTAAATTAGGGATCAACACATTCGAGATGTTCTGGAAAATTAGAAATGTTTTCTCTTTGCTTCCTTCAAACCCCACTAAAACCTCAGCAGGATAGAAGTTTGACGAAGGTATGTATCTTGGTATTTTGTTGATGGCCAAATCCCCAGCTTCTAGAACAGTATAAGTATCCAGTAAGCACCCACCAAATAATTTTTGAACAAGTGAATTACTACTTTTTAATATTTTCATTTGCATTGACTTCCCAGTAAAGAACAGCTTATGACTCATTATTCCCAGAAGGAGCAAAGAATGCATGTTCTTTCTTCTAAGCTTACCTGGTTATAAGGTTGTTAGGCATCCTTGTCTCTTAAAGTGTGCCTCTTACCTGGGCATCCTTGTGAATCTTGGATGTCTGCTGGTAGATATTCATTCCAGGAGTAGTGTGTTTGGTTTTGACAAAAGTAGACCCTTGGCACTTGTAGGGCATCCAAAAGTGAGTTCACCCACTGCCAGGAACCCAGCACTTGTTATTTACTTTAGGTTCTGTTCCACACCTTCTATTAATAGATCGTTTCTGACAGCCTAGGGTAAATAGAGGTCAAAGCGTAGTAGAATGACTAGGATAGGGAGTCTATCTTTTCAAGCACTATCTTTCAGTCAGGTTGGTTTCTGACCTGGTTATCTCTGACTGACCTCCTACCCAGTGTTCCTGGAGTACCATCTGCCCTCAGAAAGAACAGCATCTGATGAACAGCCAAGCATGGGGCTGGTTTGGAAAAACCCTCCTTGGAGAAGAGTAGAAAGGTGGATGGAGAGCAATGACCCATGAATTCACAAAACAGGACATCATCCTCAATGCCATCACTTGTTGAGAAGCTCTGATAGTCCACCATGTTTTGTACTTCGATTTGAATATTTATTTCTCCTTTCCACGCTTCCCTTGGATGTGGTCTTCTAATTCCACCACTTCCCAGACAAGGAAGTGATCCAAAGATGTGAGAGAGAAGTACTCTACAGAAACAAAGAACATTCTTTAGTTTTCCTGCCGGAAAAACTGGGGGAAACCCAAATGTTCCCAATAGGGGATATGAAAAGTATGTGATTTTCTAGTAACATAATCCTATACCAGGTGATTATGGGAAAGGCAAATAACAAAAAAGAGAAATGTGTATGGGAGGAAGTACAAAGCAAAAAAATATAAAAAAATATAAAAAAATATAAAACCTGATGCAATAAGAAAATACAGGTTACAACTCTATATCCATACCTGTGTCCAAACCCCACATCCATATTTATATAAAAGAATATATATAGAATATACATAGAACATAGATATATAGAATATATTATATATATATGTTTATTTACATATATATATATATAAGGAAGGAAAGGGGCACTAATAAAACATCCCAATGTAAATTTTCATGGAAGTGGGAAAGGTCCACAAACATTATTTCCTAAGACATTCTCAGATGTTCTCATGACAAGTTCATGTGGTAGATATTAGCATCCCTGAGATCCTACCCATTGAGATACTGACCTTCAGAGAGGTTAAATAACCTATTCAGGGAGGTGGACACCAAGTGGGAATTCCCTTGCAGAGTGGTTTGAAGCCCAAATTGAACTCTTTGCATTTCTTCCAAGACATGAATGTTCATTGGATCATTCTTTTCTGCAAAGTGGCGTAAAAATGGCAATTTCAAAAATGTGGTTTGAGAGATTGCTTCAGATATTAGTGGATCATGAGTTAGCATTCATGTTACAGTGATACCTTGAGGCAGATAAAAAGTGACGCTTATGAGTTTAATTTCCAATTGAGGGATAAAAAGACGTTAGTGACACGGTAGATAAAAATCTCTCGCAGGCAGTTGGACTTCTTTTCTCTTCTTCAGCATAAAACACAAGGAAATGAACTGTGCAAATGGACTTCGTGGTGCTCTTTGGGCTGCAAGGCACAGGCTCATCTTTGGGTGGATTAATACTAATAATTTAAATATTGCTGCTAGCTTGATACTGGGAGGTGAGCAAGCGTGTGATTTTTCGTTCCATTCTAATTATTAGCCCTATCCGATTGAGAAACTTAAAGTGACAAGTCTGTATACTCATAAATAGGAGTCCCCACCCATCTCTTCTCTATGTCACTGTTCATGAGGAGAGTAAATGATGTTTCTAATAATTTGACTTAAATTTTTTTCTTAATACTGACTGCATTTTTGATCACGAAAATCCTTTCCTTACTGATGGGTTGTATTTCCTCATTTCACACACTGTAACATGTGCAAGATAGTTTTATTTTCTAAGCTAGGTATTAAGATGGCACTGTTTGGTGTATTCCAGGGAATCATGATTACTAATGTGTATTATATGACATTGGCATTGAGTATAACGGCACATCCTGGGTAACTCTGCACTTGGTTTGGTAGACCATTTGGCCCGGAAGGGTGGGTGGACCTACTTAGAAAAGCCTGAGCGTTGAGGCTCAGCTCTCGATTTGAGTCTGGCTCTGCTGTTGAGCGTTGGTGTGATCCTGTGCAAATTACTCAGTTTTTCAGATTTTTCTCAGAGATAAAATGGGGATAATATCTGCCTTCTGAGGATGGGAATGTGTAACATATATGTGAAGGATCTGGGATAGAGAGTTGTCCCTATTAGTTATTAGTAATACTAGTACCACGTGGTGCAGTGGTTCTCAAAGTGCAGTCCTCAGCCCGGGAGCAGCAGCTCTGCATGTTGGAAAGGTAAATTCTTGGGCTCCAACCCAGACCTTCTGAATCGGAAAGTAGAGGTCTACTTTCTGCTTAAAAAAGCCCTCCAGGTGATTCTGTAGCTTCTCAAATCCAGGAGATTTGAGAACTCTTTGGCAGAGCAGGTAAGCTTGGAGCCCTTATCTGGAAAATGGGGTTAAAAAAAAAAAAATAGACCTACCTTAGAGGGTAGTTGTGAAAAGCTTCTAACAGTGCTTGGCGCTTGGTATACATCTGCGGGATGGGGATAACATGCTGGGGAGAGTATTTGAGTCAAATGTTCTTAGGTGGGCAAAATACAGTAGCTGTTAGGTGCATGGTTTTTGGACTGGGACGACTGTGCTCAAATCCCAGCTCTGCCACATGGAAGCCATTGGTCTACAGAAAGTGTCCTTCCCTAGGTCTCTGTGTCGTTATCTGTAAAATGGTAATAGTAATAGAATCTGCCTCAAGTAATGGAAATGGTACATGCTAAGTAGGGTGTATTTGATGTAAATGTTAAGAATTTTCTTCAAATAGAAATCATCTAATTGAATGCCAAATTATCACCAAAGGTTTTTATTTTTTTAAAGATTTATTTATTAATTTGAGAGAGAGAGAGTGAGTGAGTGCACACGTGTGCATGTAGGAGGGGAGTGGGGGAGGAAGGGAGAATCTTAAGCAATCTCCCTGCTGAGCATGGAGCCCGACGCGGGGCTGGATCCCAGGATCCTGAGATCATGACCTGAGCCAAAACCAAGAGCCAGACACTCAAGCAACTGTCACAATAAATCATCCCATCATGGATTCATGCTTACTTCTGAAGTTTTAGTACATTTCTATAACTTTTTTTTTTTTTTTAAAGCTTTAAGAGCACAAAATAGCCCATGACTTTCAACAAGATTAATCTGGGCATTTAATTTTGTGTTCCATTTTACGAAACAATGTCGGTGTCTCTGCTCCTCCCTTGTAGGCGTAACGAGCAGCTGCCATTCTGTAGGAGCCGGTTACTCTGTGGGCCCATCTCTTGGTGAAGGGCAACTCAGGGTAACACTAATTCGGTTACTTCTAGTGCAGTGCCCTACCGAGTTCCGTGCTTTCACCTGAGGCTTTGTTCTTCAAGACTGAGATCCTTCAGGTAGGCTGGAAAAGCTTTCCCCAAAGGCTCTGATGTGCATGCTTAACAAATCTGCTTTCAGTAGTCTCCCCTTCTTTCAGCAGGTGTGAAGCTCGCCGCCTGCTACTTCTTTCCATTGTAGACGCCTGGCTCTAAGCCTCCTTTGTTTCCACCCAGATGCCAGCTTCTGGTTAACAATTCTTGTTTGTTCTTTTTCTTCTTCTTTTTTTTAAGCTCCCAACCATCTGGAGGAAAACTGATGGGGGATAAGGTCATTTTTATACCTTTGAACATGGCCATGTAGGTAAAAAGATCTCTCAAACCCAGGAAGGACCCTTCTGACATCTCCAGGAGACTTGACCTTGGCAATGGGCTCCTGTTGAGGAAGCTGAGGCCAATGGAGGTCACAAGAGAGGGAGAGAGGTGTGTGCTTAAACTGCAAAATGGGTTGAGAGGTAGAGCTCTGCCCAATCATAATACACACAGAAACAAGTGAGAAAGTGTGGTCTGTTGAGGTTCCCTTGGCCGAGCATCTGGGCTTGGCACACGTGCATGCATAATTAAGCCCCAGGCAGCCGTCGGCTTGTACAGTGCAACAGGGCGGGCAGGATATCGGAATACACAGTAGGGTGTCGATCAATGGAAGTCTTTTCCAATTCACGTGAAGCCGAAGATAAAAAGACATGAACAAAAATTAAACAGCCTTCAAAATGTCAGTGAATAGCGATACAGGCCACCAGGAAAAACAATGGAAACCGACTTGGTTTCCCCCATTGTTCTGCACCTCCCCTCCCCCCCCCACCAAATAGATGGGAGCAGCCGTGCTGACTTTGTTTTAAAATACACACGCTCGTGAGATCAAAGGGATCAATGCTCATTTAAGCAACTTTCAAGGCATCACAGGAAGAGCAAAATGGTCTGTTTTCTTTTGAAAGACAACAGAGAAAATCCGCACGCGTGCATTGGGGCATTGTGATATGCAGATGGTTGGCTTTCAGGAGAATTAAATATTCATGGAAGATAAAAATCTCTCCTATTTTGAATCTGTGTGAGGCTTTGGGCTCAGTGCCCTCGGTGTTCACGCGATCGACAGACCCTGTTCTCCGTCCGCCGCACTGCGCCCAAGGATGGTTCAGATGGCATCTCGCAGTCTCCCCCTCGCCGTGGCTGCCTGGCTCTTCCGCAGCTGGGCCGCTTGGTGGGAGCCAGTTAGGTCCCTGGGGGGCCTTCACCGTCTCCTTCCTTTCATTGCCTTGGATGCACAGTCTGTGGACAAAGCCCCTCAGCTGTGTTGTGTTGATCAGGGTCCCAAGCCTTCATTAAATCATATTGCCAGGACCACAGGAAAATCTTTGTGGTCCCCAACAGGTAGAGGGAGGTCTCTGAGCTTTCTGGGTGTCCCGGACAGTTGCCCTGGTTTCTCTTACTAACCCAAGTACAACGGTGGTCTCTACCTGCTTATTTGTTGTTTTTATTGCCTGTGTTTGTTTGACAGGGAATCAAAGGAGTTTCTTGGAGCACATAATCTGATGAGGCACGCAGGGGTAACGGCCGTGCGGGCTGAGATCGTGCAGGACAAGGGGCCCCTGGGGCTGGAGGTGGACGCACCATCTCTAAAATGCCACACCCTCCCCCCGTCCCCTGCCAACCCCCAGCTTTACCTTCTTCCATCCAGGAGCCACCCCACCTAGAAAACACCATTCAAAGAGGGGCTCTTGTGTAGGAAGAAGCACAAAAAAGATGGATTTGCCCTTCTGAGGCTGCTGACATTAAGAATTGGTTGATCATAGATCAGTGACAGAAGTGAAAACTCCACCTGCTTACAGGAAGGCATTCAGAAGGTGAGGAAAATAGGTACTCCTCTGAATGTCAACTTGATTTTGAACTTAGTTAATTTTCATCCAGTGAGGAAACGGACTCTACCTGTTCCATTGATCTGATCCTACGCCACTGTGAAGACTTTGCTTCTCCATTATTTTTCTCAATGACTTTAAGACCTTATACTGTATAAAGATGAGCCACGATAGGCTGGCCTTCAGGTCCCTGCATTTGTATCGCAAGATAGTCCTTGGATCATTTGCCCTTTGATGCCTTGGTCCCTTGCTTTTGGGGGTGGGTATTTCTGCTGTTCTTAAATAAATTTTACCTTAGCTCCACCTCAGAGTGGAAAACATTGTTTTAAAAAGATTTTCTTATGTGAGAAAGCATGAGAGAGTGAGAACGAGAGGGGTGAGGAACAGAGGGAGAAGCAGGCTCCCCACTGAGCAGAGAGCTCGGCACGGGGCTTGATCCCAGGACCCTGGGATCATGAGCTGAGCCGAAGGCAGACGGTTAAGTGACTGAGCCCCCCAGGTGCCCCAAAAAACGTTTGTTTTCTAGGTGTTTTACATCCACATTTGAAATGTAAGCATGAATGGGCTTGGATTTCTGGACTCCCAGACATAAATAGATAGGACACTCAGAAATCAGATATAATCCCCTTTCTCCCTGTCTGGGAACTGTTTGCATTAAAAGTAATGTTTCCATGATGAGAGCCTCAGTTTAAAAAAAAAAAAAAAATCTTCCAAAGCCCCAATTTAAACAAGACCCCAAATTCTTCTTCCGGTGAGTTGAACAATGCCGTAATGTATATGTTAGGGATTAAAGAGGTAATGAGTAAGGCAGCCCCCCCACCTCTGCTGTCACCAGGGGCTGCATGCAGAGCACCTCGAACCTGCTGCCTGGGCAGGACCGGTGGGATCACATCTCTTGTGTGGCCAGGCTCCCTTCTAAACATGAGATTGCTCACAAATAAGAGCATACCTCCATTAATTCATCAGGCCACTGTCATTCTGTTTACTTATTCTTCTGCAAGAGGAAATGGGGATTGTTTATATCTTGTTCAAAGCCCAGGTGTCTGGGGAGAGGAAGAAACCTTGCTTGTACTATAATCGCACTGTCTACCTTACAAGTGTGAAAATAGCGCCATTAATTTTAGTAGCATTAAAAAAAAACAACAACCCACCTCTCACCTTGCCCCTCGTTGTCCTCCCTCCTAGCCCACACATATCCTTTTGACAACTCAGCTCTGTGATTTTTCTGATCTTTCTTAGTAGGATGTTTCAGAATAGATAAGCAGTAGGAATCCATGCACATCATCTTAATTACCAAATACAGTTTGTTTTAGCGTAAGCCATTCGTCTCCCAACGGCCATATGACAAATGCCTGGTCCTAGGGCTGAGGATTTGCCTACTTCCCTATAATGGTCCAGAAATGTTTGTTGGATAATTAAAAAAACCTCCAAACTGACGTTTCTATTCAGGATATCCTGAGCTACAAGAAAAATTGCATCAAAATTTAGTTTAATAGGTACACTCGACTTAAAATACACCAGTGCCTGCTTTGCACCTTCTTTCTGGCTTTATGTAATCCATAGATGCTTTTGGTAGTAGCTCTGAAAAGCTGGGCTTCTCCTCAAGTGATTTTTGTAAATGCATTTTCAACATATGTATAGCTTTTTAAATTACAAAGTAACACACCGTTGTTGCAAAGCAGTAAAAGAAATGCAGACTAGTGAAATGTAAATCTAGATCTCCATACACATCTAGATACTGTAGGGTCGGACCTTCGCACACGTGAGCCTCTGGGGTTCGGGGAGTCATCCACAGGGTCTCTAGGGACCCTGTAGAAGGCTGGAGGTCTGCATAAGTTTCCAACAGTATTTTCACCCGAGATGGGACCCTAGGCCATCCTTGGGTTTGTTTGTTTTTGCTATTTGCGTCGTCCATATCACACATTCTCCTTCTTTTCTATCCTAAATATTTATCCAATCTGTGATCTCTTAGCCACTGTCAGTTAACTGGCTTCTGGTCAGGGAACCCTCAGGTCCATGCGTCAGCCAGGGGACCCCTAAAGGCAAATTGGATGTTGTCCATTCCTTATAAAATCCCTCAATAACTCCGTGTGGTCCACAGGACAAAGGCACTCGATCCCCGTGTTCAGTCTCCACCCAACCCGTGAACTGTGTCTCCTGCCAGTATCTCCCAGAAGCGCCACGGGGAGGATTCCCTTATCCCACGTTTCTTGGTGTGGGGGTCATCTTGTCCTTGGAGCCTTTTTTGGATTCTCACTTGCCCAGAGAGGCCTAGGCCCCTCTGCTTTGTTCTCCCATGACACCCTGCATCTCCACGTTACGGACACCATCGATGAAATTCTTCTTGGAGCTTAGTGTAGGCCTGTGGTCCTGGTGGGAACGTTGCCTGGAGGCGATGCTCGGTGCATTCCCGGTCAGGTTTTTCCCTGCAAGAGGCAAGGGCAGCACCGGCGAGAAGAGTGAGGAGAGAGTGCAGAGGGTCCTGGGGCTGTCACCCCCAAGAGACAAGTCCTGGACTTGATGGAGAGAAAAGGGCCCCAGGAGGAAGTCGGGCCTGACAGAGACCCACTTGGCCTATTCTGTGCAGGTGTCATGGTCCCTGTCCCTTCCTCTCCCTTCTGCTTGAAGGAAGGAGACCAAGGGGAAACCAAGATGTTACAACCAGTTACCTTTGGATTGGAAACCATTCTTGCCTGAACTACAGGCTTATATTAACCTGAATTTTTTAATATTCTAGGAAGTGTGTGTGTTTTAAGACTGCATGTCTAGAATGTTGCTGTCTTTGTGCACTTGCCTCAAGAGAATGGCCATTGGAAACTAACAAAAAGTTTATTTTTTCCATAGCTAAACTTCCTGCCTTTCTACTTTTATTTTTATGTTAAGAAAAAAATCGAAGTATAATTATTGAAGTATAATTCACATACAGTGTTAGTTTCAGGTGTACAATAGAGGGATTA
Source organism: Potos flavus (assembly GCA_028534135.1). Classification (NCBI taxonomy): domain Eukaryota; kingdom Metazoa; phylum Chordata; class Mammalia; order Carnivora; family Procyonidae; genus Potos; species Potos flavus. The sequence continues at coordinate 12,869,724 of CM052895.1, read as the reverse complement.
AACATTTCTGTACAGGACTCAGTGCTCATCACGATAACTATACTCCTAACCTGCTTTATTTATTTCCCCCATCCACCTGCCTCTCCTCCAGCAACCACCAGTTTGTTCTCTGTACTAACAGTTTCATAATTTGTATCTTTTTTTTTTAGTTTCTTAAATTCCACATATGAATGAAATCATATGGTATTTGTCTTTCTCTGTTTGGCTTGTTTCACTTAGCACGATACCCTCATATTGTTGCCAATGGTTAAGATCTTACTCATAGGACTGAATACTATTCCACTGGAGATGTATATACACACACACATATACATACACACACCACATCTTCTTTATCCCTTTATCTACGGATGGATACTTGGGCTGCTTCCTTATCTTGTCTATTGTAAATAATGCTGCTATAAACATAGGGGTGCGTGTATCTTTTTGATTTAGTGTTTTGGTTTTGAGGGGTAAATACCCAGCAGTGGACTTACTGGATCATATGGTAATTCTATTTTTAACTTTTTGAGGAAACTCTAAACTATTTGTTACAATGGCTATACCAGTTTGCATACTGATCAACAGTGCTTAAGGGTTACTTTTCCCCCACATCCTTGCCAATACTTAGTATTTCTTGTCTTTTTCATTCTAGCCATTTCCGATTGGTGTAAGGCGATATCTCATTGTAGTTTCTATTTGCATTTCTGTGATGCCGAGTGATATCGAGCGTCTTTTCATGTGTCTGTTGGCCATCTGGATGTCTTCTTTGGAAAAATGTTTATTCATGTCTTCTGCCCATTTTTAAATTACATTATTATCATTTTTTGTGTGTGTTGAGTTATACGTATTTTGAGTATCAACCCCTTACCAGATCATTTGCAAATATCTTCTTCTATTCAGTAGGTTGTCTTTTTGTTTTGTTGATTATTTCGTTCACTGTGCAGAAGCCTTGCTTTTGATGTTGTCCAAATAGTAGCTTGGGCTCAGAATGAATGGTGCCAAATGTGAGAGACTATTGAATAATGATAACTCAGAGTGGAGTAAGCCAGGTTTTGATTTCGCCTGGCTGAGCTGCTAGGAAGGTGGTATGAGAAACCCAGTTACCGTTCACTCTCAGGGAACGAATGATAAAGTTGTAGGGGGTTGGGCAAATGTTGGAGATTGGGAGATGGATATGAGAGTCTGCCTTCAGCCATTCATGTGAAAAATTCCGTCCATAGTTCCTTTTTATCCCCCCCCACCTCTCTTTGATTGATCATTTTGATTTCCAGCATTTCAAATCTGCTTGAATTCTTAGATTCCCTACTTCCAGCGTTAGTGGGTGTGACAGACAGAATAATCTCAGCCCCCATAAACTGTCCGTGTCCTGATCCCTGGGACCTGAGTATATATCAGGTTACATGCAGAGGAGAATTATGGCTGCTAATCAGCTGACCCTAAAATGGGGATGATTCTGGATTTCCCTGGTGGGCCTAATATCACAGGGGTCCCATAAAAGCAGAAGGAGGAGGCTGAATTGCACAAAGTCAGCAACGTCATTAGGGAATTAGACTCCGAGAGATATGGCATTAGGTCATCGCAACAACTTAGTTTGGGCTCATTTGTTACAGCAGCAGTAGAAGCAGATACAGGGATAACTGCAAAAGGTGTCCGGAAAACTCTTCAGACCCAGTGCTCAGGAGCCTTGGCTCTGACGCTGCCTGAGATCAAATCTTGGCTTTTGAGATGTTGATTTCAGCCTTCTCTGGCATTATGGTAAGAATGATGTGAGTTACTGTATCAACAGGGCCAAAAATGGTGCGACTAGGTCCCTGGTATGTTGTTGCTGTTAACATTATTTTTCTATGCCGTTCGAGCCGGGGCCAGTTCTAATCTGCAAAAAAGTCGTATTTGGGAAACGTTTGGCTCATGCATACACAGGCTATCGGGTTTTCCATTTGTCTGACTTGAAGACCTGGATTCAGACTCTCCTTTTGCATGAAAGCCTTGGCGTTGATCCAAGGAGCTCTGTCTCTGAGCTGTGGAAAAATGTTCACACTAAGCGCATAGCTTTGTGGATACGCCAGGAAAGGGTGCGTTGAAATCAGCGGAAATGTGGTGTATCACACAATTAGCGGATTGCTAGGGAGTCAGACCGGTTTGGGTTTGTCCTCTCTGAGGTGCCGGAAGGTGGGGTTAGGATACTAGGTGAGGTAGTGAAATTCTCCAGCCATTTCCTAAAGGTGTGGCAAGCAAAGATTTATTTTAGAAACCTACTGCAGGGTAGGGGTGGAGTCAGAGTGGGGTTGTTGAGAAAGCTCATTTGTCAAAAAAAAGGAAGGCAGGTTTTTTGGGTGTGCAATGTCTAATTTGGAGCTTTTCAATATTTCTATCCATGGATATAAAAAAATTTGCATCTGTCAGTAAATGGCTTTATAATTTATTTGCAAGTTCGGTTGACAGTTTCCAATACAAATCAAAGTATTTGTACTTGAAAAACATACTCACTTGCAGTCTGAGGATGGCCTCGTAGAAGGCTTGAGGTTAGATGTGTATCTGTACTTAAATGACCTTCTCTCTCCTCTTTGCCTCCTCTCCCCTCCTGACAGCCTTTCTCTAGTCCCTGATTCTATCAAAAACCCTGTTCCTATCTCAGGCTCAATCACCTGTGTCTCCTTTTCTGCTCTAACCTCTCCCACCTTTCCCTGCACCTCCTTGATCACTTGGTGATTAAATCTAGGGACTTGAGAATCCCTGCAGGGCTCAGGGAGGCCCATCCTTGGCTTTCTCACAGCCCCTCCCTAATTCGTGCCTCCTCCCTCATCCCTCCCCTGGTGTCTAGACTAGACCAGAGCCTTTTGGCGGTGCTGCTTTCAGCCTCTCTTTTGCTCCGATGTTTCTTTCTGGTTACTCAGTTAAATGCCAGGGCCTCATCCCGACATCCAAGGCCCATTGTCCGTGAATGGTACTTTGTGACATTTCTTTCTCTACAGGTCCTGAGGCTGCCCAAGTTCAGGCTGCTCTCTCCTTCTGAGCTGGTTTTCTCTGTTCCTCTTTTGCCAATCTGGGGTCCCACCTGTTATTTAACCAAATTTTAAATAATACTTCTTGGCTGGTTGCTGGCTACCTGTATACATATTTATTATATGTTTTTAATGAAATTTTAAATTGATGGACACTTGGCACTTTCCTTTCCAGGAGTGTAAATTCTTTGAGGTTAGGGACTATGAGTGGTCCCTGTCTATGACTATCTCCAACATATCATGTAAAGGTACATGAACTTGGGGGTGCTTGGCTGGCTCAGTTGCTAGATCATGCAACTCTCAATCTCAGGATTAGGGGTTTGAGCCCCATGTTGGGCATGGAGGCTATTTAAAAAAAATTTCTTTTTTAAATGAATATATTAAAAATGGCATATTACCTTGGACATTGTGATAGTCTAAAAATATCTTAAAAGTAAATTCTCTCATTTGTGTACCTGTCATTTTCTTTGAAATGCAGACAGAAAAAGTACACGAAGTATATATGATAATGTAAGGGTCCACAAAATGGATAAATATGGCATGTCTTGGCATCCTTGGGCTGAATGAATTCTGCATTGTGGAGTAGAGGCTAATAGCTGAATGGATTCCACCAACACACACACATGTACACTCATACACACACGTATGTAATTGTTTGAGTCATGAAATGAAATGTGTGACTTTATTTATGGAGAGGTTTCAAGGTAAAAGTCAAACAGTCAAAGATAACCTTATGCAATAGTTATCTATTGCTGTGTAACAAATTAACCCCAAACTCACTGGCTTACAACAACATTATCTCACACGGCTCTTCTGGGCCAGGGATCTAGGAGTGGCCTAACTGGGTAGTTCTGGCTCAGGGTCTGTCATGACCTTGCAGTCAAGATGGTGGCCGAGGTTACAGTCACTAAAGAGGAGACTCGGGCTGGAGGGACTGGAGCAAGGAGACGCTTTCAGGAGTCAGATGAATGCCGACTGTGGTCAGGGTCCTTAGTCTCTCACTACATGGTCTTCTCCATTGGGCGTATCTAGTGTTAATTGACACTGTGGCTAGTTTCCACGAGAGTGCAAGGTCATGGCAAAAGGTCAAGATAGGAGAATGCCTTTTTTATGTCTTGGCCTGGGAAGACATACTGTCATTTCCACAATATTCTATTGGTTGCTCAGTAGACCCTATCCAGAATGGAAGGAGACTCCACGAGAGCATGAATGTCGGAAAGTGAAAAATCACTGGGGCCATGTTGAAGGCTGTCTACACCACTCCAGTAATTAACATCTGATTATTATACATCTTTGTGGCCCTGTCAGAAAGAAGTTTATTGTCTTCTCTTTAATTTTGTGGGGTTTGGTAGTGCCTGAGGGATTAGCTGTCAGCTGTGAAATTCCAGGCTTGGCTTTCTGGGAGGCTATCTTGCCCTTTTTACCACACCTCCCCCCAACCTCAGGCAGAGTGAGCTGGGGGGCCGTGCTTCCTGGGCCGCTCACTTACCATGGGAAGAATGCAGCAGCCTCACTGGCACAGCCATCAGTGGCTTCTGGACAACAATTGGACCAGACGTTGTCAAATGTGTCCTGATGCTGCCAGAATGCCCCATGTACTGCTGACTTGCTGGTAGGGCTGAAATGAAGGGCTTGTTTCTTCCGAATGGAAGGTATTTCTCTCTCCCTTTGGAAACAAATCCTTTTAATAAGGCTCTGGATTGGCTTCAGTTATTTATTCAGCGCTCTCTCAGCAGCAAGTTGATGATTAGATACATTCCATTTCAGTGACACACACATTTGAAAGGATTCATGCTTCTAATCATAAAAAGATAAAGTTTTTTTTCTTTCTTAACATCTGGAGCCTGATGAATAATTACTATAATTAAACAAGAGGCCATTGTATATTTGGATATTTTTAAAGCTTCAAATGCCTCTCTGTGTGCAAGATTCACGTCGCATGCTCTTTGTTCTAAAGCATTCTACTGTGCAGCACTCACAGTCTGCTGAGGAGCCTTCATGGCCCGTGTTAAAAGTAGGTCGTTATTGCCTAATCTTCATCCCTCCATTATTCTGCTTCCCCAAAAACCCTTAATAAGCAAGCTCAGTGTTCCACTTGGGATTGTCCACCTGGGCCTTCCACACCTCATAGCTCTGGAGGGGAAGGAGCTGGACTGGGCATCAGGGATGACTTAGTGATCTTGATAAGTAATTTTACCTCAGTGGTTGTTAACTCTCCTAAGGATAGATTTTAGATGAATCAACGTGAGATAGGCAAAAGAAACCTATAGTCGGCCTTGTGGTGAAAGAACGTCATCTTACATTTTCTAAATACCTATTTCCTAACCAAATCATGTTAGTCTTATCACTATCCCCTCTTCTGGCCACCCTTTCAGGTTTATTCTCCTCAATATTAGAACATGTTCACTCCTGTGTAGAATCCTGGTGCTCTGCTAGACAGACTGACCTTAACAATGGGTTTATTATCCAAGAACTTGAATCTACAGAAGGACTTGGTATACCCAGGGTTGTGATAGAAGCCATGAAAATAAACCTAATTACCTAGAGCTTAAAGGGACTTTGGAACACCCTACATCTTCATTTCTTGTTGGGTTCACCATTTATTAAACTTCATGGATGTTAATCATTTTTTGGCAGGCAAGAAATTATAAAAATATCTGGATGCTCTTATAAAGAAATTACTTTATATTTCACAGTATTCTTTAAGTGCCTTGAGCTTGGTAGGTGCTAAGTAAATTCTTACCAGTTAATTGACTTGATTTCTGGATATTTTCTTATTCATTAGTTATGTTGGGCCTATCGAATCGTGATTCCAGAAGCAAAAATAAGTAGAAGGTGGATGGTGTGAGTAAAGCTGGATCAAATTAACATATGATGTAGGGAGATTTATGGTTAGTAAAAATCCTTGAAGTCTCTACTAGTGTTTAAATAAATATTTACTATTCTACAGAATATAATGTGGAGCTTGTTATAAGAGAATGAATGGTACCAACATTTATTTGGTGAACAGTCATTTTGCCTGTGGCATCCTGAAGCATTTAGGGTACAGTCACATCTAGGAATTATAGCTAATGACTGTCTTCATCTCTTCTCATTGATTCGGAAAGGGTTTTATGAAAATCATTGGATAGACATTCACCATTAAAGGTGTTGGAATGAAATCAGTTTTAGTATTTTGTGATTTTGTGTTTTAAAAATAATCCAGGTGAGGTTAATTAAAGCATATGCTCCATTTCAAAAACAGAAATCTGCTGGGACACCCGGGTGGCTCAGTGGGTTAAGTGGCTGACTCTATGATATCAGGGTTGTGAGACTGAGCCCTGGGATGGGCTCTGTACTGGGTGTGGAGGCTTCTTAAGATTCTCTCTCTCTCCCTCCACACACCCTCTCCCCCCAAGTATACGCTCTCTCTCTCAAAAAAAAAAAAAAAAAATCTGGGAGAATAAGCATTTAGGTAGCTATTGCAAAGATGAAAGTACTTATTTCTAAGGCAGAAAGAAAATAAATTTTCATATTAAGTGTATATATATTAAAACTGCATATATGCATATTAGATACACACAGATTTAGAGTTATGGCTCATATATCATGTTGGAGAAATCATGAAAATTATCCTTTGCAAGGAGTTACTGGGGCTGAGTGGCAGAATCTAAAGTAAGCGGATTCATTTATCCCCACAATGCATCAGAAGACCAGCTCTCATAAAAACTACTATTAACCTAAAAAATTAGGGTCAGTAAAAGCCTAGCTCTAATTCTCAAAACTCAACAAGCTGAACCGTTAGTCCCAATGAGCTCATCATGATAGATTAAAGACCAAACAAAGACATTATGAAATATGTGATTTTAATATGTTTGATCATATCACAGCAACCCCTTAATAACGTGATTTCATCATGGAACGTTGTGTTTTTCCTTAAACCCAAGAAGGCAGTTTAAAAGAATTTAACCCATTCTTGCATCAGAGCTGTAACTCTGTCTTACCTGATTGAATCTGGTAAAGGTGGCTGAGATGATGTTATTCTGGTACATCCTGTGACAGCAGCGATGACAGGAGCTACTGCTGTGCCTGAATTCTAAATGTCTGTTGCGTGCCCCCACCCCACCTGCCACTGGGATAGTAATAATGTCAAGGGCTAAACTGTAGGCTTGAGCTTCATCCTACACTACTCTAGGGATCACAGTAATTCCTACTTCCTTTTACAAGGTCCTAACCAACAGCCAACAATGAGAGTTTGCAGCAACCACGAAGCCCCTTCTTTCAGAATGAGTAATCTTACTTTTAAAACAGGAAAAAAGTGTGTAGCTCTGTTTGTTACCACCGGTGGGCCGGTCCATGCCCCACCAGATAGCTGACAAGAACAATTTATAGCTCACAAGAATGAGATCTCATGTTACCTCATGCAACACTCAACATAATCCTTGTTTTTATCATTACTTCCATTTCATGAGTGAGGAAACAGGAGTGGCTCATTTGAAATTCCCTACATTTTCCACCATGTTCCTGTTAGGGTCAATTCCGAAATTGTCAGAAACAAATAGGAAAGAGTGGTCTCATAGAGTCTTGGTCTCACAGTAAGACAACAAGCAATCCTCGTAGGTGATGGTTTCTCAGACTGCCATCTCTTTTAGTAATTACTCTCCTTTACCTGGAGCTGATGTTTTGATGGTTATTTTTTTGACCAGGAGCTAATAAAAAACAAAAAAAACAAAGAACTGAATATGTACCTCCAAGCCAATTGAGTGAGTTTGCTTTTTCCCAGTGGGGAAAGAGTATAGGGTGGGGCAAGCCTCTCCAAACTGGGGGACTGGATGGGCACCCTCATTGATGCCCAGGGCAGTTGAGACCAGCCCTGCCAGGACAGACCCTCTGAGAATAAAGGAGATGGACACGGAAGGGAAGAAACAACTCAATTAAAGTTGTTTTCTGTTTGGCTAACAACCAGTTCACACACTGAAAAAAAATTATTAATTATACTCTTTATCTATGAAGAATAGGACGTTGATTTAACATTCCATTACAAAGAGTACTGTGAGAACAAAGCTCTTGAGGGGCTCAGATGTTTCTGAGGACAGTTGGCATGAGAACAAAGCTTTGCTGTCCTGAACATTTTGAGACCAGGCCCAGATGGACACTGCCATGGTCTGAAAGTTTGTGTTCTCTAAAATTCTAATGCCCTATGCGATGGTGTTCGGAAGTGTGGTCTCGAGAGGAGGTTGTTGAGGCCATGAGGGTACAGCTCTCATGAGCAGGATTAGTGCCTTAGAAGAGAGACTCCAGTGAGATCCCTAGCCCCATCCACCATGTCAGAACAGAGAGAGAAGGTGCTGACTGTGACCCAGGAGGAGGGCACTCACCACATATGATCATGCTGGCAACATGGTCTTGGACTTCCTGGCCTTTAGAGCTGTGGGAGAGAAATTTGTGGTGTTAATTAACCATCCAGGGTGTGTTGTTGTGTTAGAGCAACCGAATGGAATAACAGGGACTGTGGACAGCTTGGCTTGTTACTAATTTGGTCCTTTAAAAATCATACTCTTTAAAGACTTGAACGTTTACATTGAAGAGAGTCTGAGCTCTGGGTGAGAGAAAGGTGGAGGGGAAAGTCTCATTTCCTGTCACAAGTCAGTCAGCTCTACCAGCCTCGAATAATCCACTTAGCCAAACTGGGCCTGCAGCTGCCTGGCCAATACTTCTTGGCAGTTGGTGGGGTGGTGGGGGAAATCTCAGCACCCCCTCTCCAAGGGTTTCATCCAAACATAATACTTCCTCTGTAAGAAGCGACAGGGTAAACACCGGTTTCTCCATCTTGTGACATTTCTACAACTCTCTGAGTCCCTCTTAAAGAGAATAGTGCCCTAGGCAAGCCTGCCTGGTCTGCCCTTAATTCACCTCTCTCTCTTCCTGACAATATGATTTATAGGAAAGACAATCTTGTATATCAGGTGTTTCCTGTTTCCAGTACCAGAAAGTCATTACTCGATTGCATATGTATTTTTGCAAGCTTGCGTAAGAAGAATGATCAAAAGTTTTGGACTACCTAGTTCTTCGATTAAGAAAGGAACGCTCTTCAGTTTTCTCTTTTCTTTCTTAAAAATTCAAATCTCCACTGAAATATTTCTTTCAACTAGGCAAGCCCACTCTTATCTCCTTCCCTGCCCTAGACAAGCATACCTACCCTATCTACATACTAAAACATATAATTAGGAGCACTGAGGAGAATTGTAGGGGACGATTACTATTTCTGGAAAGAAGACCTCATTTAATTTCAAAATTCACTCTAAGGAGATGGGTAAACCTTTATCCACCTCCTGGATATATGATCTCTAGCTATAGATAAGTCTTAATAACATTTTAATGTTCTTAATAACAACAGAAAAGACTCAGGCATTTGTAATGAAGGAATTTTGCTTATATTTATTTCCAGGGAACTTGTACCCGTTTGTTTTAGTAACATTTAAAATTGTTCAACAGAGGGGTTCCTGGCTGGCTCTGTCAGTAGAGCATGCAAGTCTTGATCTCAGGGTCCTGAGTTAGAGCCCCACATTGGGTGTAGAGATTATTTAAAAAATGTTCAACAGAAATTCTTCCTACCTTTGTTGGATAGTAATATTCAAACTGTTCTTTCTGGTGGCCGAAATCGTTTTTAAATTTCCATTATGAAGACATCCTATTTTAGTTTTAAATAAAGAAGTTTGGAAAAAGTTAATAATTGTTGAATGTAGGTCGCAGCTGCCTAAGTTTTAAAGTTATTCTTTGTAGTTCTCTTGAGTATGTTAGACAGCAAAAAAGTAGAATGTTTGATTTGAAATTTAATTTTCTTTAGACCTATCATCAGGAAAAATCCTCTCAGATTAGAAAACCTTGAATTCTACTGAAATAAGTTTCAGATGTGCTTTACTAAATTTAAAAAAGTCCTTGTCACATTTTTAATGAAGCTGCTAAAACACTTCATAAGCTGATATGTTAACTTAGTACTATGTTAAGTTCCTGTTGTACTTAACTCCACGCTTTCTCTGATAGTGTGGGTGGTCAGGCACAGCAACCCTCAGTTTCTTTGTGAATTAACCCCTGCTGGGTTCTTGGCGGTGGATTCTGAGCTGGCCAGGAAGTTGCTGGGCTAAGAACAGACTGGGAATAAGGGTAGGACAGGATCTGAGGTTGTCTGACCAGTTTCCACACCCCTCCGTTAGAAACGTTGGTTGTCTACTCTGGGCCGGCCACTGTTGTAGGTGCTGGATTACGGAGGTGAATAGACACCAAAGTCCTCTGTTTCAGGGAACTTGTTTTTCTAGTAAACAGTCAAAAAACAGTGATAATCATTATCACTGTAAGAAAACAAAACAGAGTCTTGTCATAATGACCAAGACACGATGGAAGGGCTCTGTGTGTATGTTTAGTTTAACGAAAGTTTACTTTAGTTATTCTTAAGGTATCACTTTGTTCTCTTTTTAAGAGAAGCATAGTTGATCCACAGTGATCCAGGTGTACAATACAGTGATTCAGCAGCTCTCTACATTATGCCATGCTCAGCGCAAATGTAGATCACACCTGTCACCAAACAATGCTGTTACAATACCATTGATTATGGTGTTTTTAATTTTCTTTGCATTTTACTCATGGCCTTTGTTTACTTTTCCAAAAGAAGTAACTAATGTAGTTTGTGAGCCAGGATGTAAAAATTCATTCCCCAGGTTCCAGGGGCATCTGGGTGGCTCAGTCCGTTAAGCGTCTGCCTTCAGCACAGGTCATGATCCCAGGGTACTGGGATCGAGCCCAGGACCATCGCATCATTGGGTTCCCTGGTCACTGGGGAGTCTGCTTCTCCCTCTCCCCTCTCCCCACCCCTGCTCATGTTCTTTCTCTTTCAGATAAATGGGTAACATCTTAAACAAAAAACAAAAAACAAAAACCCAGTCCACTTGTAGGGTGGTGGTGGAAAAGCAGGAAGAAGAGGGAAATAGAGTGAATCTTCCCACTGTGGTAATTTTCATTGCTGTTATAATGACTTTTTTTTTTTAAGCTCTGTTACATATATTTGCAAGTTACCGAAGTGAAATAGGAGAGCCCAAGTGTCTATGGTAGTAAGCATGGATATTACATAAATATATAATCGCTGATAAATAAAAACTAATAAAAGATTTGATCAAGCTGAAGTGTTTTCTCTAGTTAAAAAATAAAAACAAAAATAATGCAGGAATGGGCATCATAAAAGGAAGTTTAAGAAGCCGCAGTCTTTGAAGAGTGGTTAAATTAAAAAGTAACCACCCAGATTAAGAGTTATTTTTTTTTTTTTACCATTTAGCTCTTTGATGAAAATCAGCTCATCTAGCAGGAATGCCCATGTGGAGCCTTATTATTACAGTCAGACCCGTGCACAGCAGAGTCGTAGGATTTCCTGAGACGAGTCCCACCACCACGAGGGAGATGAATTCAGAGCAGTGTCTACGCTTCAGGTCATTGCTACAGTTAGCCTTGTCCTCAGCAGGACCTATTTGGAAAGGATTAATGTTTTAATGTTTATAAATGGTTACCATGATTTTATTGTGGGCTCTGAGCCACGAGTTGCTGAATCCATTTCACTGGAAAACACTGTTGTTCCCCGCTAATCTCAAGAGACCAGGTAGAGGGGACAGTGCTCTTGGCTCGAGCCCCAACATGGTGTGGGGAGGGTCTGTTACTTGAGTGCTGGGTCATCTGGTCCCCGTGTTTTACAGCCCCACAGAGGGGACAAATCAAGCCAGGAGCCACCTCCTCCGAGGCCCACAGGAGGTTCTGGTGAAATCCATCAGTCCTTTCCCCAGAAGGGCAAGTGGAGACAACACTGAAGCAAAGCATGGGATGGGAGAAATCTGAGAAGTGCCTCTTTCTGTTTACATCTCCGGTGGCTTAGGAACGCAGAGTTGTTCCGAAGCTCAAACAAAGAGACTGAGAAACCGCAGTAGCCTTAGAGGGTGACTGTGAATATGTGGGTTTCTCCTCAGTCACTTTAGAAGGGTCACATTGCTTAATGTGAAAACTCAATAGTCCTTGTAAGTTTCTAAAAACAAAATTCTCCTTACACCTGTGTCCTGAATAGCAATCAGATAAAGGCTCTTCTACTCGAGGGTTCTCGTACCGTTTTAAAGAGGAAATGATCTAATCTGGGACTATAAATAAAACCTAAATAAACAGACCTAAACAGCCCACTGAGATTTAAAAACGTGTCTTATGTGCATCCAGCCCTAGTTAATTATAAAAGAAAGAAAGGGACCAGGAGCCCAACCCTGAGCCAAATCAGGAAATCAAGGAAGTTTGTGTTCGTCATCTTGCAAAGTTTCACTGGGGGCGCTTTTGCCTTCCTTCCTCACAATCCCATCAGTGCCCTGCTCTCCCCTGGCTCCCTGCCTTCCAGATAAACATGCACACGTTTCATCCAACCCCTTGGCATCTGTTCGGTTTCTCTTCTCAACTTGCTTTCAACTCTGCTCGGTCATTAAGTAATCATTCACCTTTGAACAGATAATGACACACAGAGGGACTCCACTGACATGTGAGGTTCAAGACAGAAAGAAGCATCTAGGGGATTGGGCAGGTCAGTGGGGAGTTGGCAACTCTCAAAAACGACTTTCCCCCCCGCTGCCTGCTCAGACCCGCCTGCTCCTCCTCAGCCTGGCACTCGTCTGTCAGCTTTCTCTTCTGTTGTCACCATATACATGGCTTCGGCTGACCGAGGTCACTGGATTTCCTTTTGGCCTTTCTTTGTTTACCTCTGCATTCCAGAATCTTCAGAAAACTGGAAACCGTTCTGAGCTAGCAATTGCGAACATAGATGACGGAACACAGTAATATAAAAATAGGCCCTTTGCTGCTCCAAGTGTGGTTTCCAGAGCCTCGGCCTTGACATGATTCGGCAGCTGGTTGGAAATGCAAGGTCTTGGGCCCAGCCCACACCCACTGGATCAGAACATAACAAGATTCCCAGGGTATTCGTTGACATATCTCAGTTTGAGAAGTACTGCCCTGTCTCTCAATACTTACCCAGTAGTTACGTATAGATTATGGGCACTTTCTTCATAATGGAAAATTCCATGGTGACATGGAGACTTCATTTCACACCTAACCTTGAAAGAATGATTTAGGAAAGAAATATTAACGGTGAGTATTCATTTGAGGAGAGCTGTGATTTTTGTTTACCTGGGTATTTTTGGCTTATGGGATAGGAGGATGCTATTACCAGATGGTGGTATATTTGGAGGAAAGAGAGTTCAGTGTGAGGACAAGATAGATTTATAGCCAGAAGAATTTTCAGTGTTTTGGGGGGAGGGTTTAGGGTGCATTGTGGGATACAAAGAAAGTGAATGAAAAAGAAATACTTAGAAATCCAGCTTTGGGCTATGAAATCTCTTTGCGGTGTTAGAGAAGTCCGAGTTCCTCATGTGAGTTATTTCAAAGGTACGTTTTGATTTGTGGACCCTGTTTTTTGATGATGGCACCCAGTTTGGTTTTGACTACAGAAGTAATAGTTTCAGTAGAGTTAGGAAGCATTACACTTCAGAAACACCATTATCAGATTCAAGACTCTGGTCCTGGTGAAAGTCTATGAAATACACCACCGGGGAACATGATGTTTTAGGTCATGCTGATACGCTGAGAGCAAATTAGACGGTGATGAAAATAGTAGGTAGGGTCCAGGAGCACATCTCCACTAACTGCATCACCCCTGCCCCTAGTATTTGCGAGAGTCTGAAGAAGGATATATTTGTGCTTTGATCATTTATTTGCTGCTGATCATACCTTATCGTAGCATCTTCAGGACCAGTTTTTCTTGTTTTGTAAGTTACGTAACACTACGGTGTAGACCTGTACTCGCCTTTTGTATTTTATCACTAAGCATATTTTAGGAATTTTCCAAAAGACTATTTTCCAACATGTAAACATAAATGATTAAACATGTGAGTTTTCATTTAAAATTTTTTCATTTAAGTGTAATGAGTATACAGTGTTATATAAGTTAGAGGTGTGTAATGTAATGATTCAACAATCCTACACTTTTCTCAGTGCTCCTCAAGATGAGTGTGCTCTGAGTCCTCTTTATTTCACCCATCCACCCATCCACCTCCCCTCTGGCAACCGTCAGTCTGTTCTCTGTATTTAAGAGTGTATTTTTGTTTGGTTGTTTGTCTCCGTTTGTTCATTTGTTTTGTTTCTTAAATTCCACATATGAGTGATATCAGATGGTGTTTGTCTTTCTCGGATACCCTAGGTCTGTTTATGTTGTTGCAAATGGCAGAATTTCTTTCTTTGTTATGACTGAGTAATATTCCATCATATATAGCACACACTCCTCATCTTCTTTATCCATTCGTCTGTTGATAGATACTTGGTTTGCTTCTGTACTTTGGTATAGTAAATATTGCTACAATAAACATAGGATTCTCATTTTCTTTGGGTAAATATCCAGTAGTGGAATTACTGAGTCATATAATAGTTTCATTTTTAATTTTTCGTGGAATCTCCATCGTGTTTTCCATAGCGGTTGTACCATCTGCATTCCCACCAACAGCCCGCAAAAGTTCCTTTTCTTCATCCTGGCCAACGCTTACTTTCTTGTGTTTTTTATTTGAGCCATTTTGGCAGGTATGAGGTGATCCCTCATTGTGGTTTTGGTTTGCATTTCTCTCATGATGAGCAATATTGAGCATCTCTTCATGTGTCTGTTGGCCATCTGGATGTCTTCTTTGGAAAAATGTCTGCCTATTTTTAATTAGATTATTTGTTTTTTTGGTGTTAGGTCATATAAGTTCTTTAGATATTTTGGATATTAAACCCTTACTGGACATACCGTTTTGCAAATACCTTCTGCCATTCAGTAAGTTGCCTTTTTGTTTTGTTGATGGTTTCTATATAAAAATATTACTTTAAAAAAATAATACTTTTTAAAAGCGTCCTTCATTAAAAGTGTAAAAACATAACAGTTGAGTGGCTATTTGTAACTCTGGTTTATTTGGTCGAGAAATGGCAGGATCTAGAAATTGATTCTTTTCCCCCTGAAAAAAAAATGAATCTCCTTTGACCCATTGTATTTTTTGAAGATGGCTACAAATACCTTTCCCATCCCATGTGCTTTTCCTGCAGTGTGACTTTGACATTCTTTCCAACAATAGTTGAAGTCTGCATTGCTTTCCTTTGGTATCAGGCAGGCTTTTATGACTGAACCAATGGCGTGTTGAGGATGTAGCTCTCTCTGAATCTGAGGCTGGATCATAAAAAACCATTTCAGTTCTGCCTTGCTGGAATCCTGGAATATTTCACTCTTCACTACTTATTCTTTAAGCTTTTAGCCTCAAAGTAAGCAGTGCTACTATGATGAATTCCAAACCAGCCCAGATAGAGTGCATGGAGAGGCCCTGAGACTCTGGATAACCCAGGCTTTCACTGATGCAAATCCACCAAATGAGAGACCTTGAGTCAGAGCTCTTCAGTTGAATTCTTGACCCATAAACCCCATGAGAAAAGATCAAAGAATTGTTCTTCTTTGAAGCCACTAAGTTACTGCTTACAAGTATTTTATTGCTTCCTGGCTAACAATGTTTTGTGTTCTCACGCCAGTTTTTGGTGCTGATGTCTAAATATGAGATAATGCTACTATTGGTGAACTGGGAATGGTGTAAGTGGTAAGGAAGGTTTTGAAAAGAAAAATGGAGGACGGTGGAGGTGGGATGTTGGCCTCCTGGGGACAGTGGCAGAAGAAAATGGAAATCATCAGTACAGGAGAGCCTTTGGTTGGGGCATTTATAGAGCAAGGAGAATTTATGTAACAGAAAATTTAGGTAACAGAATTTGGGGGCCAGATCATAGGGGTTACTAGGAAGCAAATTGAATTTTGACTTTGATCTCTAGACAAGGAGAAGTGATCGACATTGCATTTTGTGGGTGTGCGTGTGTTGGAGGGAGGATGGTGGTGCTTATGTAATTGCTGTAGCGCAGTTATGATTGGACATGGTGTGAAATGCATCTGATAAACTTCATCACGATTCCCATCTGAATACAGTACCAGAACCTGCTCTTTCATGCTCCGTCTTCATAATTTGTTTTTCAGGTGGCAAGGGCACATGCTCGCATTTCATGAAAGCCGAGGGAATATTGCTCACAGCTGTATTTGGGCCACTCTTACACTCCAGAGATTTCACTCCCTTTTTTCTATTTTTATAACCATCTTTGTCACTCTCACTTCTTTCCTTTTTCCCCTTTCAGATTCAGCTGCAGCCGTATCCAATAAAACACAGTGACAGAGAGATGGATCTTAGAGAAAATCTGCTGATTGCTCTCTCTAAACCTCAACTGTAAACAATAGAAGGACATTTGTTTCTCTGTCATGTTTCTTTCAGTACATAAAGATGAAGAACCAAATCAATGTTTGAGAAAAAGAAAAAAGAGAAATGTTAGCGTTGTCTCCTAGTTGGCTTTTTGGTGGTCATTCTCCCTTAGAATGGGCTTGGACATTTTGCCCGTCTCTTTCACCAGGGACAAAAGAATTTCTCTTCCTCTAATTTTCAAGTTTCTGGGTGAGGAGACTCTAGAGAAAGAAGCCAAAGCCTAATTATTGACAGATGTTGACTTACTTTATTCCTCTGATTCTATGAAGTACCATAGCCAGAATATGGGGTCCAAATAACATCTCAGAAATGATTATATGTGGAGTATTCAAGAATATGCCAAGTCGTTGGTTTTGTAAAAATCTAAATATGAAACAGTTCGTTATTTCCAGAAGAGCCAGGATATTAACAAACTGAGGTCCAATGCTCCATCTTCCTTTATCACCTGTTGCTAGCCCCCAGCCAGTCATTGACGTAGACCCTGGAAAGCTCTTTTGGGTTCACCACACAATGGGGTTGTGTCTCAGTTGAGTTTGGGTTGTGTAGGTGCATGCTCTGCCTTGGTAAAGATCACTTAGCTCCACCTGGACACCAGCGTTTCTTCTGCTTCGGAACAGGACCTTCATGTTTGTCCTTTTTGCAGCTGGAAAAGGCGTCCCTTGGTCAGTAATGTAAGGCACAGAAAGGATGCTTTTGTGCTTTGTGGCAGGTGAGTGATTCGGGTCCCTTGGGGAGGCAGATGGACAAAGATCCAGACAGCAGTACAGATGGATAATTTAGGCACCATGCGGTCCCTTGGGGTTTGTACTGCTGGAAAACATTTTCAGCCCCAAGTAATAAAAATGACAGACAGTCACTCAGCCTACATGGAATTGTACCCTGTCATCTTTAGTCAGGAAAATCTCCCTCTGAAGTCAGTGGGGGGTTTTAGACTGAGAATGGGCATAAAATGTGCTCCTTTAAGTAAAGACAATGGAATTAATGATTAGCTGAGCAATTCAGAGCACATTTTAGTAGCATGGATAAGAAATTATGGAAATTGCACAATTTCTCTTATAAGTGCATCATCACTTTACTTGGTATCATGGTAGCCACCGATTTGTTTCTGAGGATGGATTTAACTGGCTTATTCATAGAATTCCACAGGGAAAATTGCTTTTCTTTTCTTCCTCAAAAAGTCTATTAAGAACCTCATTCTATCACCGAGTTCTGGCTATTTGAGAGCAGCGTGAAGTACCCAAAGGGGATTTAAAAATAATACCCTTTACTTAATTCTTTGAGGATTTTTGCATGGAGTTAACATTGGCAATGAACGTGGTTGCTGGGACTCAAATGTTGTTCCCATGGAAGAAAGGAAAAACCAGAATAGTTACAGGAAGTCATTGGAGAGACCCAGAGCCAGATCCAGTCTCCTAATATGTGGTCTAAAGATAGGAGAAGCTCTTCTTCTTCCTTCCTCTGATACACAGGCATGATAGCCTCCTTCAAATGCTGAGGGTGACGGCTTAACATTGTTGCTTATCCTCAAAATATAGGTATTTTGTAAGTTAAATTTCTCTTTCAACTTCCATAGTTTACTTTTGGTGGTTATTTACGATGAGATAAATATATGTAACATATGTGTTACATGTGTTATACATATGTTACATATACATTACACACATATATATAAGCGCCCCACAATGTCCAACACATTTACACCTTAGAATGAGCACTTTTTTTTATATTTTAGCGACAGTGGTACAGGATTGGTACAGGATGGGTGAGATGTTGGAAAAGGGCAAGAACTGTTTCTTGGATGCTTCAGGGTTATTTATTTGTTTGTTTATTTTAAGGATTTTATTTGAGACACACAGAGAGCGCTCACGCGTGCGTGTACACGCGAGCACGGGGGGTGGGTGGCAGAGGGAGAGGGAGAAGCAGGCCCCCACCGAGCAGGGAGCCCGCCATGAGCTCCATCCCAGGACCTCTGGGATCATGGCCTGAGCCAAAGGCAGATGCTTAACTGACGGAGCCTCCCAGGCACCCCTGGATGCTTCAGGGTTTAGAGCTCCTTCTTAGACTTCTCTTTTATTTCTCCCCTTGGTCTGTTCTCTTTCTCCATCACTGAATGTTCAGTGAATTTCCCAGTAGAATTAAGTTGGATGAGGGGCGTAGTTAAGTGCCTCGTCTCCTCTTCACTCTGCCGCACTCTGGGACAATACACTGTTGGGCGCCAGCTCCTGGTACCCAGTGGAGGAACTGGAATACGTGAGCCACATTGGGTTGTCCCTTCACTGAGTTGCACTGCTGCGGTCTGCCTTCATCCCTTCTCCTCCACGTGCAGGTGGTGTCCTGGGATTTAGACATCCGTTCAACTAGAAGTTCGACTCAGATTTTTATCTTTCCTTTCGTCAAGTTCGTTCTGGTTCTGCAAAATCTTGGGTAAAAGTGCCAGTAGTCCACTCATCTTGCCAGAAAATGTTGACATGATAGGTTCCATCTTCTCTGCATCGGGTAAATAGGGTAGTGGATTTTCATGCACAAGTGGCAATGAGCAAACGAACAGAGATCGTTGGCTGGGATGCCATCACATCGGACCCAGCCCAGACGAGGACCTCGACCCAAACTACAAGGTCTTGGTATTCAGTATGAAAATGGATCTCTCTGAATCTCTTCCACCTGCTGCCTGATGGCAACTTGTCCAGTTTTCTTTGGAAAACAGATGATTCCCAGCTAAAAGTCTGGCCATTATTTCCTAATGCCCTTCCCATCCCAGTGGCTTAAATTCCCGCCAGAATCCAAGTGTAAAAAGGAAGTGAATAAAACAGATGCCATTGCTCCTCAGTTCTTGCTTTGGGGAGTGGAGTGAGCCAGGTCCAGACACTAGATCCCGGAGTAGTCGGTGCTCTTGGGTGCTTCTTTTCGGACCTGCGCGCTGTAATTACAGAAGAGAGACATCACCGCGGAACCAGATCCGAGGTGCTGTCCAGTTGAAAAGGTCACCGCTGCAAATGAGCAATTAGTGCTCCCTGCTGCTGCGGAGGCTTTGGCTGCAGAAGGAGCCGCAGGAACACAATGCCCAGATAAACCAGCTTTGTGATCCGCTTGTCACAGGTCCAGTTGTTAGGGGGCTGCCCTGAATCACAAAGGACAATGCCCTTAGGATTGGGGAAAAGGGAAATGGGGAAAATGCCGCAGTCAACAGAACAATAGAAAGGGATGGTGTGTGTGTTTGGGGGGGTGGGGCAGGGATGGGGTGGACCAAGCACAGGGGCTTTGAAGCCTCATTAGAAACCTTAAATATTTGGGAGCTGCTTTCTTTGGCAGTCTCAGAACTCGGCAGCAAAGCTTTGTTGCCTCCTAAATGGGGATTGGAAAAAAATGGCGGGGAATGCCAGGGTGAAATCGACTGTGTTATTAGCACTTTCTCTAAGAATCAGCTGCTTTATTAGGGATTGTCCTTAAGATGGTTTCATTTAAAACCCAGAACCTTGGCTTTGTTTTAATAGGGGTGGAAAGTTGAAGCACTGAAAAGAATTAGAGGAGGGCTTTGCGGCAGCCCTCACCTGAGGAGGGGTGGGCTGTGGAAGGAGGGATGGGGAAGGAATGGCCTCCCGTGATCCTGGGCCTGTCCCAGCCCCCGACCCTCCCAGACCCCACAATGCAGTGGGCAGAGGGGGTGTTCTTGTGAGTCTCTCCGGAGCTGGATGACCTTGAGGAGGATGACCTCCTCTCCAAGGTAGCCTGATAGAAACTTCATTTCTTTGCCCACTTCAGTCAAATCCACAGAAAGAATGAAGACAATTCTCATCTAACCAGCCCCAAAGGCAAGATTTTGTGGGATATTACAGACAAAGCCCTGAAATTGCATTTGACAAGAGAGGCCCCAAATAGTGAATCATCTAAGGTTTTGACACATGAATCCAGATCTTCCCTTTGTATTATGAGGTACGCTTTCAAATTGTAAGGTGAGATGATCAAGCTGAGTTTCATGCAGGGGAGGGAGGCAGCTGCCTCTCCCCACCCTCTCCTCCTTAGGGTGTCTCCTTGAACACATAATAGGCACTGTTTTTACATAGGCTCAGTCTTTTTGATTCCACAGTGGGAGATCATGGATCTTCGCACGCTCAGAGCCATCAATACATGCCTCTAAGATGAATCTAGAAGTTGCTCAGAGTCATACGGGAGGTGATCTCAGGAAAAGCCATTGTGACTGTTCTGTCTTCAACTCTCGTGTATAAACTTGTGTGAAGTTCTGCGCAGACTTTTTCCATGTGTTTGTGCATGTAAATCTCTCATGCCAACTCCTAAATTGTGTTCTCTCTCATCTGTGTTGGCTTGGGGAGGTCTTTTGTTGGCAGGATTGTTTTCTCTCCCTGGCAAGGGTCAAGGGGCTGAGGGGTCCGTTGAGAAGGGGAGAGCCAGCCAGGAGGCAAGGAGTGCACGGAATGGGTAATGCAGAGCAGGTCAGGTGTGCAGGGCGAGGAAGGGAGCTCACTCATTTCTACTGATACGTAGCAACGTGGCTTCTCCGCTCCCCCCACTACCCCCTGCCCCTGCCCTACCCTGCCTCTGCTCATCTCTGCTGGGGATTAAGTTAGCAGAGCTCTGTACTCCCTCTTTTTTTTTTTTCTTTTTAAGATTTTATTTATTTATTTGACACAGAGAGAGAGAGAGAGTACAAGTAGGCAGAGTGGCAGGCAGGGGTAGAGGGAGAAGCAGGCTCCCTCTGAGCAGGGAGCCCAATGAGGGACTTGAACCCAGGACCCTGGGATTATGACCTGAGCCAAAGGCAGACACTTAACCGACTGAGCCAGCCAGGCGCCCCTGTACTCTCTCTTCTTGCAGCTCTTTAAAAAAATACATTTCCCTAAATTTGGTGTTTGAGATTCCATTGTTCTCTTCTTATTACGCAGCTTGTCTGAGCCTCATGGAGGTGGAGGCGGCAGTTGGTGCTAACTTCTTGGCACCAAGAGCCGGTTTTTTCAATCGAGGCTTGGCTCTTTTTACTGAGGCATTTTGTTGTCAAGCCCTGGGTTGACAGCGTGGAGTTACTATCACTCTTCCAACAAGAACTAAGTTTATAAGCTTGTAATTAGTGTTCAGTGCTTAATATTTACACAGAGCTTTACAACGTTCAAAACATTCTCACAACAACAACAAAAAGAAAACGTAAGCAAAAGAAAACAAAAGCACATTGGAACAGGGATATGGAATGATAGGAAGGCATAGAAAACCTAAATGCCACACACACACACACACACACACGCACACACACACAAATGAAGCCGCCCTTCTTTCTGAATAAGATTGAAGGACTTTTTAGATAATCACTGGGAAATTCCTGGAGCATATTCTTACTGGCTTTTATTCAAGAATCATTTCTTCTCCTATTCTAGAAGTAACATTATTCAAGAACATTATATTGAGTCTAGGTAGTGACACTTAGGGGTTTTGGCCGTGGAATTTATTATGTGTGTAGAGGAGGAAAAAACATTTTTCTTCTGTTCTTCTGTGTTCTTGGCTGAGACCTATGTAATAAAAGACAGATTAACAAGGGAAAAACAGATTATTTATCATTAACATGTGCACGTCATGTATATGTGGGAGATAGCAAGGGAAGAATGAGTACATCTCGGATGTGGCTCAGTCACCAGACTCAATACCGTCCTTAGTTAAAGTTCCCCAAAAAGGTGTAGGGGTGTGTGTGTGTGTGTGTAGCGGTAGTTCTGAAAAGTTAGGAGGAAGGCAAGGGTAGGGTTCGTTATGCAGATTTAAGATGTATTCACCATAAATACAATTTTCTTGTGATTTGGAATCCTCTTCTTCCTTGGAAATAGGTGTTTCATTTATAAATGTAGATGTCCCTTATTAAAGGGTAACTTCTACTCTGTTCTCAGAGCTTCTCCTAGTTCTCAAAATAAACCCCTTAAGAGAATCCTTAAATCAAAGAGGCATATTTTGGGGTGGTATGTTTTGTTGCCCTTAATATTCAATAGGGTGCCTCTGCTCAGGGTCCTGGGTCTTTGTCCTTTTTCTCTCTTTCCTTTTTCTTTTCTTCCTCTCCACGTGGTGTATTTCTTTTCATTTGGTGTATTTTAACATTTAAATTCATAATCAAAAAAATTTTAAGGGTAAGATTGCTCGTAAAAGCAGAATTTCCCATGAGTCCTCTCTAGGCCAAATTTCCTCTGAATTCATCACCAATCTTTCCAGATTGGTGTATATTCTTCAGGATCACGTTCTTTGCATATCTATGTGTGTGTAGATGTGTGACAATGTGTGGACAAAGATAATATACAATTCGTAAATTTTCATTTTAAGATTTTTTTTATTTATATGAAAGAGAAAGAGCATGAGGGAGTGAGCATGAGCAAGGGGAGGGGCAGATGGAGAGAGAGAGAGAAAACTCCTGCTGAGCAGGGACCCCCCCCCCCCCCACATGGGGCTCGATTTCAGGACCCTGAGATCATGACTTGAGCTGAAGGCAAATGCTTAACCAACTGAGCCGCCCAGGTGCCCCCAATTTATGAATTTTTAAAAGAATACTAGTGATAGCTAACATTTGTTGAATACATATATTCCAGGCACTTTAAGCATGCTACATTTGATCCTCTCAAAAACACTATGAAGTTAAAGTATTATTTGTATCTGGATTCTACTCATAAGAAAACTAGGAACCCAGAGAGGTTAAGTAACTTGCTTAGGGTTCTACAGTGGCAGGGCCAGGATTCGTGACCAGGTCAATACTTGCAACTTCTATGTTCGATTTTTCTCTGACATTGATGATAACTTTAGGTAGAAATTATATTCTATACAAGCAACAAAGTCTCTGGGAGCTGCTTCTATTCCATTGCATTCCAGACTACTTTATTCTTTTAAGTTATCATCTACTTCTTCCTTTTAGGGATTGGCCATATTCTATTTAGCCATTCCCCATTGCTAAAAGTAACAATTTTTTGGTTGTTACTAGTTTTCACCACAAATACCTACAGCAAAGCTTTGAATTAGTATTTTCACGAACATGTATGGGTGTTTTCTCAATGACAGAAGAGATGTGAGGATTTCTGCCTTGATAGAATATATATTGCCAAGCTGATTTCCAAACATCGCACTCATTTCCATTTCAGAGTATTGTGTGAGAGTACATATTTCTCTTTTGTCTTGTCAACTTCTGATGTTATTGATGTTTAAAATTTTTGCCAACTGGATGAGAGAAAACTTTAAGTCCTATTGTTTAAACCCGCTTTCTTCATATGCACATTAGTCACATTTTCCACACTTCAATTTTATTTTTATGTTTTGCTGTCGTGAGCAGCTGCTCTAAATTTTATTGCAGCCAGGATTTTTCCTGCCATCCCATCTGGGGGTGCATCTGGGGGTGCAAAATAATTTATTAATTATTGCACTTACCCATATCCATCACAATGACTAGCACACATTCAGTACTAAATAAATAATGATTAAATACGTAATCTGAATTTCATTGACTTCTGACTCTACCTCCTTCTCTAGGCCCTTGAACTTCGTAAAAGTATCTCTCCCCAAGTACATCTAGGTCCCACACACATGCTAGTTGAGTCATAACTTTCGATGGTCTCACTGCCTCTTGGTGCTGCTCTCAACTTCAGGCCCTGTGGTGGCTCCAGCTCCTCTCCCAAGCATATGCTTCCTTCCCAGTGGTGGTATCAATCACAGGGACTGCCTTAGGAGATGCCCTGACTGTGTGGCCAGGACTGTGCAGTGGTCTGAGCCAGTGCAGCAGGAGAAGAGGAATGGCCTATTCCATCTTCATCATTTGTTAGAGGACTCTCACAGCAGTGTGTCCTGCATCTTGCGTCCCTACAAGTCTAAAGAAATAGTTTTTTTCAGTGTTTACCTCTAGTCTCTCTCTTTTTAAAGGAAATACATTTTTAGGAGGCAGAGTTTTTCTCCTGGGATCGTTTCTTTTGCCCTCCAAGTAACTCCAGCTCCACAAAAATATGCCTACTTACCAGTTCATCAAACAATTGCAGACATGCCTGAATGCCATAGATAGTGGTGTGCTCTTAAGCCTTGTCATCTCCCCAGCTCCCTGAAATCTCACACTTTGAGAGTTAGAAAACACAATTATTCATAAAATTGTTTAATTAGAGGCAAAGGATTAAGGCTCACAGTACTAATTTTGAAATACTTTTGTAAGGAATATTTTGGTAACTTTTAAAAGGAGATTTCCATATAAAATATTTCTTCATTTATTCTGCAAAAAATGTATTTGATGCCTAAGATATGGTGGCGCTGGGATATAAGCACATAGCCATGTCTTCAAGGGGACGATAAAGATGCAAAAAAGAATTGAGTGTAACCAAACAGCACATACTCTGATGGTCTGGAGAAGGATTTGGAGGGGCCACAGTGGGGAGTGTGGTGAATTCTATTACGGGGAATCAGGTAACTCTCACTGTCAAGCTGATGGTTCAGCTAAGAGGATCCTTTTTTATCTTTAGATATGGGTAGCTGAGGTTAAGGTGACTTTGCTGTTGTCAAGCAAACTTCAGCCATGATGACTGAGAGTAGCTCAAAAAACATCTATCCCCCTAAACTGACATTGAGCCTGAAATTAAAACCAAACCACTTCCACTAAATGTGAGGACATTTTTAAAGCCTCTGTGATGCGAATTTCATAAATATTATCCTGGGGGGCCTGGGTGGCTCAGTGGGTTAAAGCCTCTGCCTTCGGCTCAGGTCATGGTCTCAGGGTCTTGGGATTGAGCCCCACGTCGGGCTCTCTGCTCAGCAGAGAGCCTGCTTCCCCCTCTCTCTCTGCCTGCCTCTCTGCCTGCTTGTTATCTCTATCTCTGTCAAATAAATAAATAAAATCTTAAAAATAAATAAATAAATAAAAAATAAATAAATATTATCCTAAAATGCTCTGCTGTAACAGGAATATTGAGATAGCATGAAATAAAAAAGACTTTCAAAAGTCTCTCAAAATCTTGTAGTAAATCTGATGTCAGAGAGGCCATCAATCTCATTTGCCTAGCGTAGGGATTGATCTGTGTCTTTATATATTCTCTTTAATGTTATGGATTTAATATTACATTCTGGGCTTTTGAAATTGGGCTTTAAAGGAGTAGAAAACAGTTTAAATGAGCTCAAGCTTTTCAGATGTTTTCTTTCTTTAAGTTCATAATGAAAAAAAATTTTTTTTAAGAGATACTTACATTTGGAGGGTGAACAGGAGAATGCCAACATCTTTGTGATGGTATTTGTTTTATTTTGAAGGTCAGGGGTTAACATATGGGTATATTGTCCTGGAATTTTTAAGAAAGTAGCTTAAAACTTATATTTTCTAATTTTAGATGTTTCCAAGTGAACCTAGAAAAAAGCAGGGTGGAGATAAGAGGTTGGCACGAGTGAATATTAGTTCTTTGAGAGATACATGTTTACAGACCTCGTTTGTTTATTTCTACAACAAAAATAATGAACATTTACTGTATACTAGACAAGTGTATGAGGTAGCACATGACAAGATAGGATTTTTTTCTTTTTAAAGAATTCATAGTCTACTTCAGTAGTTGTAGACCTGACTATTATAGTAATTATAGTGCAGAATAAATACTCTGTTACTAGCTGGTCTTTTACTAAACTAGAACTACAGACAAAAGATTTGCTATTGGAGCTTAAAGGTGGGGATTACTGACCTCTCATTAACAACTGAAGGTTGACTTAATATTGAAGGTGATGTTTTATGGAAAACAAGTATATGAGTTTTTTGTTTTCTCTAAGAAAAAAAGGCAATTATAAAACCCAGGAAAGAATAAAGCAAAACAAACACAAGGAAATAATCCAAATATAGAACAAACTCAGATAAGAAATGCTTTCTTCTAATTAATGATTTTTAAGAAAAAGTCATTCATTCGACTGAGCACTTAGTTCTCTTAATCCTTCTCTTTTAAATGGTACAAAAGTCATGACTTTGGACCTATGAATAAAGAAATATAATCCTGGCACCCTGCTGAGCTTTGCTGTCAACACCAATTTACCTGTCAGATTAATCCAAACACTTTGATTGGTTCTCTCTTCACCTAGCTAAATCCTCATCTTCAGGTTAAAAAAGAATACCCAAAGAAAGTCAGCAGTTTTGTTAACATTTAGCATTAACTAAATAACTAAAGACAGTAAGATTAAGTTAGTTGTCTCTGGGAAACAGGACCTTGGTGTGGAGAAGAGTCAAGACAAGGACGATTTTTGAGAATTTAAAATGACTTCTGCAGTACTTTATGTTTTTTAAAAACAGTGTATGTATTACTGTGGTTTTTAAAAGAAGCCTCATGAAAACCCTAAGAGATATCATTTATTAAATTAGTTCAATGCAAAGAATCATAATGATTCAAAATGACCACATTTAGCTCTAGGAAACTTGAAGATCTACAGAGTAGTACACTTTCCATTTTTTGTTTCTAGTAATACTATACCCAGTACTTGTCATCCTCAGTGTGGTACATGTACTATGCCATGTAGTTTTGTGTTTTTAGTGTTTTAGAGTTACTTCATACTCCTTCAGTCCATCATTCCTTTTTTTTTTTTCCTACCAAACTGAGTGGTAGGAAAGAAGAAATGGAAGAAATAAGGTTCAGTAGCCATTTGTCCAGAAGGTAAATGGTTACAAGTGCTTTTGCTACTAAATTATGCTAATCCACTCTGTAATCCAATCACCATTTTCTAAATGACAAGGGACCCTAGTGCCAAAGGAACTGTAGTCAATTTTCTCTTTTGTCCCAATAGGTCAATTATTCTTTTTTTCCTGAGGTAAAAGAATAACTTTCTCTGGAACTTGTGAGGGCTCTGAAATGCACACCACCCACTGGATCTGCCAAACTATTATCACTCCATTAGAACCAGCTGAGATCATAATTACCTAAGAAATACCATTCTTCAATCCACGTTCCAGGATGTCAGTGACTTCAGGCACCTCAGCTCATTCAAGAGTCAAGGATCATATATTCTGCCCTTTATTTTCCCTTCAGACTTCTGTGACTCCACATGCTGAAGAATCCACAGAGCATTGCCTTAGAGTTACTTAAGGGGAGAGAAAACCCAACCATTCAGAACTAATTCATCTATCTGTCATGGAATCCATAAGAAAAATGGTATGAAACTTTTCTATCTTGAAGAAGCATGAGAATTGCTTACACTTTGGTTCCTGAAATGACACCATACACACAGAGGAAATTGGATAGGGCTCTGGACAGGGGTTTCTCATTATTTGGATGAGTAAGAATGCATAAAGATCCAGGAATATAACACAAATAGAAGGCACACACTTCTTAACATTAGTGATACTCTGAGTTGTAGCCACTATGAAATGTGAGTAGAAGATTGAGATAATTTCTCCCAAAAGAATTGCTTATAAGTATTGTTGTTTTCTTCTCTGTGTTTCTACCTTAGGATACTATTTACCTTGTTTGAGAGGGCTTGGGGGGGGGGGGGAATGTGTGTGTGTGTGTGTGTGTGTGTATAGAGGAGAAGGTGTCTTGATTGGCTTTGAAGTGTCCTTCTTACATAATCAATATCATTCTGGCAAGAATTGGCTCTAGTATCCAGCCCTCATTGTTAGGGCGACTTTATCCGGCACATTTCCTCAGTCTCTGAACATTCAAAAAAAATGTTATCAGTGATTTTTCATCTTTGAGGGTATTTGGATTTGGAAGACTGTCAAAATGTATTTGGAGCCAAGCCTGATAAATAAATAGGTTGGTGATGAATCTGAGAAATAGAATTGAAAAGTAACAAAAAACAAATGATCTTAAAATGGTTTTTTTTTTCTTTTTAACAATGTACATTTTGGAATAAATAAAGTATATAAAACCCCAGTGTGACTCAAAACAGGGCTTAAATTTGTTCTCTGTAGAAAGAATGGGCATCAGAGGCCCCCCTCCCTGAGGAAATGCCAGGTGGGTGGCAATGTTATTTATATAGATGAATAACTTGGGAACTTTGACAGTACTCTCATCAGATAAATGGAGGATATTATTCTTGAGATAAAGCCTTCTGGCTCCTTGTCTCCAGTTCCAAATTCTCTAGTAATCACCTGGCCTTCACAGCAAATGTCATTAACCTGGGGAAAGGAAAAAGGAAATTTGATCTACTTCAGCATCTTGGGTAGAGCCTGTCAGATGTGTAGACAACAGACAGCTGTGGAAAAGGTCAAAGAAAGCAAGCAAATTGTGAACACTAACTCTTCCCCTCCCTTTCCCACCAAATCAAGTAGGGTTCACTTATACTCCAAAGACATTTATGTACTCTAAAAGTAATTATGTAAAAAACTTTTTTTTTTTTTAATGCAGTAAAGAGAGAATGGAAAAGCTGCAAAAGAATCTATTCTTCATAATAATCTAACATTTTTCTTTCAGGAGAATTTTGTTACCTCTCAAGGTGAAACAAAACAAAACAAAAGAAACCCCACAACTATATCAACATCCCTCTCACTCCCCCCTTTCCAGAATCACACCTTACAAGTTATTTCTTGATTTTCCAAAACATTTGATTTGCTTTTGGCCCTAGTCGATATATATTTCAAGAGTAGTTGTTAGTTGTGCAAATATTAGCCATCTGCTTGTCCTGAAACAGGGAGTAATATATTAAAAAGAAAAGAATAAAATGACTAACATCACTAAGCTGGAAGAAAAAAGTCAGTAAAAGAAGTCAGAGCTGAGAGGGGTACTCAAATTTGACTCACAGCCCTTACATTGACCTTGGTGCTATACAACTATCACTGTAGGAATTGTGTTTGCTCTTTTAGATCTGCTTTTTGTCTGGGAATGAAAACATATTTCATGAATCCCTTTCCATAGTAGTTTAGAGACATTCTTACTGGCATATCATAATGATGTGATTATTGAAAATTGTATAAATTCTTTCATTCCTTACTGCTTTATTCTATGTGTTTCTTTTGCTTACTTGTCAGTTTTAGACTTTGACTTATATTTTAGGGCCATAAATACTTTAGTTTTGGTTCAATAAATCCAATTTTGTAAAACTAAAGAAGACAATCAAATCAAACCAGCAGAACAAATGTGGAGTCACATAGCATAAACTCAAGCTTGAGTGATACCAGTAGGGTAAAGTGCTCTAATTTGTGCATGTATACACATATTAAGAGGGAAGTTTTTGTCATATTAACCCTGCTGTAAAGGAATGTCTGATTTTCACACTTGGAGACTTGGAAGAAAAATTTATGTCTTCCAGATTTGCCATATAAGGTCATGAAGTAGTTATTATTTATAAAATGCATTTTATCTAGATGGTATTGTCTTTTAAAATAAAAGGGTTTAAAATAGATGTTGACAGGGAGCAGATGGTGACAAGCAGAATTTTTTAATATAAGTAAAAAATTTGAAAGCCTGCATGAATTGAACACGTTCATGAACTTGTTCCTGTCATGTTTTGCTTCTTTCGTGCTTATGTTGTAAGCATTTTTTTTTTTTTGAAGGGTTTTGTCTTCTTGATTGGGAAATATTACAGGATTGTAAAGCAGGCGATATCCTATCAGGAACTGAATTTTTCTTTTGTCTGAGAAACACTTGTATAAAAAGAGGAGCCTAACAGCGATGCTGGGTGTAGAAGCTCTTAAGTTTATAGCCTAGTTATAGTGTTGGGCGGAGGGGCCTCAGGCTAATCCTCTGGGGTAATTCCTCAATGCTGCAGTGCTAGACTCATCTATTCTGTACCAACATTGCCAATGATCTGAAGTGTGACCAGGCAAATTATACAGTGATTTTTAAATTCCAGAAGAATGTCACTGGCTTCTGACAAATTCTGTAGTGATCAATGAAATTTCAATGGTACATAAAATTTAGTCCTGTGGCTAAAGTAAAAAGTCTGGAATTCTCTACAGTTTGAGGAATAATTATTACCAGTGCATGGCGCATTTTCACACCCTTCTTGATTGGCATCAGCACTGTTTTGGAAAATAGGCAAGTTTGTTTTGGTTTCTGGGAAGACATTTTATTCTACACTGTGATGGTGGACTTAGGTACCTTTCTTCTAAATGCAACAATTACAGGTGACATTAGAGCTAATTTGCCATAACTTTGAATCTTTCCAGAGGTAAATAAGATGCCGTGTTGTGGTCTGGCTCCAGTATATTAAAGGATGTGTTTCCATCTGGATCCTTGGGCATTAAAAGGGAAATTGAAAATAAGGCCCATGATAGTGGTCGCATGACTGCTAACGGAAGAACGTGGGTATTTCCGATAAATCTGTTTTCCTTTTGTTGCTTTATGAGAACAGATGAGGAACTTAGACCTCACTGCAGGGCATTGTAAAGAGCACTGGATGTGAAGCCAAAAGTCTTAGGCTTAGGGATACTTCCCTGCTGTGAGAACATTGACCGATTGCTGAAGCCCTTTGTGTGTTTTTTTCATGTACCAAGTGAGAATAAATAGTATCTTCTCTACCTCTGTCATGGTGTTGTAGGAGTAAAATGGGGAATTAAAGGAATGAACGAGTTCTATACTGTCACCCTTGTGTAAATGTTGATGTAACTAGTTACCTGTCTGTCCTTGGTTACAAGCCATAGGAAGGACTCTTGGCTAACTAAAGTTAGCCGGAATGTATTGGAAGGATATCAGAGGCTCGCAGAATTACCAGGAGCCTACAAGACCGTGTTGGGATGCGGCAGGAAATAGGGCAGTTCTAGAGGCAAAGAACCAGGATACTCTGGAAGTCCTGGCTGGAACCGCCCGTGGGGTTGGAGGGGA
The DNA here is from genome assembly GCA_028534135.1 of Potos flavus. Taxonomy (NCBI): domain Eukaryota; kingdom Metazoa; phylum Chordata; class Mammalia; order Carnivora; family Procyonidae; genus Potos; species Potos flavus. The sequence continues at coordinate 12,838,656 of CM052895.1, read as the reverse complement.
GCTTTAGTTGCTTCCAGGCCTTTTGATCTTATGCTTGAATTTGAATACTGGGGAAAGGGGATCCAGTCGGCTCAGTCTGTATCTTGGTCTGATCCCCTGACTAGGCAAGGGCTTGGCCCCTGATTATATTCCCACCAGACTCTATCCAGTGAAGAAGTCGTCTCTCCAAAGGAATCAGATTCCTGATCAAAAATGAATGGAAATTGGACTATCTCAAAATCTACATTGAAAAGTTGGCAGTCCTTACTTCCTCAGCTTGGGATATAAAATTTACACATCCACGTTCAATGACTCTGAGCCCCTGGTTCCCTGCAGCGGAGGGCAGGATCATTTTTTTTCCTTCCTGGGGCTTCACGTGACAACTCCCAAGAACAGTAATGATTGCTCAGACCAAAGAATAAGTTCTGATTACTCCAGCCTCAGGCACAGAAGAGGAAATCTGAGCTGTGGGAGTCCTCTTTGCAGGATATTGATGTGGCTTCCCACTATAACCCTGTTGAAATCCAGATGGTCCAGCTGGCCTGGACCTGGCCTCCTTGTCCTCCGCCTGAAGTTGGGACTTGTCTGGACACCCACTGTAAATCAGGGGGCCTTTTCCTGAAGAAATGCTCTGTCCATTATCTTTCACTGAAAGCTGTTGCCAAGCTCATGTCCTGTCCATAGTTTTTTGTTTGCGTGTATAGGTCAAAGAAGGATCATTTCTGTCCCCAGATCCCTCAAGACTTGTCTGTGAATTGAGTATCTGCATCCAGAGGATTTCTTGTCTCAATCCTATGTTGTGCCTGGATTACTCCGTTCTCCTGATCTGTAAGCACTTGGCCTGCAGGTCATGGAAGCCCCCTCTCCCTTCCTGTCCCAGGTCGCTATTTACTGTGTACCACTGTAGGATCTTTCTTAAAGACTCAGAGGGAAGTGCAAGAATGTTGTGCTTCAACTAGTACATTTAACCACTCCTTCAGATGGGAGATGGTTTGAAAGAAAATCAAGTCAGAGAAAATTTTAGGGCAGTTAAAATAAGGACCAAAATGCAACTAGGGAAGTGTGATGGGTCAGTTCAACTGAGGCAAGAGCTATGTGTCGTCTTGCTCTTCTTCTCCTGCCCCAATCTCAGTTCCTTCCCTTCTTTTCACTGGGTTTGCCTTCTTTGCTCATTTGAAGAATGGAAAGCTTGTTTTTTCCATGAGTCCCTATAGGAACCCAGGCTAGTATAACCAGGTAAAGAAGAAAAATGATAGTGCCTGAGTTGGCAGTAAGAGGGGCTGGTATGGGGAAAGACATATGATTTTGAACTAAAAGACTGGTGGGTGTTAGAAAAAGCTTATGTGTAGGATGGCCCCCGAGGCCACTGAATTGAGGCCAGGAGAAAATTCTAGTGAAGAAATATACTATGTCCCTTTCCTCTTCCCTTTGTAAGAGCAGCTATTGTAGCTTTTGAATGGAGACAAGGTTAGGACATAGAAGACTTGATTTATTCTCATGTTTCTTGGCCTTTTAAGCTGATCTCAAATACCAAGTCCCTCTCAAGGAGGAAGGGAGCTCTGCATTAGATGAGCCGTGAGGGGCATTCAGGAGGAAAAGAAACTGACCAGAGCTGCTTTATCCCACTGTGCCTAAGGTTAAGCTGCCCTATGTCAGGACTTCCTGTGAAGGTCAAGTAGTTACCCATCTAGGTGCCAGCAAGCAGTGTACATTAAAGTCTGGGCTTGTGTCCTTACCCAAAGTTTCTTTAATCAGAAAACTCAGTGGATTCAAACTTGAGTTTAGGACGATACCAGGCCTTCCCAGAATACATAATCATCCAGATATATTTCCAAGGATGTCACAAGTGGTTTATTTAGGAAACTTCCTCCCCAAATATCAACTGGATCAGTGTTTGCCATGAAATCAGAGCACATGAGTGTAATCACATCTTCTGGGAAGATGATGTTTGAAATTTCTGCTTTCCAACACATTTCACAATTTCAGTCATGTTGTTGTTTTTTCCCCAAGAACTCTATATCCTATGGTGTCTCTATGTAGCTATAAACATCTCCAGGCTATGTTCTACAGCTCAGTGAGCATGCTATCCAACAAAAGTTAGGTTCATTTATAGTATATCAATTTTTTTGGCAGCGACTTATCAATGTACTTTGGTTTATCAAACAGATTAACATCTAGTTTGTGCATTTGATTTATTCTCTGACACAGATTTTTTTTTTTTTTAAATCAAGACATCTTGTTCAAATATTTTTACTCAACTTTGGATGATGTTCCCAAAAAGGTATGAATGAGGCTCTGTGAAATATTTCTGGTGTGATCTAATGAGTCAGATAAAGAGCAGCATACAGAAATACCTCGTCGTTTCTTAGCACATTGAAAATTCTCAGAGCATTAAAGGAAAAAGAATTTGAAGCGCTCCGTGCCTGTTTTCTGTTCGTTAGCAAAATTTGGCAATAGCCACAACTGTTTACTAGGGGGAACATGAGTCAGTCTAATTTAACATTATGTTCAATGTGTTTTGGAGGAAAAATGTGCACCGTATATCATAAAATTATCCTCTGGCACTAGAATCAAATAATGTCAGAGTTGAAGGAGTCGAGAGCGCATCCAGCTTAATACTCTAATTTAAATGATGAGAAAAGGGGGACCAAACCTGGTGAAATGGTTTACCCAAGATGAACTGACTAGTCATTTGCAGAGCTCAGGTGAATCTGATCTTACAATCTCTGTCTCCTGTTCTTTCTACCTTTCCATAAAGATGGCAATATGCTCTCTCTATGGACCTTGTCCTCACATTTAAAAGGTGATTTTGGATACCTATTTCCAGTGGGGTGACCCGAGTATATCTGAATATCAAGTGAAAGACTATGAAAATTAAAATCAAGGCCAAATTATTACCCAACATATAGAACTTCTGTATCTCCTCTGTTAGCCAATCAATCAATCAATCAACTCTTTAGGTAAGTAGGAAAGATGGATGTTTCTCTCAAGTTTATATCATGATTCTGGGAAAGAATTTGGCCTAGCTTAGAACCCATTTCTGTAACAAGGCAACAAACAATAAGAGAAGGGTGTAATGGAAGATGAAGGAGAGGGGATTAAAGTCTTCCAAAGAGAAAGCTGAGTCTCTTGAGTAGAAATACTTAAATCCATTTCTATGAGTCGTGAGACACTGAGGGGTGAAAAGAGCAATTTCCATAAGAGCTCTGATCACAGCAAGCAAGATTATCTTTCTTCACATTACTAATATGTGTCACACTCACCTGGGTTCAAACCTGGGTGAGTCACACAACTAGTGCTCTTAATCTTAGGTCCCAATTTCCTTCTCCAAAAAAAATGGGTAAAACAATAATTGACCACCTGGGTATTGTAGTAAGCTCATGGCAAAAATCAGTTATAGTTTTATGCCCTAACAACAAACTACTGGAAGGAAAAATTAAACAGTCCCTTTTAAGAAGAGTATCAAAAAGAATAAAATGCTCAGGAACATACTTAACCAAGGAAGTGAAAGATCTGTGTACCAAAAATGGAAACGTTGATGAAAGGAAGTGAAGAAGACACATAAATGGATAGATTGTGTTCATGAATTGAAAAGTTAATATGGTAAAAAATATCCATCTGACCCATATTACGTATTAATTCGGTACATATTAAAATTCCAATGACATTTTTCACAGAAATAGCTAAAATAATCCTCAGATTTGTATGCAACCACGAAAGACCTTGAATAGCCAAAACAGTTTTGAAATAGAAGAACGAAGCTGGAGGCATAACATACCCTGATTTCAAACTACATTGCCAAGCCGTAGTGATCAGAAGAGTATGGTATGGGCATAAAAACAGTAACATGGATCAGTGGAACAGAATAGAACCTAGAAATAAACCCCCAGATACGTGGTCAATTGGTGGCAAAGGAGCCAATGTACAAGGGAGGAAAGGACCATCTTTTCAGGAAATGGAGTTGGGAAAGGTGGAGAGCCACAGGCAAAACACTGAAACTGGACCTTTATCTTGCATCATACACAAAATCAACTCAAAATGATGAAGGACTTTGACATAAAACCTATAACCACAAAACTCGAGAATAAAACAGGGGTATATTCCTTGACAACGGTCTTGGCAATGATTTTTTGGACTTGACACCAAAGGCAAAGGAACAAAAGCAAAAATAAACAAATATGACTTCTTCAAACTAATGAACTTTCACACAGCAACAGAGCCCATCCACAAAATGAAAAGACAACCTATGAAAGAGAGCAAATATTTGTAAGCCTCATGTTCAATAAGGGGCTAATATCCAAAATATGTAATAAACTCCTATAACTCAGTAGCACAAACAGAAAACCAAAACAAAGCCAAAACAAAAAACAAAAAACCCAAATAATCTAATTTAAAAATGGGCAGAGGAATTGAGTAGACCTTTTTCCAAAGAAGACATAGAAATGGCCAACAGGTACATAGATGGTGCTGAACATCACTAAGCATCAGCTAAATGCAAATTAAAACCACAATGAGATGTTACCCTACTCCTGTTAGAATGTGTATAATCAAAAAGAGAAGAAATAAATCCTGTTGAGGATGTGGAAAAAAGGGAACTTATGCACTGTTGGTAGGAATGTAAATTGGGACAGCCACACTGGAAAACAGTATGGAGGTTCCTCAGAAAATTGAAAACAGAACTACTATATAATCCAGCAATCCCACTTTTGGATACATATACAGAGGAAACAAAATTACAGTCTTGAAGCACTATCTATATTCCCGTATGCATTTCAACAGTATTCACAATAGCCAAGGGAGGGAAACAATCTAAGTGCTTATGAACAAATGAATGGGTAAAGAAACACACATATACGTATACACAATGTGGTATTATTTGGCCTTTCAAAAGAAGGAGATCTTGCCTTTTGTGACCTTGTGGATGAAGCTGGAGGACATTATGTTAAATGAAATAATCCAGACAGAGAAAAACATTATCGCACGGTTTCACTTATATGTGGAATCTCAAAAAATAACCAAAAAAGCTGAACTTCTAGAAACAGAGTAAAATGTGGTTGTCAGGAACTCAGGGGTGGGAGAAATAGGGAGAGTCTGGGGTAAGGGTGCAAACTTGCACTTGAAAGATCTAAGGAGCTAATGTATAACATGGCACCTATAGTTGATAATACTGCACTGTCCAACTGAAATATGCTAGAGGGTAGAATTTCAGTGATCTCTTTCTCACACATACACATGTACACACACACGCACACATGGTAAATAAATGAGATGAATGTGATAATTGATAGTGGGAATCCTTTCACCATGTATCCGTATATCCTCACAATGTATGCTTTCAATAGAGCTGAAAAAAAGTAAGGAAAAAGAATGTTCTAGAACATCAAGAGGTAGGTCCTGTTCCTTCACCTAATTGGCTGCGGGGTGGCCTTCTGACACAGCTTTGACTTTGAATGTGGTGGGAGTGATGTGTGAGTTCTGGGATACAGGCTTCCAGAGACCATGTAGTTTCTGTCTTTGCCTTCTTGGAGTACAGCCCTGCTTGCCCCATGAAAGGAAGCTGATTGAGCTCATTGAAGGAAGCAAGGCCACACAAAGGAGAAATAATCTGCCCCAGCCAAGAGGCTGGCAAGCTGCCAGACATGCGAGTGAGGCCATCTCAGCTCTTCCAGTCCAGTGGACCCACCAGCTGAACTCTGCCCTGTGTGAAAGCCCAGGTGATAAATTCACACCTGCTACATGGCCATGCTCACACTTGGGAGGGCATACACACGCATTCTTGGCGCGCCGGTGTTAGTGAGGTCATGCCCTCATCCCATCTCGAGTTTCTCCTGAGGCTTCTTTTGGCAGCCTACCGCATTCAGAGGCCCTATACCTCTCTTCTCCCATCTACATAAATAGGGACACTAAGTATGAGAGCATTAGTGGGGGTGACATGGCTTTTGGGTTATGTGTGAGGGTTTTAGGTCCCTACTACTTCAGCCAAAGCTGCTGTCCACTGGTGGTTATACAGATGGTGTAATAATATACTGAATTAAGAAAAAAAAAAAGATACGTGAGGTTAGGGTTCCCTTTTGTAAATCCCATTGAGACATCCTACTTGGTGCCTTTGAAGGACAGCCCTATCACAAAAGAAATTTTCAGTAAATGGGAACTATTAATAATGATCTGCTAATAATAATTCACAGGGTGTTTTACAGTTTATAAAGCAGGCTCAACAACTTCATCTTAATTAAATGTCAAAATAACCCCTTGGGGAAATTATTTTCTCCATTCTATAGAATATGGAAGAATTTATCCTGAAGTTCCTATCTTGTTTAAAATCATTGGAACCTGAAGTTAGAATCTGGGCTCATAAACTGCTCTTTTGGTGCCATTTTAAATTTCTGTGCTCTTGTTTCCATATGGGAGACATGTAAATATATGATATCTAGGTATAATTAGTGATAGGGTATTAAAGCTTGGTGTTAACTAGTGAGTTAATAATTTGATTTCAGCTTTTCCTCTTGACTTGGCCTCTGTGATGTTCCCTCAGTGTACTATTAATTAATATGATGTCTGATTCTCTGATGTCCTTGCTTTGAGAGGAACAAGAGTTATCCCCATTGAACTTCACATAGTCTTTTTTTTTTTTTTTTTAACATATAATGTATTATTTGCCCCAGGGGTACAGGTCTGTGAATCATCAGGCTCACACATTTCACAGCACTCACCATAGCACATACCCTACCCAATGTCCATAAACCAGCAACCCTATCCCTACCCCCTCACCCCCCAGCAACACTCAGTTTGTTTCATGAGATTAAGAGTCTCTTACGGTTTGTCTCCCTCCTGAACCCATCTTGTTTCATTTTTTCCCTCCCTACCCCCCACCACCTCCCCACCCTGCCTCTCAAATTCCTCATATCAGAGAGATCATATGATAATTCTTTCTCTGACTGACTTATTTCGCTTAGCATAATACCCTCTAGTTCCACCCACGTCCTTGCAAATGGCAAGATTGCGTTTTTGATGGCTGCATAGATTTCCATTGTGTATATATACCACATCTTCTTTATCCATTCATCTGTTGGTGGACATCTAGGTTCTTTCCATAGTTTGGCTATTGTGGACATTGCTGCTATAAATATTCGGGTGCACGTGCCCCTTTGGATCACTACATTTGTATCTTTAGGGTAAATACCCAGTAGTGCGTTTGCTGGGTCGTGGGGTAGCTCTATTTTCAACTTTTTGAGGAACCTCCATACTGTTTTCCAGAGTGGCTGCAAGCTTGCATTCCCACCAACAGTGTAGGAGAGTTCTCCTTTCTCCGTATCCTCGCCAACATCTGTCATTTCCTGACTTGTTAATTTTAGCCATTCTGACTGGTGTGAGGTGGTACCTCACTGTGGTTTTGATTTGTATTTCCCTGATGCCGAGTGATGTTGAGCACTGTTTCATGTGTCTGTTGGCCATTTGGATGTCGTCTTTGCTGAAATGTCTGTTCATGTCTCCTGCCCATTTTTTGATTGGATTATTTGATCTTTGGGTGTTGAGTTTGATAAGTTCTTTTTTTTTTTTTTAAGATTTTATTTATTTTTTTGACATAGAGAGATCACAAGTAGGCAGAGAGGCAGGCAGAGAGAGAGGGGGAAGCAGGCTCCCCGCTGAGCAGAGAGCCCGATGCAGGGCTCGATCCCAGGACCCTGAGATCATGACCTGAGCCGAAGGCAGAGGCTTAACCCACTGAGCCACCCAGGCGCCCCTGATAAGTTCTTTATATATTTTGGATACTAGCCCTTTATTTGGTATGTCATTTGTGAATACCGTCTCCTATTCTGTCAGTTGTCTTTTGGTTTTGTTGACTGTTTCCTTTGCTGTGCAAAATCTTTTGATCTTGATGAAGTCCCAATAGTTCAATTTTGCCCTTGCTTCCTTGCCTTTGGCGATGTTTCTAGGAAGAAGTTGCTGTGGCTGATGTTGAAGAGGTTGCTGCCTGTGTTCTCCTTAAGGATTTGGATGGATTCCTGTCTCACATTGAGGTTTTTCATCCATCTTGAGTCTATTTTTGTGTGTGGTGTAAGAAAATGGTCCAGTTTCATTCTTCTGCATGTGGCTGTCCAGTTTTCCCAACACCCATCTGTTGAAGAGACTGTCTTTTTTCCATTGGACATTCTTTCCTGCATTGTCCAAGATTAGTTGACCATAGAGTTGAGGGTCCATTTCTGGGCTCTCTATTCTGTTCCATTGATCTATGTGTCTGTTTCTGTGCCAGTACCACACTGTCTTGATGATTACAGCTTTGTGATAGAGCTTGAAGTCTGGAATTGTGATGCCGCCAACTTTGGTTTTCTTTTTCAACATTCCTCTGGCTATTCGGGGTCTTTTCTGGTTCCATATAAATTTTAGGATTATTCGTTCCATTTCTTTGAAAAACATTGATGGTATTTTGATAGGGATTGCATTAAATGTGTAGATTGCTTCAGGTAGCATAGACATTTTTATAATATTTGTTGTTCCAATTCATGAGTATGGAACGTTTTTCCATTTCTTTGTGTCTTCCTCAATTTCTCTCATGAGTACTTTATAGTTTTCTGAGTACAGATTCTTTGCTTCTTTGGTTAGTTTTATTCCTAGGTATCTTATGGTTTTGGGTGCAATTGTAAATAGGATCAACTCCTTAATTTCTCTTTCTTCTATCTTGCTGTTGGCGTATAGAAATGCAACTGATTTCTGTGCATTGATTTTATATCCTGACACTTTACTGAATTCTTGTATGAATTCTAGCAGTTTTGGAGGTTTTGAAGTGGAGTCTTTGGGGTTTTCCACATAAAGTATCATATCATCTGCAAAGAGTGATGACTTCTTCTTTGCTGATTCGGATGCCTTTTATTTCTTTGCCGATTCAGATGCCTTTTATTTCTTTTTGTTGTCTGATTGCTGAGGCTAGGACTTCTAGTACTATGTTGAATAGCGTGGTGATAGTGGACATCCCTGCCATGTTCCTGACCTTAGGGGAAAGGCTCTCAGTTTTTCCCATTGAGAATGATATTTGCTATGGGTTTTTCATAGACGGCTTTGATGATATTGAGGTATGTACCCTCTATCCCTACACTTTGAAGAGTTTTGATCAAGAAAGGATGCTGTACTTTGTCAAATGCTTTTTCAGCATCTATTGAGAGTATCATATGGTTCTTGTGCTTTCTTTTATTAATGTATTGTATCATATTGATTGATTTGTGGATGTTGAACCAACCTTGCAGCCCAGGGATAAATCCCACTTGGGCATGGTGAATAATTCTTTTAATGTACTATTGGATTCTATTGGCTAGTATTTTGGTAAAAATTTTTGCATCCATGTTCATCAAGGATATTGGTCTGTAATTGTCCTTTTTGATGGGGTCTTTATCTGGTTTTGGGGATCAAGGTAATGCTGGCCTCATGAGTTTGGAAGTTTTCCTTCCATTTCTATTTTTGGGAACAGTTTCAGGAGAATAGATATTAATTCTTCTTTAAATGTTTGGTAGAATTCCCCTGGGAAGCCATCAGGCCCTGGGCTCTTGTTTGTTGGGAGATTTTTGATGACTGCTTCAATCTCCTTACTGGTTATGAGTCTGTTCAGGTTTTCTATTTCTTCCTGGTTCAGTTTTGGTAGTTTATTTGTCTCTAGGAATGCATCCATTTCTCCCAGATTGTCTGATTTGCTGGGATATAGTGGCTCATAATATGTTCTTATAATTGTATTTCTTTGGTGTTGGTTGTGATCTCTCCTCTTTCATTCATGATTTTATTTATTTGGGTTCTTTCTCTTTTCTTTTGGATAAGTCTGGCCAGGGGTTTATCAGTCTTATTAATTCTTTCAAAGAACTAGCTCCTAGTTTTGTTGATCTGTTCTACTGTTCTTTTGGTTTCTATTTCATTGATTTCCGCTCTGATCTTTATTATTTTTCTTCTCCTGCTGGGTTTAGGCTTCTTAGCTGCTCTTTCTCCAGCTCTTTTAGGCATAGGGTTAGGTTGTGTATTTGAGACCTTTCTTGTCTCTTGAGAAAGGCTTGTACTGCTATATAGTTTCCTCTCAGGACTGCCTTTGCTGTGTCCCAAAGATTTTGAGCAGTTGTGTGTTCATTTTCATTTGTTTCCATCAATTTTTTTAAATTCTTCTTTAATTTCCTGGTCGACCCATTCATTCTTTAGTAGGATGCTCTTTAGTCTCCATGTATTTGAGTTCTTTCCAACTTTCCTCTTGTGATTGAGTTCTAGTTTCATTGCACTGTGGTCTGAAAATATATAGGGAATGACCCCATTCTTTTGGTACCAGTCGAGACCTGATTTGTGACCCAAGATGTGATCTAGTCTGGAAAATGTTCTATGTGCACTAGCGAAGAATGTGTATTCTGTTGCTTTGGGATGGAATGCTCTAAATATATCTGTGATGTCCAGTGTGTCACTTAAAGCTTTTATTTCCTTGTTGATCTTTTGCTTAGATGATCTGTCCATTTCAGTGAGGGGGGTGTTAAAGTCCCCTACTATTATTGTATTATTGTCAATGTGTTTCTTTGATTTTGTTATTAGTTGGTATATATAATTGGCTGCTCCCATGTTAAGGGCATAGATATTTAAAATTGTTAGATCTTGTTGGACAGACCCTTTAAGTATAATACAGTGTCCTTCTTCATCTCTTATTATAGTCTTTGGCTTAAAATCTAATTTATCTGATATAAGGATTGCTACCCCAGCTTTCTTTTGATGTCCATTAGCAGGGTAAATTGTTTTCCACCCCCTCACTTTAAATCTGGAGGTGTCTTTGGGTCTAAAATGAGTTTCTTGCAGACAGCATATTGATGGGTCTTGTTTTTTTTATCCATTCTGATACCCCATGTCTTTTGATTGGGACATTTAGTCCATTTACATTCAGGGTAACTATTGAAAGACATTTAGAATTTAGTGCCATTGTATTGCCTGTAAGGTGACTGTTACTGTATATTGTCTCTGTTCCTTTCTGGTCTGTTACTTTTAAAGAGCCTCCATTTTTTATTGCACCTCATTAATAGCTTTTTTGATTTCAACTTGGTTAGATTTTAGTTCTTTTTCTCCAGAAAGGGATTTATTTCTCCGTAAATGTATTCTCTTATATCTTCCATGCTTTTTTTCGAGCCCAGCTAGCACCTTGATAATCGTCATTCTGAACTCTAGTTCATACATATTACTAATGTCAGTATTGATTAGGTCCCTGGCTGTCAGTACTGCCTCTTGTTCTTTTTTTTGTGGTGAGTTTTTTAGCTTTTCATTTTATGCATATAAGACTAGATGAATGAGAAAACAAAATACTAAAAGGGTAGCAATGACCCCAGAAAAATATACACTACCCAAATCAGAAGAGATCCAAAACCGGGGGAGAAGAAAAGGGGGAAAAAAATAAAATAAAATAAAATAAAATATATATATATATATATATATATATATATATATATATATATATATATTAGACTGGTGAATAGAACAGAGCCACACACTTGATTTTGGGTGTATTTTGGTCTGTTAGAAGAAACTACCTCCCAAAATTTTAAAGAAGAAAAACTTATATATATACAAAAATAAGGGTAAACACAATGAAGGGATGGGATATGACTATAAAGATGAAAATAAAAAGGTTCTAAAAAAAATTGATAAGAAGTTGGTTGAATAAAGAAAAAAAAAGAGGAAAGACTGTGATCAGGCTGGAGAGTAGAACAAAGCCATGCGGTCGATTTGGGGTATATTTTGATCTATTAGAAGAAATTGTATCCCAAAATTTTAAAGAAAAAAAAAACCTGGGCACCTGGGTGGCTCAGTTGTTAAGCAGCTGCCTTTGGCTCAGGTCATGATCCCAGTGTCCTGGGATCTGAGCCCCGCATTCAGCTCTCTGCTTAGCAGGAAGCCTGCTACTTCCTCTCCCACTCCCCCTGCTTGTGTTCTCTCTCTCTCTCTCTCTCTCTCTCTCTCGTTCTCCCTCGTCTCTCTCTCTCTCTCTCTCTCTGTATGTCAAATAAGTAAATAAAATCTTTAAAAAAAACCCTATATGTATACAAAAAATAAGGTTAAATACAATGAAGGGATAAAATAGGACTATAACAATGAAAATTTTAAAAAGATTTTTTAAAAAAGGTATTGATAAGATAAAATAGTTAAAAAACATTAAAATAGGAGAGGAAAAATTTAAAAAATAGAATAAAAAATAAAATTAAAAAAATTTTAACTTGTAAAGACTAAAGGATCATGGGTAAAAAGCTATGAATTCTATGTGGTGTTTTTTCCTAACTCTGGAGTTCCACAGTTCTCATGGATCGGTGAACTTGGTCTTGGCTGCATGTTCTTGCTGATCTTCTGGGGGAGGGGCCTGTTGCAGTGATTCTCCAATGTCTTTGCCCGAGGCAGAATTGCACCGCCCTTGCCAGGGGCCGGGCCAAGTAATCTGCTCGGGTTCGCTCTCAGTTGCTTTTGTTCCCTGAACGCTTTCCGTACCGCTTTGGAGGAGGGGAATGAAAATGGCGGCCTCCTAATCTCCCGCCGGTAGGAGCCCAGAGCGTGGGGCCCCACTCCTCAGTGCGCCCTTAGAGAAAAGCAGTCAATCCCTCCCGTCTCCCTGGTCTCTGGCCGCACGCTGATCTCACCCGGTCTGTGACCACGCGTTTCTATCTCTGGTGCAATGGCCCCGTTTGGAGTCTCCAAACCCAGCAGATTCCTGCAGTGCACTCCTGTGCCGCTCCTCCCAGGGGAGGAAGGTGAGTCTCCCCAGATCTGCTGCTTGTTGGGTCCCTGCCCGAAGAGCAGAGGCCCGAGTGTGTCTCGGATTATGGTTTAAGGTACTCCGAAGCTGAGAGCCCCTCCTCGGCTCTGTCTCTGTAGCCAGCTTCCCCGCTCCAATACCTGGGAGCTCTGCCACACTCAGGCACCCCTGGTCTTTCTGTGACCCCACGGGTCCTGTGACCACACTGTCCCCGGGAGGGCTCCAGCCCCTGCTTAGCCTCTGGAGTGATGTTCCTCAGTGGAGCAGACTTCTAAAAGTTCCAATTTTGTGCTCTGCTGCTCTGCCGCTTACCAGAAGCCAGCCCCTCCCCCCGCAGTTTATCTTCCCGAATGCTGCCTTGGATTCACTTCTCTGCACATCCTACCTTCCGGAAAGTAGTCGATTTTGTGTTCCTAGAATTATTTCTCTTCTTCTCTCTCCTGTTGAGTTTGTAGCTGTTCAGAATGGTTTGATAACTATCCAGCTCTGAACTTCACACATTCTTACCCATTACAGAATGATGTGGTCCATATTGTCACAAAGGTCTGGGCAGTTGCAATGTCTTCTTAGGCAGCTGTCTTACTGTGGTGAAGCCTATATTGGTTGTTTATCCTCTAGGAAGCACTGAAGAGTCAGGGCAAGATATCCCCAGAGGCATTGGCTTATGTGGGGGTCACTGAAGTGTTTTCTGTAGAAGAATAAGACATGGTAGCCATCAAGGAAGTAAAAATTAAAGCCACATCCAGTAGCATGGCTATAATTAAAAGGCCAAAGAATAGAAGTGTTGGTGAGATGTGGAAAAATTAGAACCCTCATACGCTGCTGGTGGGAATTTAAAATGGGATAGCCCCTTCACTTCAAAAAAACTGGCAGTTGCTTACAAATCTAAAAATATTTAGTATATGACCCAATAATTTGACTTTTAGAATTGAAATTGTGTGTTCCTGCAAAATCTTGTACATGGATGTTCACAACAGTGTTTGTCTTAATAGCTAAAAAATGGAAGCATTTCAAATGTCCATCCAGTGATGGATGGGTGAATAAAATGGGGGTGGGCCCCATACTATGGAATGTTACTCTGCAGTGAGAAAGAATGGAGTGCTGATACACGCTACCCCGTGGTTGAACCTTGAAACATTGTGCTAAGTGAAAGAAGACAGAAAGGCATTTATTGTATAACCCCATTTATATGAAATGCCCAAAATAGGCAAATTCATAGAGTTGGACTGTACAGGGAATAGAGTGGTCAGAAGGTGATGATGAAAGGGTTTCTTTTGGAGATGGTAAAAAATGTTCCGTGGTTGACTGTGGCATGAATATAGTGAAAGCCCTTGAGTTGGACGATTTAAACAGGTAAATTATATATGAATTATATTTCATTAAAAAAAATTTTTTTTTATATTTCGTTTTTTAAAAGATTTTATTTATTTATTTGACAGAGAGAGAGCTCACAGCAGGGGTAGCGGCAGGTAGAGGGAGAGGGAGCCTGACACGGGGCTCAATTGCAGGACCCTGAGATCATAACCTGAGCTGAAGGGAGACGTTTAACTGACAGGCACCCTGTGAATTATATTTCAGACGAACTCTTAAAAAAAAGAAGAGGGACTAAGGCATTGGCTAAATATATTAGCAGGTCAAAAGCTGATCTAGTACGAATATTAGGATGTTTAAGGTGAATAATAGCTATAAAGCCTTGTCTGTGAGTTTCAGGTCTTAAACTTTGGGGTGCCTGATGTGGTTTCAAATGCTGGACCCCTTTACTCAGGGAGGAGCTCTGGGTTTTGTGTTCACTCCCAACTGTGGGTGGCTGCACCGGGGTAGGGGGTGGGGGTGTTAGAGTAAGATTGTGGGCCAGCCTCTCCTCCCCACTTTGATGTGGGCCTTCTCTCATTGGCCTGATGCATAGAAGCCAGTTTTTGATATTTTTTCCTAAGGAAATGGTTCCACATATAGCTGTAGGTTCAGTGGCTTGATGGGAGGAGGAGAGTTCAGGATCCTTCTGTGTCACCATCTTGTATAGGAACTGTGCTCAGTGGTCTTGATGGCAGGCTTCTAACCAGGAGGAAATAAACATTTGGGCTCCTGCATGGACCTTGGGAGGAGGTAGGTGAGACAAAGAGGAGACAGCTAATGTTGATTCACATTGGCTACTATATTCTGTGCATGGCATTAGGCTCTCTGCCTTCCAGTAAGATGGGTGTTACTGTTTCCAGTTGAGAGTGGAGTATTTTGAGGCCAGAAGCGTGTAAGTGGCTGGTCACCTGGCCCATGAGGGGCAGCACCAGCCTAGAAAACCAGGTCTATTTCCTGCTAAAGCCTGTGACTTTCACCCTTCCATCTCTATTAGCGTGATCCCAAATCCTTGCTTCAGACAAATGTAGGAAATTGACAAGCGGGAGTTGGGGGCCGGCAGAACAGAGAACAGACACAGACGCCATCCAGAAATACACCAAGGTACCAATGCCCCGCATTAGTCCGGTTCGGCGAATCACATTCACCTTTGATTTAGGGGATGAGGTCATGCCCTGCTGCCTGGAGGCGGGGACCCGCAGGGATCCTGCTGACCTATACCCCACCTTGGCTTGGTGACCACATCTGATTGTTGTCCCTTGTTTTGATGGTCAAGGCAGTAGCCCTTACGGCTAATTGCCTCCTCGCTTCTGAGGGCCCCCACAGCACCCAGGGACTGCTTTGTGTCCCGGGGCTCCTGGCAGCTGCTGTGAGCTCGGAGGTCAGGCGAATGTGGACCACGGCCATGAGGACACCTGCCTCTTGCATGCAAAGATGGAACAAATGACAACATTTGTCGCCTTGGATCTGAGCAGCCCAGGCAGCATGTGTGAGGGCCTTACAAGCTCTGTTTTCTTCACGCGCATGGGTCTCTCTTTTCATATCTGGAGCAGGGAACAGATGTTTTATCAAAAGACACATTTAAAATAAAGATAATTATGCAGTAAGAGGCTTAATTACATCAGCTTATTCAGGTCCACTTAATTGCTTGACAGCCCGAGTGCCTCCCACTTACTTGCTGCAGAGGCGCTCATGTTTTGCTGGTTTGTCAAATCCTTTGATGGCTCGAGGAAGATGTTATTGACTTAGCAATTCAGAAAATATCAATTCCTTATATACAGCTGGTAGAGGAAAATGTAAATATTTTTAACAAGCAATAAAGAGTCATCATTTTCCTAGAGGTGGCTTTCCGTGTCCTATAAATTATTAATAACTGGAATGACTCAGAGAGGTAAGCCTGAACTAGACATTTCATCTCTACTTGTCTCCTGGTCCTATTTGAAACCTTGCTGTCAAATGAAAATCCCAGAGAGAAGGTGATTTGCTAATTTAAGGAGGCCGTTTGAAGCAGGTGACAATGAAGCAGTTGACCCCAAATAAATAAATAAACAAAGGCAGATGTATGGTGCTATTTCCATCTCTCCCTAACTTCAAAGGCATAGATTAGTTCCGTTTCAGACTGCTGTCCTAGTCCCCATGCCCCCCTAGTCCACCAGCCTTTCGGAGCAATATTTTCTATTCCGATGCCTCTGTTTTCCCCCACCATTCATTTCTTCCACCGAAGCTTGCATCCCGACTCCTGCCTACCCCGTTTCAGTGTTCAGAAAACAGAAGTCTAAATCTGCTTCTTTTTAGTTCTTAGCTCCCTAGGTGGTCTGTAACATTTTTGTAAGCTCTTCTATTCTGGCTTGCAGGATGTTGCCCCTTCCCGGATTTACCCCTTGAATCAGGCTGGATACCAGCAGGAAACAGATGGCACGTCCATACTGAAAAATTGAAGGGAGTGTAATTGAGGAGCTCTTGACAAAGATGGGAAGGCCTGCATGGATGGGGCAGTAGGCTGGGAAGAGAGACGGAGGAGCTGGGAGCACCTGCAGGGCTGAGAGGCAGGAACAGGTAGCAGAACTACCACGTGGGGAGAGAAGACCCCCCAACAGAAGTAGTGGACTTCAGGGAGAGCTAGCTAACCTGCAGCAACCCAGTAGGGAGAGAGCCAGGGGGATAAACACTCCACCTTCGCTCTCTTCCCACCTCTGATTTCGGCCACTCTTCCCAGTGGCCACATCAGCCCAGTTGCCGGTAGACTGGTAGACAAAGGAGCCCATGGAGGCAGCTCATACAGGTTAGCCTCATGCAGCAGGGTGGGAAGTGCATTTGAAAGGGCAGAGTACCCACTCCAACCCCATCTCTCTTATGTTTTCTTATTAGGATCACTTACAGGCTCTTCTATCACCATGTCTGTTAAGTATAATGTTCCTGAAGGCTCTGCCGGCTCCTCTTCTCCTTGTCCTAGACAACCTGACCTAGTTCTTGGCTTCTAATATTGTCACTGTTTTGAGAATTTCCAAGTCCCTAGCTCTCCTTCTTTTCTCCCAAGCTCCATTGGCTGGATGTATCCATATTAAATGACTTGCCTCCCCACCCCACCCCCATTTTAATGCATTCCTCCGGAGCTCCTCTTTCCCCCAGTTGGCCTTCTCCTTGAACTCTATCCTGCGTTAATGTTTTCCTCCTGGGCTCTAGGCTAAAATCATTATACTTATCTTCATTTCATCCCTCTTATCCAGCTGTCTACCAAATTCTGTAAATTACGTCTCTGAATTCTCTCCAATATTCCTTTCCTCCTCTCCATCGCACTGGGCAAGGCCATGAGTCATACTCCCATTTTTTTCCTGACGTGTACTCTTCTATAATAACTTCCTTGCCTCTCAGCTTTAGTTTTTATATGATGTCCTCCACACTGCTTCTCAAGTTATCTTCCTAAAGCAGTGTTCGTTTTGTTAAACTCTTAAGTAAAAGCCTTCCGTGTCTTAACATGACCTGAAGAAGAATCTCAGTAGCTCAGAATGGTATCCAGGGCCCATTCCATCGTAATCCCAACCTCACAGCTTAGTGTGTATCCTTTTAAGTAATTCATCCTTTGTACCTTCCTTCCTTTTATCAGGCTATTCCCTCTGTCTTCGCTCCTCCTTTAAATTCAGATATGCGTATGTCAGTGGAAATGAGGGAAATGGCCCATACAGTACACAGGGATTGAAGAAGATCATGGTAATTGGGGTAAACATGCCAGTGTCAAGGTCCTAGTTTAATTCAGGTCCTGTAGATTGTTGCCATGTGGGACAGCGGATCTTTTGTTTTTAGGTGTTTATTTGTTAAGACTACCTGAAAATGTGAATTTTTGTATGAAGCTCCCATGGGTGTATCTGTAAGCCACCAACAACCATGTGAGTTGATCGCGTGTCCAGGATCCTCTTCCATTAGAGCCTCTCTAACAGTTTCAGTGCAGTGGAATCCTTGATAGGTATAGTGGGGATCCCCTGAAAAGAACAATTTGGATGTTCCATGTGCTAACAGAAGGTTCCGAATCCAGCAGCTTATTATCCAGTAGAGGTCAATGGCTGCATCCAATGTGCTGCATGTAGGAAATAGAACAGTATGGTAAGGGAAAAAAAAAAAAAAGCAGGGTAGCCATCTGACGGTTTTCAAATGTTGGAAGCAGAGACCTACTCACACTCTTGACACCTGAGAGATTTGAGGGAGTCCATCAATTTTCCCAACATATGACGACGAAAACAACTATTTGTGGAGATGCAGGGTTTCATGACCGAGAAAGAATGCACCGAAATGCTGTTTGTTTGTTTTGTTTTTTTTTAAGTGGAGCGGTGGATGATTTGCACCTTCTAACAAGATGAGCTTGGATGCAGGGTTGACCCCAGATTCCCGAATACAGGATACTCCTAATTGACAGCTTTCTCAGCTGGAATGTTTCCCGTGCTGTGAATGAAGTCTTGAAGGGGTAGATCTTGTAGACTTTTCTGCCCTGAACTCTGCATTCTCACAGGGTCACCTGAGTAGAGTGGATCAGCACCTTGACTAGAGAATTAGAAAATGTGTGAATTATCTATTTATTACATATTATTTAATATGTGTGATTAAAATATCACAATATATAATGTGAAAAATTATCTGATGAGTTTTGCAGAACATTCGAATCTTCTAGTTCCTTGGACTTCATGGTCCTCTACAAGGCTAGACTTTGGCCCAAACTCACACCACAGCACTTTACCCTCATACTGGACTGGGTGTGTGTGATGCGCCCATACAAAGAACTGCTTGCTGGGTCTTTTGTGGGTTCTTGAAAACAGCATGGATCACCAGGCAGGGATGAAAGTGTCAACTGTGTGGCAAAGCCAGGTCTGAGGTGCTTGGGTCAGCTGTCTGAGAGAGAGCCTGCGGGCCACTGGAAAGATAACCAAGGCCACTGGTAGGAGAACCTCTTCTTCCTATCCCCTGTCCTCCTTCGGGAGCTCTCACAGTGGACTTGATGTTAGGTCTTACATCCCCTCTCCTTCTGTAGTCCTGAGGATGCATGTACTTTCTTGAATGGCACACTTCGTGCTCTGAACCTCACTGTCTCTCCATTCTCCCCATGTTCCTAGTAACTTCTGCAGCCCATGTCGTGAAGGAAGATTTTCATCTCCTGGAAGCTCCAGTCTTCTTAACCTCAGACGCTTACTCCAGCTTTCTGCCTTAGATATTGAATGCACCGTTCAAATACCTTCATGTCCACAAACATGTTCGTCATCACTTGATACAGACTGATAGCCTGAAGGAACAATGCAACCAGTCCTTCAGGAATGCTCGAGTCCTACCTAATGTGCACAAATCGTGACTACCTTAGATGCTGTACGGTCTGCATAGATCAACCTCCCGACTCGTTCATCCGCAATACAACCAGTCTCGCAACTGACTCTTCTCTCATCTCAGGTAGTTAGCTGTGGAAGTTCCAGACCACTCCGGATGACCTACATGACATATTCTAGTAATCTTAAAAAACATGTAAAATAGAATCTGCTTGTCACTGAGCCCTAGGAGAAATCATTTAAATAAGATATGGCATCTGAGTTTGTTCTCCAGAAGAACTTAAACTCTAGGGACCAATCCTATAGACCTAATACTCTCTTTCCTGACTGTCATGAGACCTTATAAGCTGTCCCACTCCAGATCTCAGCTCCAAGGCTCTGGGAATTGCTTTCTGCTCCATCCCAGGTACGGCTGTGAAAATATAGCCAGCAGTGCTTTGTATCACATGATAGGAACACGTGATAGCAAGTGATGGGCAGTACTTCCAATTCCAGAGTTGTTCTCTTCTTACCCTATGGAGATAATCTCCTTTCCATTCTTCAAAGCCTGGTTCAAATGACCACTTGCTTTTGTGAAGTGTTTCCTGACACCCAGCCAGAATTAATGGATTAATGACCTTCTTTAGGTATCTACTCCAGGGGAGGGAAAGGATGGGTCCCAAATTATACAGAGACGTCACAACGTGATAGATCGTGTGTAAATAAGAAATACTACCTTGTTTAATCCTCACAACCACATTGTCAGTATTTTCATCTCCACATGCAGGTAAGAGAACTAAGGGTCAAAGAGGTATGAGAACTTGCTGAAGCTCACACAGGTATTGAATAGGAGAATCAGCATTTATGAGTCTGTTACTGATAAAGAGCCTATGTTTCTCTCTACAGCCCACTGTTTGCCAGTTTATTTCATTCCCTATACAGTAGAGTTTGTTTGTTACCTCCGAGTTGCTAAGTCAAGTACTTCAGGGCTGAGGGTGGGTAGTATAACTGTGTGGAGTGGCCAAATAGAAATCAGCAAAGAATGCTGGCCAGTGCATGCTGAGCTTGAAGCATTCAAATTAGACTCAACAAAACAAGCAAACACAGTGGGGCTATAGACTAAATTAGACTTCAGGACGTGAGTTCGTAAACCCTGGTTAAACCTCTGATTCTATGGCTAAAGTAAGATCTTTATGGCTGGACATTTAAAATCCTCATCTTAGCAAACTCTCGGTATCTTGGCCAGGTCTCTTCGCTGAGTAGAAACACAGTAACTGTCCATTCAGTTAAATGAAGAAATTAAAAACTTGCCTCTAATCTTCACATTGGTTTTCTTCTGCTTGTGTTTCTTTAGAAGTATATCCATACCAAGATAATTTAAAAATATTAAACGGTTTAGTTAAAATAAGTTCCCACCCCCAATCCCCAACTGCCTGTGTAGAATTTTGAAGTGAACATTTAATGATTTTTTTTAAAGATTTTATTTATTTATTTGACAGAGACACAGCAAAGAAAGGAATAGAAGCAGGGGGAGTGGGAGAGGGAGAAGCAGGCTTCCCGCCAAGCAGGGAGCCCGATGTGGGGCTCGATCCCAGGACCCTGGGATCATGACCTGAGATGAAGGCAGCCGCTTAACGACTGAGCCACCCAGGCGCCCCCGAAGTGAACATTTAGACGCCAAGGCCAGAAATTATGGATTGGGCTGATTCCTTGTTGCAGGCCTCAAAAATCACAAAAGAAATGTTTGGTTTCTCAATGGCTCTGAATTTAGGGTCTGCTCAAAAGGACACAGTGGTTTTACCCCTGAAATGTATTTTGTTTATTATCCATAAGCTCTGTTTAAAATGAGGTTATTACACAGTGAGGCCTTGTATGGAACTGAGGTGTGCCTCATGACTAAACCTGTGGGAACAATGGCTCTGGCCAGTTCCTCATTCTGCAGGTTACCCATCCCCACCAGCCAATACATCAATCTAATTGGCCTTGAGGAGCAACTTTGGTATGTGGTTTTCAGAAAATGAAAGAGAATTGCTCTGAGGAAGCCAAGATCCAAAAAGCTCTGTCAATTACTGTTGGGTTTCTGACAGGGAAGATTTATGGGTGATCTTATTTTATAAAAATTATGAAGCCTCTGAACTAAAAATAGGTTCCTAGACCCGTACGAGAGGATGAAGAGATTATTTCATCATTCAGGAATTTGTTTCCCTTCATGTTCTACTGCTTTAGACTTTGTATGAATTTACGCACACTAATTTTCTCAGTATGAAGTCCAAGGTTGTCCTTAAATTAGAAGGCCCTACTTAATGTGAAGTTACCAGATTTCTCTTAAAGTAGGAGAAGGGTAATTGTCCTATAATGATTTTAAATTCATGCTCAAGGGGAAGAGTCATTTCGAGAAAATACTGATAAATCTTGGAACTCTTTCCAATAAACTTTGAGGTTTCAACATCATTTATTATTCTGTGGCTACATTAGCTACTATTTTTAAGGGTAGCCACAGGATTGACCATGTGCAATTGGAAATCTTAAAACTGCTTTTCCTATGTTTATTTAAATGTAATTAGCACATGTTTTGAATTAAACTTTGTACTACTTTACCCAGATTTGTTCAAAGAAACTTATTCTTAGACATATATAGCATACTAATATATAAA
This sequence comes from Potos flavus, assembly GCA_028534135.1. Classification (NCBI taxonomy): domain Eukaryota; kingdom Metazoa; phylum Chordata; class Mammalia; order Carnivora; family Procyonidae; genus Potos; species Potos flavus. The sequence goes on along the minus strand of CM052895.1, from coordinate 12,816,649 downwards.
ACAATTTCATTGGCTAACATTTACTGCTTAGTTTGACATCCCAACTTTTTATCTTGCATCTTGGGGCTTTCTGAGAGAATCAAAAACATGTCTGCATGTCTTCCAGCAGTATTTGAGATGTTTTAACTTTGCTATTGATCCTTGGATTTTGATTCCCCAACTTTTACCCCATATCCTGACTCCAAAACATATACCTCTCTGCACCTTATTCTCTCATTGTACTTGCATTACATTTTTTGGTGGTTAAATTAATACTGTGTTTGGATTATTATAACCATGTCAATCTGTACATAGGTAAATATGACCATATATACAATGAATTTTATATTGCATTTAACATTTTTGAAATCCTTTTTATATTGCCTGAAATACTCATTTGAATGTTTTAAGCTGGGCATGCACTCCGCAGTCCATTCTTTGCTTGTTTACTTTTGGCCACTCTACACTATTATATTACACACCTAATCCTTAAAGAAATTGTTTGTTTGTTTGTTTGTTTGTTTGGGTCCTGTGATCCATACTAGCACTTTTTGAAAGAACTTTAAAACTCCTTTCAATGTACTCTAACACAGGAAGTTATCTGTCATTTCCTTTTTTTCCTCTTAGAAATTCCCTCCTGAAACCATCTGTTACCCTTCTCTGACCCATTGCACAGCTGTTGTCTTGAAACTTCTGCTCTAGGAAGTGATAAATTGCAAACTTGCCCAGTATCCTTTACCCTTTCCTGAATCCACTCCTCTTGCATTGTGTCTTTGCAGCTTCTCCCATCCAGCAGTGGTATTTATGTTCCTTCCGTTGAATCTCGGCTGGCTTTGTGACTTGCTTTGGCTAGTAGAATGCAGTGGAAGTGTCAGTGTGCTTCTTCCTCTAGGCACACTTTATCTCTTGCTCTTGGAACCCTGCTGCCCCCACGACAAAATCCCAGCCTAGCTGAAGAATGTGCAACCCTGTGAATGTAGATGACCCACCTTGCTTGGACTGTTCTAGACTAGGTCGTCCATAGATGACCCAGAAGTTGACTACAGGTACAGGAAACCATCCAGTACCAAAAGAAGTCAGCTAAGCCTAGTTCATCTTGCCAACCTGTAGAATCTTGAGCTAAATAGGTACTATGCCAAGTAACTAGTTTTGGAGTTATTCTGTAAACTTGGATATAGCTGGTTTCAGGAGAAGATTTCAGGTGAATTTATGGGAGGAGGAAAGACAGCATCTTAAGGATATGGTTATGGTGTTGGTGCTCACTGGGCTGTAGGAGCTGAAGACTCTGAAGTATGAGCAGCAGCTCTGGTTCAAAAATATGTCGAAAGGTTTTCTTTTAGAATGAGATATAATTCAGATACCATAAAATCTACCTTTAAAGTGTACAATCCAGTGGATTTTGGTATATTCACAGGGTTGTGCAACCATCACCACTGTCTAATTCCAGAGCATTTTAATCACCCCTGAGAGAATCCCATACCCATTGGCAGTCACTCTCTATTCCTCTCTCCCCTCAAACCCTAGGAACCACTCATCTACTACTGGTCTCTCCAGATTTGCCTATTCTGAACATTTCATATAAAGGAATCATATAATATGTGGCCTTCTGGGTTTGACTTCTTTTGTTTGGCACATAGTCTTAGCTCTTACATTTAGATCTTTGATCCATTGTGAGTCAACATTCGTGTATGGTGTGAGGTAAGGGGTCTGACTTGATTCTTTTGCAAGGAGATAACCGGTTGAGAGTACTTTTCTAGCTGAGTATATTCAGTGGGGAGGTGAACTTTTTCCCTAAGAAATTCTAGTACAAGAGACAAAGATTGCAGCCCAAGCTCAGAAGTGCTTTCTAATAAGAAAATGGGGAGTGTGTATAAGACAGACCTGACCCTCAGACAGAGGGCAAAAGGACAAGTGAAACTAAGTAGTTAGATACAATGGGTACAAAAGATGGACACCTAAAATAATACCCAGTGATTGGCTTCCTATCATTTCAAATTCCCTAACTTTGTAAGTAAGTAACGTATCTCAGATGTACTCTGAGAAATGAGACATTAGGAGAGATCATCACAGATGTGGTGAATGAATAGTGCCAAATAAATATTTTACTGGAAAGTATTACCCAATTGATTGTACATTCACAGTTGCTATGTTTGGGATAGCAGGCTTGAACTGATAGCATGTGGTGATGGTGAACCAAGACTTACCTATCTACTCTCCCTCTCTCAGACATCATTGAATTTTTGCTCTGTGACCTTCAGTAACATGGGTTACTGAAATTAAAATGGGTTAAAAATGGGTTGTCAGACTATACTTTTGCCTGCAGTAACTGTTCTAGAGGCTAGAGATCATCTTGTTTTCTCAATTTGGTGGTTGTGGAGCCAGGGTTATAATTACTTCTGTATCACATTAAATGTTCTGTATCTTAAGAAAGGGATTGTGATCCTTCAATTTATAGTATGAAATATATGTCTGACCTTTATCCCTATTTTGGCACAGAGCTCATAAAACTCTTGGAATTTCCTAAGTGATCAGAGCAATAAAGTTGTCTTCTATTATATTAATGAGATGACTTTGGAAAGCACCGAGGTTTGGGGGCTGGTTGCCAGTGGAGCCAACCACATGATGAGAGGATTGGAACCTTGAGTCCCACCCCCTGACCTCTGGGGAGGGAAGAGGAGCTAGAGGTTGAATCAGTTGCCAGTGGGCAATAATTTAATCGATCCTGCCTATGTAATGAAGCCTCCATCAAACACCAAAAGGATGGGGTTGGGAGAGTTTCCAGGTCGGTGAACATGTGGAGATGGGGAGAGACTGTCACGCACACAGAGGGCACGGAAGCTTTGTGTTCTTGCCCCCTACCTTGCTGTATGCATCTCTTCCATCTGACCGTTCCTGGGTTACACCCTTTCATATCCTTTGCAATAAATTGGTAATCTAGTGAGTAAATGAATTTCCTGAGTTCTTCGAACTGCTCTAGTAAGTGAACTGACCCAAGGAGAGGTCATAGGAACCTGTGGTTTATACCCGGTCAGGTGGAAGTGCAGGTAACAACGTGGACTTGCTCTTGGCATCTGAAGTGGAGGGTGGTCTTATGAGACCCGTGGAATCTGCTGCTGTCTCCTGGTAGATAGTGTCAGAACTGAGTTGAGTTGCAGGACACCCAGCTGGTGCTCTCTGTATATTAGAATTGGGTTCAGAATCTGTAGGATGGAGTCAGAGACTTGGCACTGAACTAATACCACTTTTGTTATATAGAAGAAACTGTACCCAATACAAAGAGAAACATCCCAAGATGAAGCTGCTGAAGGAAATACTTTCCTGAGGCATCAAGAACTCCTCTACCTGGAAGATGAAAGAACCCTAAATTAGGATGAAATTTGAACTTTAAGAATTTCAGACAGGAGTGTTAACTCACTAGGTCAAAAAAACCCCCTGATTTTTAAACTTCATGCCTTTGAACTTCAACCTGCCAAAAATTTTTATGCACAAGGACAAAATAACTTGATTTGGACTTTAATATATTTGCAGTGCAATGCTTTTGAATTGTGATGTGATAATGGGAGGGTATATATATTAAAATCTGTGTCATCTCTTTGTTGTTGACATTTTATTATTGGAGTATCTTTATGCATTTTTTATTGGACATTTTCATGTTATCGCTTAATGTTATTACTAACTCTCTCATATATTATGTCAGGCAGAGTGTCTGGACATTATTTAGGGTGAGAAATAGAACAGTGAATAGGTTTTGAGCTTTGGATGCAGAGAGGATTTGAAGATAATCGCTACATTATTGAAACTCATTTTAAAGTTTTCTTGTGGGGGGATCAGTATTGCTCCTCAGTGGTCCCAAGAGGTTACCCAAATGTGAATAATATTGGGAGAATGACCTCATGAAGGTCATTCTGGTGTGATATATATCTTTTTTTTGTTCCCAGTGTGGTAGTCCCCCACCCTTCTCCTCTACTTTCAACTGACATATACTTCATGGTTAGGTATAATGTATTAAGGAAAAATCCCAGTGGTAAGGAATTTTGTGGAGAAATCTTTCTTTGCCATTCCAGATGTTCTGTGCATGTGGGGGAGCTCTCCTGTAGTATAGTTCCTGCCCCCTTTAGCCCCTTTTGCTCATTCCACAAAAAGAAAACCCGGGTTTCTCACTGTGTGGTGCTTCGTTTCTCAGCGGGAATATCCAAAAAGTCAGCATTGCAAGAACATCAGGCAGAAGCAGCAAGGTTTATGATAAAGTAGCCTCAGAGGTCCCAGAATGTCATGTCTGTTATATTATATTAATAAAACAAGTCACTAAAGCCGGTCTGGGTTCCAAGGGGAGGAAAATAAGATTGCATCTTTTGATATGAGGAACGGCATGCTTGTCTAGGCAAGGTAGGATTGATGGCAGCCATCTCTGGAGTCTTCCTATCATACATGTTCTACCTTTTTCCACCGTTTCACTTCCAACCTGTCTGTGCTTTGTGATTAAAATGTTTCTTATAAACTATGTGAAGTTGGGTCTTAATTTTTTTAATCTAATCTAATAATGTCTGCCTTTTAGTAAGTATGTTTTTTTTAATAAGTATGTTTAATTCATTTACATTTAATATAATTATTGGCATAGTTGTATTTAAATTTCCCATGTGAATGTTTTCTTTTTAATCCATTTTTCTGTTTTCTACTCTTCCTCCTTTCCTGTCTTCTCTTGAATGAATTGCATTTATCTTATTCTATTTTGCCCTATGTGTAGTCTGTATAATCTCTCATGTTAAATTTGCTTTTAGTAATTGCTTTAGAGTGTATAATATGAATTATTAACTTGCCATCTGCCTCAACGGACAGTGTAGGAACCTTAAAGTAATTCCCTTGATCCCATCCCACACTGTATTCTTCTTATTTCATATACCATAATCATTGTTAGTATTTTTGCTAATAAATACAAAAAAATTTTTAAAAATCACATTTATGTTTGTGTATGTGTACATGTATAATTTAATATATAATGTCTAATATAAAGAAATCCTATATATGTATACAGTACATATTATATAAAACAAATATCTATGTGTGTATATACACACATACCTATAGTAAATAGATAGATACAATTTCAAAGGGTATCTCTTTCTTTCTTTCTTTTTTTTTTTTAAGGGATATCTCTTTCTGATCTACTTCCCTGCCCCTAGTCTTTAAGTCCACTAATCCTGAGCACTCAGTGAAGACACCTGGAAAAGACATGGTGAGTGGTTAGAGACCTTTGTGGCTTATTGAGGCTCCTTTGGATTGTAATCTGTCTTGCTTCTCCCATGAGGCCATTAAAAGGTCTTTAGAATTTTAGCTACTAGTCTCTAAGTGGATTCCTCCTCCCACTGTGGTTCTGACCGGTATGAGAGCAATGCTTAATCTTTTTCCTCCTACAACAGGTTCCTTACTTTGGTTTTGAGTCCATTTGGATTTCTTTGTGTTTTCTTCTAATGGATTTTTTAAAAACTCTGATTCTGGAACTTTTTCAACCTTTTGTTACTCTTAGGATAGGAGTTGCTGTGTCTTGTTCCTTTATTTATTTGAGAGAGAGATATAGCATGAGTGGGGAGAGGGGTAGAGGGGAGGAGAGAGAGAATCTCAAGCAGACTCTCCACTGAGTGTGAAGCTCGATTTGGGGCTCAGTTCCACAAACCATGAGATCATGACCTGAGCCAAAACCAAGAGTTGGACGCTTAAGTGACTGAACCACCTTTATATGAATTAGAGTAGCATTTTCCAAATTCTTTAGAATTAACAGACTTAACATTTAGGGTTCCTTCACCCTCAAAGGCTTTTACTCTTCAATTTGTCTTACTCCTATTTATCCTTAGGGTTTCAGTTTAAAACCCTCATGAGAGACTTCCTCTTACCAGCTTTTTATTTCTTTTCTAACTGTAAATCATTTTCTCTGTGAGATTCTCAGTAGTTGTCATAGTGATGAGATTAATCCTCTGTAATTAATGTGCCTATTGTAATCCACCAAAATAGGGATGGAGTAGAGGAGAAAGATTTTCAGGACAGTAATTTTCTGTTTCATCTGCTTTGCATTTCTTTTGTTTTCTTCTCTCAGTGACCCCTATTTCTTTGGAGAAATGATTGTCCCAGGTCCTGAGTAGACCTCTGAGGCTGTTACTCTACAGTGCCTGAGCTGGTGGGCAAAGTGATCTAGGCTGAGCCAACCACAATACTCTACTCCTAGTACAATATTGATAGTCTTCAGGATTCCTCAGTTGCAAGCAACAGTATCCCAACTTAAAGAAGTTTACCGAGACAGGGAATTCATTGTTTATGCAACTGAGAAATTTAAGGAGCCAGTTTCAAAAATTGAATAACAAACCTTTTTTTCACCATGCTTCATTTCACTGACTAGTGAAAAGGAAGAATGTTAACTTTCAGTTCTTGAATTATTTTAGACATTATATTATCTCAAAGGTTCCGTATGGGCAGATAGGTCAACGGATCTGGTTTCATTACTAATTCTTCAACAAGTGGCCAATATCAACATCTTATACTTGAATGGTTGTATACCTTCATTTTGGAGATAGTATCTTATACTCTAAGTGAGAAATACCAGAACCACTGCAGCTCATTAATAAAAACCAGTTTATTATGAAGAAAGCATATTGGTGGCAATAATGGTTTCTTCAATTTGTTTCCATTGGTGTAGTTTTCTGGATAAGCGTCAACTTAATGCAGACCGTAGTAGGATCTCTTTCTCTGCCTCCCTCTTTTGTCACTTCCCCCTTCTTGATCTCCTGTCTTTCCTCTCCCTTATTCCTTTCCTTCCTTTACATTCTTCCTATCCCCATCTTTTCTCACTTTCAACCCTCTTTGTTATATACACGTCATTTCACTGTCATTGGAATGCGTATAAAGGAGATGGTAAACCTAGATAAAATGACAATTTACTATGACAGGATAGGCCAGTGAAGAATCCCTGAAATGTTAGAGCCTCTTGTGGGGTGGGCTAGTTTCTATTAAGGTCATTTAGTGGAAGAGAATTCCCCCGGATGAGGATCTGGCTAAGCCTGATAGGCCCTGGGGCAGGGTTACTACCTCTCCAGGGCTTTCCAGTGGTGGGTTGTGATGATAAAACCAGCTCTGAGTATAGGAGATTTTCATTTGATGAGTGGTCTGAACATCCACTTAGTGGTTATAAAATATTTGCTGCTGAAAGCCACAGAGCATTGATAAACAGATCCTGGACAGTTGAGTTATTGCAATCTACTTAACATGAGGAGAACAAATTATGAGTCAAACGTTCCTGTTTAATAACCTGACTCAGGGCAGAGGGCTGCTCGAGGCTGGCGTTAACCCTGAGTACATGGTGTCTGGCCAAGATCCAGGAATGGGCCAGGCAGGCACCAAAGCCATTCAGGTGGGTTTGCCATTAGAACTAAGTTACATGGAGAGGAAATTTTAAAAGGCCCATCTGGTAAAGGAAATAAACAATTAGTAAAACTGCTGTATGGTATGGAATTTACTAGCTAGGCTCCCTCTGTGGTTTACGTTTTGTCTTCCTTAGATGATGGGTGTATTTACCCTTATTAAATCTTGTCTTCAGCACAATACTGTCTTCCTTTATGTCCTTGGGGGGAAGGGAAGGGGTATTTGTTCTCTATTAGTCATTTGAACTTAGGTTCATCTCAGCCTGAGTACTACAAATACTCGTGGAAATCTGACTTCCTTTCTGTATTTCCAAGATTATGCTTTTCTTTAACGTGTGCAGAAAGGGATGACTTCCTCTCTCTCAAGGGAACCACACGAAGATTACATCTCATGGGGAGGGATTTTTAAAAGTAAATGAATTGAAAACAGTGGTGGTTTCTTAACGAGCAGCTATTCGTGCATTTGGGGGTAGGTGCGGAAGGTCCCGTTTGAGGGTAAGGGGAGGCATTGTTGGGGGATCGTGAGTGGCTGTTGTTGCTCCTAATTTGAATGCTGTTCTGAGACTTTTGCTTATTCAAGGCTCTGGGGTGGTCCTTGAGTCTCAGCCCAGTTGGGGTGTCACTTTCTGTCTTGCACCTCTGTTTCATTCACTAGCATCCTTGCGCGCTCACCTCTGTCTCCCCCAGCAGCAAGCACACATGTCTACACGCACACGCATACACAGGCGCTTTGGACTGGAGCTCTGTTTTGCTCCTACGAGCCAGTTTTCATTCCTTCTTTGACCCCAAGATGGGAATGGCTGCTGGAAATCTACCTGCACAGTCCAGAGACTGTGCGGACAGGAAACTGGAAATAGAAGCATGCAAGGTAGAGAGAATAATACACAGAATCACATTAAGCCCCACATTATTTTTCTGGCTCTTGGCATACTCCCAGGAGTTTCAAATTGGTTTTCCTGAGCCAAGAATTTCCTTAAATGAAATGTACCGTGGCAGGAAGGCTTTTTAAGACCTCTTCACCTTCAAGGGCAAACCTCGGAATGAGGCTCCAGAAAGCAGTCTAGAGTCAGCATGCCACTTAAACTATGATTAGTAGAGCACATCAGCACGCTAGAAATTACTGCATTTGTGAACCTCCTGTTCTTCAGTTCTTGATTGCCAGCCAAGCCCCAAATCAATCCCAAAGAATCAGAACTCAGATAATAATGAGAAAATGGACTCGGCATGCCAAAACTCAGGAAACCGTCATGTTCTCCATATGGTGACTTTGGGCCACATATAACCAGGAGCAGAGACCCTAGCCTCCTGGCCCCGTCTCCAGGAAAGTTTTCTGGGTCCCTATACATAGAGCTTCCCTCTTCCTTAGGTCGGGCTCCTTATGCATAAACGGGGGACCGATTTTGTTAGCTTTCTCATGAGGAATATAACCTGCTGCCTCCCTCCAAATAGCTGGTACTTGCAATCAGCTAGGATATTTTGCAGGGAAGGGCTAATTTTTAGTAATACCAGCTACTAAGCTTAACTCCTGTTCAGTGTAGGTATGAGGCAGACTTTTTTTTTTTTTTTTCCTTTGCATTGGAATATGGTCCGGTGCCTCACTTGACAAGCTACTGTACAATGTTCAGAGGTCTCTTATTTTGAGGGTGTACTTTCTGGGTCTGCATCCAAACGGGGTGGCCAGCGGACACCCTTGCACCTTTGACTCCCTTCATAGCCGGGTGGGCATTTCCTGCTGCTGCGTGTTAAGGAGAATCAGCTGTAAATCAGTGCTTATTTTCCATTTTCTTCTTATTGATGGAACTGCTGTAGGAAAACAGCTCGTCTCTCAAGCTGCCAGAGCCCCACAGGACTGAAAGCTGCATACAATAAAAGTTGTTTTGACAGCAAACTGACCAAACAAGACAATGGACAGAGGGAGATGACGGGAAGGGAGGGGGAGACAGTGTACGCGCTTGTCTGTTTTGAACCGAGGTGCACTCTCTCTTTTTTCTTTGTTAAATTACTTTTTCATATGAAGGACACAAAGGGAACAGCCCCTACTGGCAGCCAGAAGGCAGAAAACAAACCCTTTGAAATTTCTAATTTGTTTATAGATAGTCCTCCAGGAGCCAACTGGAAAATAATTTTGTCTGCCAGAGACAGCGAACCGCTACCCGAGGGTGTTGTGAAAAAAAATGACTCTCGTTTTGGTCCTTGAATGTCTTATTGTTCAGCACTCAGCAGTTGTTCTGAAATTACTCATCTGGCAGAGAAAGAAAATGAAAGAAAATTCCTGCTTCTGCTCTCTGGCCTGAGTTTTTAGGAAAGTTATTTTTAAAAAGGGGTTTTGTTTTTGTTTTTTGTTTTTTTGGCTTGAAACTGTGTGTCAGTTTTGGAGTCACACACAGGTTTGTTAATTGTGTCCCCCAACACATCTTTCCCTGTCTGCGGAGGATTTTTACTGTGGATCTGGGAAGTGACATCACAGATCAGTCACTTCACACTGTTCAGGAGATGCTGTGTTTTCTCTCTCAGAGGCAAACAAATCAAACTGCTTTCTGGATCATTCCACGGATTCTATAGATCTTTCATTTTGCAATCCTCATCTCCGGGTGTTTTTGACTGTGGGTGGAGTATGGGTTTGGAGATAGGGGATCTCTATTCTCTAATAAAAGAGAGTTTCTAGAAGTTTCTCTCTCCATTTTGCTGTTGGTGAAATGGGCTTTTTATGGTGATATTATAGATATACTCTTCTACCTGATGTAGGTGAGCAACCGTGTTTTCACAGGAACTTAGATCGCTGACTTGGATGATAATGTCACATACAGTCCTTTCATACACATACAGTCCTTTCGTATTATAGACGAGGAAACGGAGACCCAGTGATTGGATGAAGGAGGCACAGCTGTTTGGGGCAGAGTTACAGTTAGAATTCAGGTCTCAACCCTTAGCCCATCTACTGCTTCTTCTATTCTTCCTTCTTTCATGGTGTGGGGGGGCCATAGTAATTTTAAATAATATGTCCATTTTGCATGAATTTCTCTAAATTAATAGATTCGACTCCTTCTTATAAGCCCAGGAGAGAGCTAGGTATTTGACTTCTGAAGCCGGGAGTGTAATCCCAGTGGGTCCCTCCCAGTGCCTCTTGGTGCTCCTGCTATTTAGTGTTGGTAAAGTGCTGGATGGTATGAAGACCGTTAAACACATCCTTTAGATCTCCCACTTCTACTGGGCTCCCAATGTCACATTGTTATCCTTCTCCGTGTTCCTAATGTGTTCCTTTTCCTCCAACTTCCATTCTCCTTCAACTTCCTGCCCCTCCCCCCCCACCTTCCTGTTAACTCTCATTGGAGGACCCTCCTGTGCCTTTTACAGAGAAAACTAGAAGCTGTTGCCCAGGTCTCCCACCTCTAAGCCCACATTTGCTTTTCTGCCCATTTTGTTCTCCCCCTATTTCTATGCAATGTGTGTCCCATCTCCCAAATAGATTCCCCTCCCTTTGTTCCCGGAGTTTTCACTTTTCCAGAGCTCTCCATCTATTCATTTTGCTGCTGCTTTTTTACATCTTTAACTTTGTTGCATTTGGCAATTTCTTTCCAATCTATGCTTGAGCCCTTCCCACTGACACCATATCTCCCTTTGACGACTGACTTTGGTTTTTCTTTTTTCTTAACCTCAAAGCTTCCTGAAATAAGTCTACGTTGCTGTTTTTTTTTCTTCCTTTCTCCCTCCCTCCCTCCCTCTGTCCTTTCCTTCCTTCCTTCCTTCCTTCCTTCCTTCCTTCCTTCCTTCCTTCCTTCCTTCCCTCCCTTCCTCTTATTCTTCCACCTAAAGTAATCTGCATTTTACTCCCACTACCCTTCTGAACATACTCTTGTGGGTCACAAGAGATAAGCTTGTTGCAAAAGTCATTGGATATACACTTTCTAGGCATAATCATATTTAACCTATGGGCAGCATTTGATACTGATGATAACTTCCTTTATCTTAAAACACTCTCCTCATTGACATCTGGGGCGTCATAGACTCCTGGTTTTCCCATTAGTCCCTGCCCACTCCTCTTGGATTTTTTTTTTCTGCATTCTCATTTTTTTATCTGCCTAGGTCTTTAGGATTGGTCCTGGTTAGACTCTCTCCTCAATGTGTGATCCCATCCATTTCAGTGTGTTTAATTTTCCATCCCTACTCACACAACTTCCAAATCTTTATTTCCAACATACATTTCTTTTCTGAACTTCACACCCATTTACCCAGTTGCCTACTAGGTATCTCTGTCCGGATGTTAAACAGGCATCTCCAACTCAGTACAGAGCAAATTATCTTTTGTTCCAAACCTGCTCTTTCTCACATGTTACTTATGTCAGCGAATGACACCACAGTCCAGGCTAGGAACTTGAGATTCCTCCTCCATCCCTTTCCATAGCCAGTCCTTCTCATCCAGTGTCTCAAAGACATTTTCACACAACCTTAAATGTTGCTCACTTCTACCCAATTTTCAGTCTACCTGAGTCCCAGCCACTGTTCTCTCATGCTTGGATTAATCCATATACTTCTGACCCATCTGTTTTTAGCCTGTAGTGTTCCCAGTGTACTGTCTATACCACAGCCAAATTGATAATCCTAAAACAAAAATCTATCCAAGTCATTCTCTTGTTTCACATTTCTCAGTCTCAATGTCTGTTGTGTTAAAAAAAAAAAAAAAAGGCAATACTTTGATTTTATTTGAGTTACATAGTCTGGCCTCTTCCTATCCATTTTTCCTCGTCTTGCCTGTTTTCTCTATTTGTACTGTTTAGTATAGTAAACTTACTTCATTTCCACCAATATGCATGCTTTTTCTGTCTCTTTTAGTCGACAAGTGTTTACTGAGCGTTTACTATGTGCTAACCGCCATGCAAGATACTTGTAGGTCCTTGTAATGTACCTTCACTATTGACTCTGCCTTTATTTTTCCATGCTCCTTTTAATGTAGCTGAATCTCACACATTAGCCCAGTCTTCTCTGATATCCATCATATTAAAGGTTCCTGCTGCATGCTTCTAGAGTGCCTTGAGTGTCTTCTATGGCAGTGCTTACTACTTTCCTTTATAATTGTTTATTTAATTACTAGTCTTCGTCACTAGATTGTATGGCTCTAAGGGTACAGACCATTATCTGCATTGTTCACTCTCTGTCTCTATTGTTTAGAACAAAGGAGAGGCTTAATCAGTATTTACTGAATGAACAGATGAGTGAATATTTTTAAAGTTCGGAAAAAGAATGTACATGGTATGTTCAACTAATAATAATAATAAAACATGTACTTAACACTCAAAGAGTTAAGAGAAGTTAGATTTAAATGTCATCCTTTTATTCCAGAGAGTTTTAGAACATAGCATAATAGAACAGTGAGATTAAATAATTTGTTGACCTGGCATACTTATAAATGTCTACAGAGGGCCCCAAATGAGTCCCGCATTGACATTATCCACGGAGGGCCACGCAGGTCTCAGCCTTCTGATTCTCTAGCACCAGGACCTGGAGACTCAGGGAATTAACCTTACATGGGCTTGATGTCCAGCTTCTCCGTCAGGTATGTGGGAACAGAGAGAGTGGGAAAAGAAAAGAGAAAAATAGAAAGGGAGCGTAGGTAGATTTAGTAATTGTGGGAGTTCTGCAAGCTGCATGCTTTCAATCTTGAGCTTTCTTTCAAAGCCTAATGGGAGTAGCACGTCCATCCTGTGACAAAAGATAAAGTGACATTCGTGGCAAGTTTGCTCAATGCAAGGAGTTCTTAGTAGTATAAAATCACCTAGAGGAGCAAGAATAAAGAGTGACAGAAAATGACTTTATAACAGTACAAGGTTAATGAGCAAAGGAATAAAGGGCCTAGGGCTAAAAGGTAAAACTTAATATTTGTGTAAGGGATAGCATGGTGATCATTAATAAGACCAATAATGCATCATTAATGGGATCAGAGCTGGCAAAGTAGCAAAGATTCCAACATGATTATTTTATCAGGTTATTTATAATCTCTGGTTATTGTAAAAAAAAAAATCCCCTGGAAATATTCACATAGCAAATCTAATGGCAGGTGAGATTTAATAAAAGCTATACTATTTATTGGGTTTTACCATATGTGGTAAACTGTGCTAAGACCTTATAAACATTGTTAGATTTAGTCTTCATGTCAAGCATGAAGTAGATGATGTTATTCCCATTTCTTGCACTGACTGTAATCCATATGTAGTCCTGGGGTTTACGACTCCACAGCCCATCTTCTGAATGGCTATGCTTTCCAGCTTTTCTCCCTCTCTAGACTTTGGAAAAGTCCTTCACTCAAGGTGACATGTGTAGGGTGACTTGGGGGTAGATTTGAAGACGAGGAAAAGGACTGGAAACTGAACCCCCTTTTTTTTAATTAAAGATTTTATTTGTTTGTTTGAGAGAGTGAGAGATCGTACAAGCAGAGGGAGGGGCAGAAGGAAAAGCAGACTCCCTGCTGAGTACAGAGCCCAGTGCGGGGCTCAATCCCAGGACTGAGCAGAAATTAAGAGTCAGGCGTTGAACCGACTAAGCCACCCAGGCACCCCTAGAAACTGAACTCTTAAGTTTCCTTTCTACTCTAAGTTTAGAATTAACAGTTGCAGTGATTTGATGTGCTTTGATGGACCACTTATGCAAAAGTGCTCTCTGCCATTTATATCACCTCTTAAAAGGGTGGGGGTAGGGGGCAGCAGTGTTACTAGAAGATCCCTGTTAATATGTCTTAAATGAATAATACTTTAAGCTAGCAATTAGAAAACATGTACGGAGAAAGCACTATGTGTCTAATTTTCAAATAGACATTGGGACATTGTTTAAAACAGTATCAAGTCTGGTAAGAGTCCTAGACATAAACAAAATGAAAGGCAAAGAAATAAGGACTATACTTGATATCATAGTGCAAATTTATTACTCTGGCTCTCCCGTCATCGTTTCCCTTTTCTCTGGTGTCACAAATTCTCTTTGTGGTAGAAAATGGATTCTGACCATGACCTGCCACTTTATCAACCTCAAATTCGGGATCAAGCATGAGACTTAGCCAATCAGAGAGAAAGTATTCCATTCCGCCACATCTTGCCACATCTTGGATTTCTTCAGGAATGAGCATGTGACTCAAATCAATCACATTCTTTGCCAGGGGTTTGAGTCATGAGCTCAGTGGCACAGGGCAGATAACAGAAGTTGCTTCCCTTTCATGGCAACCTTCTGGAGAGATGGCCCATTACTCCCCACCATCAAGATTCGTACAACTACCCTGTTTCTGTGCTTCATGAGGCCTGATGGTCCAGTTCCTCTTGAAAGTCTGTGTGGGACTTTGAGGTCATCCATGAATTTCTCTTGTATACTTGTATCTTTTGTTGTTGTTATTTTTTATTGTTTTTTGTTAGCTCGAGTCTGCTTCTGTTGCGTAATCATAAGACCCCAGCTGATGCAGAAATTGGTGTCAGGAGTAGGGCGTAGCAGATAACCAAAGCTAAAAGATGGAATTGGCTGAGTCATGGTAGGGTGTGGGACAGTGAAGATTCTCCTACCTATGACCAAGAACTTGACAATACTTGTTAAGTGGCAGCAGAGCAGCCGCTTAGGATGTCATTGCTTCTTTCTTGATACAAAAATGTGCCTACAAAAATTAATTTTAGAAGGTTTTGTGGAAAAACGTGAGCATCTTGGAAATTTTTTCACTTTTAAGATGTTAGTAAGTTTAATTTAATTTTTAAAGTTTTAGGTTCAAAGCAAAATTGAATGAAAGGTAAAGAGTTTCTATATGCTCCTTATCTCTAAACACCTACGACCTCAGTTCTCAAAAAGGTGCTATAAGAAAGGTCCTAGCTTGGGTGTAAGTTGGATCATCTCAGAGCACAGAGGAGAGACCTCTGCTTTGAGGGAAAAAAAGATGGTTTTAAATATTTATTTATTTTGAGAGAGAAGAAAGGGAGGGGCAGGGAGAGAAAGAGAGAGAGAATCTCAGGCAGAGTACCTGTTAAGGGCAGAGCCTGACCCAGGGCTTCATCCCACGAATGCGAGATCATGACCTGAGCTAAAACCCAGAGTTGGACGCTTAACCGACTGAAACACCCAGGTGCCCCTGTGAGAACAATTTAGGTTGAGGCCTCTGAGGGGACCTCTCACTAAGAGACAAAGTGTGACCCTAACCCAGATTCAGAAACCATACCTTGACCAATTCTCTGACTTAAGTGACTGATCTATAGGTTGTCTAGAAAGTTTGTTGTGCAGTAGGCTCATCAAATTTTAAGGTATTTGTTTTGCAAGGTCTAGGTTGCAATTTCTTATCCCCTAAAATTTCATCAACAAGGATTGGGGTACTTTGGCAATTAAGTCCCAGGAAAAGAATATTCTTGGATAGTCTCTCATATGTGATTTCGAAGGGCATTGGACATGGATGATCTTCCCAGAGGACAGAACCAGTGCGGTTGTTATTAACGGATCTAGGAAGCCACTTTACTGATGAGTAGGAATCTTTGCAGTCCCTGTCTGGCAGGATACGATACATATTTGAGAACAGTAACCATCATAGTTAGTTTTTAAATAGTAGTTCCTGGCATGTTTAACTTTTTTGACCCCATCACTATATGTGGAGTGTGTTGGGTGCTTCATTTCACAGGCTCCTGTAGCGTTAAGAGCCTCACTTGTTTGGACTGAGAGCAGAGGTCTTGAACATGGAGGTGGACATGGTAATCAGACAGACTTTCTGATTGTTTGTTTTGACTAATGTGCCTTTGATCATTAGTGAAAGAGTACATAGTGAAAGTGTTTGGGAAATAGTATGTATGAAAAAGAATAGTATGAATGTTAGCCAGACTATAGATAGAATATCATGGAAATCTTTGATCTTCCCAGCATCTTTGGCTCTCTCATTTAAATAAAGAACCCAGTTTCCTGTGGTATAAAGTTTTCATTTAGTATAGGCTGCCCATTTTACCTTCTCCTGGTACCCTTTCTACAAATGAGATGGTCATGGAAAACAGGTATTAAATACTAAATTCCCCCCCCCCCCCATTTCAGTGACTGGTGTAGGGTTGGATAGGTGTTCTAAGCCAGGCTAATTAGTACCCTCGCTGTGACCTTTCTGTTAATGCTATTGGAGAAAAAGCATTCTCTTTACTAGAATTGCTAAACCAATAGGCTGTGAGTCTCAGGCTGCCCACAGCCACCAGCCCACCAAGCCCAGAGAGTCTTTTTGTGGCAGCAGAGAGAAAGAGAGCGAACAAGAGAGCGTAACCCTTCCCATATATTTGGAGCCCCAGGATATATAAAGTCATCCTTTTTTCCCCCATGCTAGTTTGCACACTGTCACATACATGACGAAGTAGTTGGGAGCAAGAAAGTGTAAATAATTATGTGCCTGGAGGATAGCTTCAAAGAGGACAAGACATTTGAGATGGGTTTCAAAGAATGAGCAAGAGTTTTCCAGTCAGAGAGCAAGGGAAGAGGCATTCATGAAGGAGTAATAGCGTGACTGAAGGTACACTTAGGAGAGTTGGCATTATAGGAAGAGAATGGCCATTCCAAACATCCGCAAGTAGGGCAGAGAAACAGAGGTTAATTCCTCAAAGGTAGTGTGGGGACCAGACGAAGTAGGCCTTGTTTGCTATCCACTTGGTTCCAGCTTCATCATCTAGCCTGGGAGGGCATTTTGAGGGTAGGTAGCAGAACAACATGATCCCACTGGGGGATGAGGTAGGCTTGCCAAGAAGCATGGGTAAGGGAAGAGCAGATGCTCAAGGACCAAAATGCCTGGAAGCAAATCCTGGCTCTGTCATTTACTCTCCAGGTGACTTGGGTGAATTATGTAACCTCTTTTTGCCTCACTTTCTTTGTCTGTAAAATGGGGCTGATATTAATAGCACCAATAGCACTTATAGATTTGTTACAAATATTAAATAAGCCACATGTAAAACACCTATATAAGTGCTTGACACATGCTAATTGTTCAGTAGAGGATTATTATCTGTGCTTGAGAAGTAAAATTTGGGGGAGAGAATTGAGGAAAACTCTCCATCATTTGCATGTGATATCTCTTTAACATGGATTAGTTTCTCAGCCTAGATAGCTGTCCCCCAACAGATGGGGACAGGAAAATAGCATGGAGGACAGCATGTTTGGGTAGAAAAAGGGGAACAGAGCAAAGAACAGGTTCAGAGCATGTAATGTCACTCCGAGTATAGGCTTGGGTGGCCAGAGGATGGCCTGAGTTCACAGGGGAAATGCTGGAAATGGGTGTGATTAGGGAGAGAGACTCCAGAGGCCAAGAGCCAGTGGGAAATTGGTGCCTAGTGATGGCCCTGACTGGGCCAAATCAGTGGAAGAGTCTTTGAAGTTGTGAGAGATGATTCTTCCATTGAAACTGCGGACAAGGGTCTGTAGGAGGCTAAAGCAATAGCTTGGAGGGCACAGGGCTGGATCGTTCCGTTAACACCACAGTGAGAAGTTCCACGAGGTCCTTAAGAGTCACCTCAAGTCAGAGATTCCATTTGATGCCCTATCACCCAGAACCCAGGTTTAGCAAACACTTTGCTCCAAGTGTCAGCAGCAGGATGGGCAGAGCAAAGGCAAAGAGGAATTAAAAGAAAGACGAGGAGGAAACAGAGGAAGGAAGGGGATGTGTAAGTGCAGGAAGAGAGGAAGTGAGACAGAGAAAAAGAAGGAGAGGAGGCATATAAGGTGGGAGTGGATTCAGAGCTCGCACACTGCACATACTGGATACATTCTCTCAAGACCATTTTCCTGCTGTGCCAGAGAGCCTCCTGGGGAGATGTAATAAAACCAGAGAATTCCACTGGTGTGTCTGTTTCGCGTTCTTGGCTGTCCTTATTTAAATGATTGCCTCCCTTGCCATTGTCCATGGAGTAGATACATAGAATTCTGCTATGTATTAAAAATCCAGGGGCGCCTGGGTGGCTCAGTGGGTTAAAGCCTCTGCCTTCGGCTCAGGTCATGATCCCAGGGTCCTGGGATCGAGCCCCACATCGGGCTCTCTGCTCAGCAGGGAACCTACTTCCCCCTCTCTCTCTGCCTGCCCCTCTGCCTACTTTTGATCTCTCTCTCTCTCTCTCTCTGTCAAATAAATAAATAAATAAATAAATCTTTAAAAAAAAAAAAGCAAAAACAGAACTCTCAAAATTGGAATATTGACATTTATTCATTACTTTCATCTTATTCTCAAATCACATTCAAGTTCTGTCAGTTGTCTAATTAGTGACTTTGAAGCAAAATGGTCCAGTCCAGAATGTTGCATTGCTTATCATTTTCATGTCTTTCTGCCTCTTTCAATCTCCAACAGTCCTTCAGTTCTTTGCTTTTCTCCTCTTGACACTTTAGGAGATGACATGGCAGTTGTTTTGTGAACTATCCCTCCATTTGAGTTTGTCTGGTGTTTGCTCACGATTAGATTTAGGTTATGCATCTTTGGCAAGAACATGATGCATCTTGTGAGTGGTTCACAATGTCTGCACAGATGCCCCCCTCATCTCGACCAAGTTCCACACCAAACATCAAGTCACTCCATCCCCTACTGTCAGCACCCTCTTTACCCTGCTCCGGCTTTGACACTCTCCTCTGGCCTGCCCCAGCTCCCATCTTCCCCTCCCTACACCGGTGCCTGCTTTGCCCAGGACCCACCTACTTGCTTTTGGACTCTTTTAGGAACAGAGAGAGAAGGAAATGAGAGAAAAGAAAAAGAAAGGGAAGGTTATAAGGAAGAGAAAGAAGAACAGGAAGAAGAGTCAGACCTTAATAGCCCACAATACATGTTGATTTTCAGTTGTAATAGCCATCTGATCTTTGTAGTTTCAGCCAGTATGAGGGTTGGTTGGTTCGTGTCTGCCATTACTTGCAAACTAAAACCTATTAACCCATATATGAAGTTCATAATAAATAGTGGTAAACAATACATGAAAGCTCTTGTGGGATGGTGCTGGCATTATACTTGGAATCCTAAGACCTGAGTTTAACCCAAGAAATAGCTGTGTCATATTGCATAAGACACATACATTATTAAAGCCCTAGGTCCCTTACATATAAAGTGGAGATAATAGTTATTTATGAATTGCTGTTAAGCTACTATTAGGGGTTAAATCGTGTCTCTCCCAAAAAAGATATGTTGACGTCTGAGCCCCTAGTACCTCAGAATGTGACTTTATTTGGATATAGGGTCACTGCAGATAGAAGAAATTCAGATGACATCCTACTGGAGTAAGTTGGGCCCTTAACCTGATACGAGTGGCCTTCTTATGAGGAGATGGCCATAGGAATACATGGAAATATAGAGAGAATGCTTGTGAATATGAGGCAGAGATTGGAGGGATTCACCTGGGAGCTGAGGAATGCCAAGTCTTGTTGGTCACCACCAGAATATAGGAGAGAGTCGTGGACAGATTTTCCCTCAGGTCTCCGAAGGAACCAACCCTGCCAACACCTTGATCTTGGAAATCTGGCCTCCAGAACTGTGAGGGAAAACACTTGTGTTGTTCTAAGCTGCTCGGTTGGTGGTACTTAGTTACAGCACCCCTAGGAAACTGGTGTACGTGCTTATAAAATTTAAAGATGCATACAAACATAAGCAGCTATGCTTATCCATTAGGATATCTTTCTAACTTTGCTACTGAGAACAACAGAAGTCTTTGAAAAATTTCCATCCTTTCAAAAGCTTTTTTTTTCTTGTTGCTGTGCTAGAAAAGACATAGAAGATCATGAGAATCAAGATGACCTCATTCTTGCTTATACCTTATAACACAGAATTGTCACTAATGAACCTACCAGGAGAGACGACTGATTTGCCTTTAAGACGTCCCCTGCAGTTGAGACCTCAAGTGGTGTTTACCCAGGACAGGATTGTGTTTAGTCATAAAGGATGTACTCTTCTCCTGAGTCACAATGTATCTTTTGTGCTTCCAGAATAACACTAACAGTAAACTTTGATTATCGTTACTTTGCATCAGACATGCTCCATGCACTTCATGTGTGTTAATCCCTTTTAATTTACACAACAAGCTTACAAGGGAGGCATTATTCCTCTTCTTCATTTCTAGTGAAGAGAACTATGCACAGAGAAATGAAGTAGTATGCCTCATATTGCACTGATAGTAGGTGGTGGAGCTGGGTTTCTAGTCCAAGCATCTGGTTCTGTAGCGGTGCCTACACCACCACACTACGCTGCCACTTGCACCCATTTCCAAAAGTCAACTCTCTACACAAACGTGATTGTGATATTCAACCATCTTATTTAAATATTTAATATTGAAATGCAAGTTAAACAGCACTTTGGAGGTGGTAACATAAGAATAAATGGCACCATATGCATATATATTTATAGATATGTCCATTACACATTCATGAGTAAAGATATATAGATGTCATGCCTTGTTGAGTACAGACGTATGTATGTATGCATATGTTACTATAGGAAATTTTTGGTTCATACAGTTTGCTAAATATGTGCTTGGAGTATTGTACGCTTTGAAATTATTTCAAAAATGAATGTGTGGCTACATAACTATTTAAGATGGTAAGGTCTAAATGAGGAGACTTGGGTTTGTTATACCAGTATTACAGTATTGAAAGGAAGTGTGGTAAGACGGATTGTCATCAAGGAATGCTGCAGAAGAGGAATCTAAACTTACTCCTTCAGGAGGGTACAGATTTGTTTCTCAGGAGGCAGGTGAACCCAGGGGGATTAGGATTTGGAATGAGGGCCCAGCTTTGGCCCTGGGGCCATCTCAACATATCCCAGTGAGAATAGATGGTGTCCCCCCATCCCATCCCCCCCTCGAGACTGTGTATGTTAGTTAATACCAGTATGGACCCTGGAGAGTGATGATGAAAGGGAAATCTTTTTGCTGGTAAGATGCTCTTGGAAGTTCCTCCGGTAACATCCTCTCGGAGAGAAAAGATAAAGGGGAGAAAGAAGAGTGACTGGGAGAAATTCTTGGATTTTTCTATTGGTCCCCCCCCCACTACCACCAAAAAAAAACCTAGGCAGTGACCAAGATTACCTTGAATTGGTAATAATGTCTTTTGCTATTTGGCTGAGTAGAAGAGAAGGAGTTAAGAGAAGTTGAGTTTTAGATAATCAATAAAGTCAACACTTTTGCCCACCAGAGTTTATGGTGATGAAATTTGTTCCTGCTACATTGATAATGAACTGAATGTTTTTCAGCAACCTCATTGTTCCAAAGTATCTCATTTGTGCCTTGTTTATGGTCACTGAACTGCAAAGTTAACTTTTGTTATATGACCTACTTGTTCCTAGGCGAGATTCACCAGTAAAAGACAATCCATCTAATAAAGTAGTTAACTTCCCTTGCCCTACCGAGAAAGGAAAGCTTGAAGGCCATCAACCTACAGAAGTCTTGGGGCGGGGGGGTGGATCCTCCATGTCTGCCACAGTCATCTTGTAACTATCCCATTCTGTTGCCTCTGAGCACTTGGCCTTCCAACAATCCCTCCACTCATGCTGTGTATGCAGATGTATACAGCATTTCATGAATATCGGCTATCCTCTCTTGTCATGTCTCTTAGGTTGGTTTAAACACCTTGGCACTATTCCATCATTATTATTTCTCATGGGTCACTTGTTTTTGAAGTATTTATTTTTGATTACTCAATTTTATATGGTCAGAGAGTATCCTTGATCTGGAACAAGTCAAAGGATGCCCATGACCTGGGAACTCTGTAATTTACCTTGAATTTTTGTTAGAGGCACGTTACACTCTGAGCAGTTTCTCCTCAACTTCTTCCATAGTACCTTCTCTGGCAAAACAAAGTGCTTTTATTATTGTATGCGTTTATTCACTATAATTCTGTTTCTTTGTTTTGGGGCTGAATGACTCCAGTTACTGAATTTTTCTTTCTAGGTTGCTTCTGGTGATTTCCTTGGTCATACTCTCTTTTTGCTGTCCCACAGGATTTTCCTTTTGAAATGCACAAAACTCAATCAGCAAATTAGTTCTGGTAGTGAAAAATCAAAGCTTTTTTCTCTTTTCCACCAATTAGAGGGAGATGTTTGTCCCCTAGTGAAAATTTAACTTACAGATTTAGTACCACCTGCACTATTTGGTTTCTCATAGTAGTATCTTAAAACTTCCCTGCTTTGGGAGAGGTTTCAACTACAAAGGTCAAAATGACTGTCTTTTAGCAGCATAAAATACATATCTAATAAACATCAACTGGTTCTAAAATAATCATAGAATTTATTTTTTCTACTCACACTGAAACCAATTATCTGTTTTAGTCATGGAATTTTATTCAGCCTGGAATAGTTGATGGTATTTATGAGGTACTTAACATGTATTGGGTAATTGTCTAGGTGCTTTACGTGTGTTAATTTAATCTGCCCAGCCTTAGGAGGTAAGAGAAATGATCGGTCCCCTTCTACCAATGATACCTAAGGCTAAGAGAGAGTAGACCAGCTATCCAGATTCTTGGCATAGGAGACAGAGACAGGATTTGAACCCAAGCAGTCTGACACCAGGACAGTGCTTTAAGCTCCGCCATTAACACTAAACTGTGTGACTGCTCTTAACAGCTATGCATTGATTCTTAGGCATTTCATCACATTTTCTCCCTTTCAAGCTTAGTTACTTTCTGAAGGCACATTTTGCTTAGCATTGATTTCAAATGCGTTACATCTAGCTCCATGAAACTTTTCCATTGAATTGATTTAGAATTAAGTAGTGCATCTTTCAGCAAAGTTTAGATAATGAACTTTATTTGGGCATCTTTCTCAGCATTTGGTCTAAGTTTTTGCAATAGAGTTGCATTCCAACACCACCAATATAAATTACTATTTTTTTAATCTAAAAGTTGGCTCTGTTGTTGGGCATACAGTGGATGGGCTGCTCCACACTTTTTTTTTTTTTTAAGTAGGTTCCATGTGGAGCCCAACATGGGGCTTGAATTCATGACCCTGAGATCAAGACTTGAGCTGAGATTAAGCATCAGTCACTTAACCGACCGAGCCACCCAGGCGCCCTTGGTCCACACATTTTATCCTTTTTCACTGTCAGTATTAAGTCCAGTAGCAAACAAAAGTGTATCAGGTGTCTTGGTAATTGAGATGGGACAAGGGGCGCCTGGGTGGCTCAGTGGGTTAAATTGAGATGGGACAGGACAAAAGAACCCTCCTCATGGCCAGAAATGCGTTCTACACTAGCAAGATACTAAGTTTCAACAAAGATACCATGTTTAATATGTCTGCAGAAAAGTTTGTCGCGCAAAATGGTGAGCTGTTTTCTAGCATTTTTCAATGCTAAAAATGGTATGTTACCAGTGCAGAAAAGATGGAGGCATGTTTTTTTCTGTTTCTCCAATAATTTTCGTTCAACGAGGGAGGGCCCCGCTTTAAGTTACAAGATTAAGATGAGAAGTAAAGAAGAAGTAGCCACAGAAAGAAGAGTCATAAATCTGTACACTCGTAACAGCTGTGCCTGGCCAGTGACCATTTATGAAAAATACACAACGAAGTGAAGAAAACAACTGAGGAAAATCTGCTTGGATTTGAAGTGGTAGTAAAAAAGTAGAGAAAAAAGAAAACACAATTAACTAAAGAATAGTGATCTGATGTCTTACCAAACTCGATGTCATTTGTTTCCATTGCTCGGTCTGGAGCTGAGCGTGAGGAGAGCTCTGTGCCATTAGATCCAAGAGAAAGTTATATAAATGGCGGCATATCCTTGAGACCAAGTCAGGTCTCACCTTTCCAAGATCTGTTTGGAGGTCATGAGTGAATATCTGAGAAGTTAAGGTAAATGGGCTGAAAACAGAGTGAGATTTCACTGCCTGGAGGTGACCAACAGAAACCAAAACTCAGGGTCAGATTCCATGGTTTTATCTTATGTGCTAAAGGCATAGCTCTAATTCCTGCAAAGGAATTCACAGCCAGCGAGCCTCACGTGTACAACAAAAGGTAGAAAGCAAACAAATACAGTTCACATAGTTTAGCATTATTTTGAGAAATTATTTTTCCATCTGCCCTCTTCATCTTTGGCACCTACACAGACATAGAACACATGCGCGCGCATGCGCACACACATGCACACACTACCGAATCAGACAAAAATGCATTTGAAAATTTATTAAGCAATTCATACCAAATCAAAGGGTAATGAAGATTTTCGATTTAAGCCAGTGTGACTGTGCGTACAAGTGTGTATGTTTGTCTGGTGGTGCAGCTAGTCATATATAGACTGAATTGTCTACAAAATCTGTGAGAAATCTGGTGTTTTAAGAAGGGTGCTATCGACCAGAATGCAGCTTCTCAAGAATCCTTGCTGCCTTGCTGAACCACAACAGCAAGTCACTTGAGAGTGCACTGGGGCCAATCACACTCTGTCATTGTGTCACGGATCATAATGAAGCACAGAGGCTGACTGGACCAACAGCCCTCACCACTAATCTCCATGCCAGACTGGAGGCTTGAGGAGTTTTCTGTTGGGGATAGAGGGGAAGAGACTGAAAGCTGAAGTGAATGATTAAAGCCAAATGAACCCCATAGGTGAAATTATTTTAATAGCCACATGTCTTATAGCCAAAGTTTCGATGATTAAGAAAATGAATAGAACAAGTCAGAAATTCCCTTGCTGCCTCAGGTCAGTGAATAGTAGGGTCAATCATTGCACAATGGGATTGCCTTCTGCCTGGGAGCCAGGCCAGAGCCCACCAGCCAGAGACGCACGGTGAAGAGGGAAATACGGGTCATTGCAAGGGAAATGGACCCTTTTCAGCCCTTACCACTGGAAAAAGTAGAAATGTATACCTCTTTTGTTCATGTCCTATTTCTTTTTACGAATTTAAGGACTCCCTCAAAGAGCAGGTTATTTTTTTTTTTAATTCACGGAAGGGTGATTTTTTTAAAAAAATAATTTATTTGACAGAGAGCATGCACGCATAAGCAGGGGGAGGGGCAGAGGGAGAGGAAGAGGCAGGCTCCCCAAGGAGCAGAGAGCCCAACTTGGGGCTCGATCCCAGGCCCCTGCGACAGATGCTTAACCAACTGAGCCACCCAGGTGCCCCCAGGGTGATTTTTTAAAAGAAGGATAAATAACGACGTGCAAGTTTATTTACAAGGTCCCACTAGCCAATCACCATAATAGGTCACTGTAAAGGACTTGATTTTAGTTCTGTTCATTCTTTTCCCCCTGAACATAGAAGTGATTAATTTCCATTGGAGAAAAGTTGGAATAAAAATGTATGGAGGAAAAGAAAGAACCACTGATATTTCTGCTACCAGTAATAACTGTACATTATACTTAGATGTATTTTGTGTCCATTTTTTTTCCACACATACACATTCCTTCCATAGCTAAAGCTCTAATGTACATAGAGTTTTACATCCTGACTTATTTAATTTAGTGATAAGCATTTTTGTCAGTAAAATTAAAATCACTTTTAATGGCACCATTATATTTCACCATACTCCTAGATCTATAATACACTTTTTCATTCGGATGTTGTGGGACATTTACTTTGTTTTTGTTGTTGTTAATCTATGATGGAGATCTTTGAACTAAGAACATTGCTCACATTCCTATTTTTTAATGATTATTCAGAAGACCTTTATTTTTAAAAATAATGTCGCTCTTTAGGGTAAAACAAGACTATCACATGAGTATATACGGTATATCCCAAACGTGGGGCCCTCCATGGACCAATTCTTGACCTTATTTTTCACTTTAGCTGTATGATTCAGCGGCTGATGTATCAAATGCATATTACGTAATTTACAAAACTCATTCTTCCTTTGACTTCATCAACCACACGTGCGAGGCACAGAGCTGATCTTTGGGTCCACGTGAAGCGTTGTAGAGTTGTGGTTACCGTGATTAGAGATTCATTGCTTTAGACGGTGTAGAAATGCAATGGTTTCGGGGTGAGTAACTCTTTCCATGGATACCACCACAGCTAGATAAATGATACCTTGGGAAAGTTAAAAATTTCTATCACTCGATTTCAACTGGAGAATGTAATACCACAATGCTGACTCCTCCGTCCTCATCAGATCACAAACAATGATAGACTTTCCATCTGATTCGACATGGCAGCTGAGTCTGCCGTATCCATTTCTGACTCCGCAAGACTGTCAATCTCACCACTGAATAATCTAAAACCTGCATTTGCCAAGTCTCTTGCTTCCATGCCAGATGGAGGAAAACTGCCACCATATCCAATTTGTAAGCTTGAGAATCTGATCAGAGAGAGAAAAAAAAATCATGCTTCTTGTGACCAAGAATGGAAAGAAGCACGTGACGATCCACGAATGATGAACTGATGGGAGGAAGAAAAAAAAGCAGGACGTGTAAGCTGACAACACAATCCACCTCTTGCCAGACACGGTTAATGTGTATTCATGTAAACATATAAAAGCTGTATTTTAACAAAACTGGGTGTGCTCTAGAAAGTACTTCTCAACTGTGCAAAATGGCTCTACCCCTCAACCATTGGATAAATGAGTTTTCAAGGCTCTGCTGAAAGAGTGGGTCCGAGAAAGGTAAAATAGACTACAGATGAGGTAATTAATCAGATCAAAGTGTAAATATTTCAGAATGGAAATCTGCACAGGGTAAGACTCTGCTCATTTCTATCTGTTTAGATCTGGCATAGAATCCTACATATTTAGGCACTGTTTTTACTGTGTGATGATAATATGATTGGGGTAGCAATAATAACATTTTGAATTTTTATAGTACCTTATAGCCAATGGAGTTGAAGTGTAGCACAATATGCCAACCCAAAATATGCCATTTTAGCATGATTATTTTGAGGCGAAGTCAATCGAGGAGAAACAGATGAAAGTAAAAGCTCTCTGCCTTCCCTCTCTTGACTAACAACAGGATATGCATTTGTAAAGGGTTCTTTTGTACCAAGAAGGACGGAAGATAATCATAGGGACAGCTCTAGACCCTTGTCAGCCCAGAACAGAATCCCAGGAGCCTACGTAATAAAGCTTGCTAAAATGAGCCTGCATCTACCATCAGTGTCCCCCCATACATTTGCCTTCCCAATAATTCGCTCGCTCTAAAAGCTCAAAGCCCTTTTCCTTTGTCTTATTCATTTACTAAAAATATATTGTTCTTCTGTCACGAGGCTGTATCAGCCCAAGTTTTGGCTCCCACTTTGATCTCCTCGTCACTGGGTAGTCCCACGTGTGTGCCCAATGCACAGGTCAATATGCTTGTGCTTGTGTCTTTGTTGTTCATCTCTCTTTTCTCACTCTAACTTAGGAGGTCCCCAGCCAGCGAACCTAAGATGAGTACAGGAAAGCTTTTGACCTCCCCTACAAAGTGTTCATGTCTATTATCATTTGTATTATTTTTGATGTACATATACACACATTACATAACTCAAAGGTGAATAGACATGATATTTATAGAGGAGGAAACTCAGATAAGATTCATATACAGTATTTCCCAGCCAGAAACAAATGGGTCTGGGTTTGCTACCAGGTTTTCTCATTTCATGTCTTTCTACCCCACTTTTTACACAGACAGAATCCTAAAGTTAGCCTTAAGGAACTCATACAAGGGCTTTGCAGGTAGAGCTTCTCTGCTTCTGACTTATAGAGATTGCTGGCGGAGATGATCCGTTCACCAAAGATGGCTTAAGTGGGCCTTCCAGTGGCTACTTGTCAGGACAATACATGTGTCTAAAATGGTTCCAAGAGGCATTTTGTGGTTCGGGTTTTCGGACCATTGTGGTACTTTTTGTTCTAGTGTTCCCTTGCCTGTCCCTCAATTTTTATCTCCTACTTAATTTGCTTTTTGGTTCAAGTCATAGGGAGAGAGTGCCACCCAATATCAGAGCAAGACATTAGGGTCAGAAAGCCCACATGGACTTGGGGGTGGAAGCACTGTGTTCGGGCTGTCACTAATACTGAGGACATCAAGAAGGAAGTCGGTAAAGATTATTGACAAAAATGTGTGTGAAACTGTATTGAAATTCAGGTAGTGAGAGCATAATTTTTTTTTGTTACATTATGACTGTGATATTATTTTTAAATGATACTCTATGTAGGTATATTTGTATTTGCATCTTGATGTGCTTCTCCACGTCTCTGTGTATGCCTCCGTGTGCCTGTCTGTGAGTGTGATGTGCTTACCTCTGCAGGTGTGTATAGCATACGTATGAGTGTGTGTGCATAGTGTCTATTATATGAGAGAATGTACTCAGAATTGGTTAGAGCTGGGAACTGATGGCCTGAACTGTTCTTCCAATATTTTTATTTTGTGCATATGAAACATCTCTGTAATATTTGACTTTGTGAGCAATACTATCATTTGCACATGACTAAAAGTAAATAATTCATAATTTCCTGAGGTTTATGGTCTCTGATGAAGTCTTTACCAAAAAGGAGTGGTGGGATCGTTGCTAACTTGGTTGCATTCAGGAAAATTCCAGCTGCAGCATGATCACTGACTTGAGGAGTGTCGGCTGGCAGAGCTTGAGTCAAGGGTTTTGTCCTGTGTCTTCAATTCTCATGAGTTGGTGCATCACCACTCCTGTAATCGGAGTCTCTGGGTTTTTTTTGTTTTTTCACTTTTATTGGTTGGTTCGGTGTTCACCTGTTTTAAATAGACCAGCAGGGAAATTGCATTGGAGATGCTCTGGATTTTCCCACCTCCCTTGATTTACCCAAGTTGCACGGTGAAAAGACTTTTCCTCCAATATCGTGCTTCCAATTTGACATGCCCATGGTACTTGCCAAATACCTCTTTTCCCCCTACTTGCCACAATGAGTTTGACTTTTTCATCATGTTTTCCTACTAGACTTCGGGTACCATAAGGACTGAGGCTGTCGTATTTGTACTTGGTGTGTGGTACATGGCCACCCACTAAATACTGGCCCGAAGTCACAAATGAATCAACAACAGGTAACTAGGGAAAGCTCCCAGGATCTCATGCAAATCCTGAGTATAAAGAACTAGTCTTGGGCATGGAATCCTTCTCCTCTGCTGATGAGGCAAACAAAGCCAATTTTTTAAATAAGTACATTGTAGAGAACATTAGTGGCAGAATTTAGTGGAGAAGCGAGACAGCCCATGTGAAAAAGAACTTCTTTTTTTTCGATGTGAAGTTTCAGCTTATTTTGCTGAGCGCAGAATTCTTTTATATACCTTAACGCGAGGGAAGGAGGCTGGCTTTATTAAATGCGGGATGAGGAACTTTGAAAAAGAAAAGGAGTTGAAATTCTGTATAGAAAATGTTTTAAAAGGCTAGTGCCTGCACACTATTGTATGTTTGGGAATCAAGTGACCATGAAAAGGAAAGAAAAGAGACAGAGAAACTCCTTCCTATTTGTATCAATAAAATGTAAATGCACGTTATTTCCCTGTGAACATCATCATATTGGATTTGTAGAGCACTGTGTCCTAGAATTTAAAATGCAACAATCCATAGAGAGAAACTGTTCCTCTGGCAGCCAAACCTTGAAAAAAAAATTGAGATTAAGGAAAAAAATTGGGATGCAGGAAAAAAAATTTCTTCCTCAACTCACATACTACAAATCAAAGCAATTTTATTTCAAACTATTAGCAAGCAATGTCCTGCCTATTTACCACCTGCATTTTCCCTATAACTTATAATTAGAACTCAGCAGTAAGTATTGATTTCCAATTGATGGATATCATCTGTGCTCTAATAAACTGACAGACCTTCAGAAATCTATCCAGGGAGACCTTTAGAATCCATGACATGAGTTAAACATATTTTATTTAACACCAGAGGAAATTTGCATTTCATCTCTCAGGCTTTTACGAAGCTGCTGTAAATGATTTAGCTTAGCTTTTAGATTTCAGAGTCATTTCATTTCAATTTGGGCACACTCTTGTATAATTCTTAGCCTTTGTTCAACCACATGGAGACGACCGACATTTAACGTGTGGAATAACATGTCAAAAATATGGGATGCTTCAATTCACGGTTTGTGGATTTAGTAAAGATGTGGAATAAAGCCTTTGATGCGTGTAGAAATCACAGTAAAATGTAAGTGAAACCTAATTGTAAAATGGAAATGAGGTCTAATTGTTTACCATGCTCTTGCAACTGGGAGCCTGCTGGGTAATAGGCCACGACATCCCCTCAGAAGTGGTAACGCCACATTCGCTGAGGTCCGGGGAGGTTTAGTTCCGACAAATGCTCTCATTGTTGATGAGCAAATGGGTGGGGCACCTCTTTCAGGAGCGAGATCATGGGTTTGATGGGGCTGGCAGCTCTGATTCAAGGCGCGGGCACCGTGGGCACATGACACATACACACAGAAAAGACTAGGTTTTCACATTGTGGGGTGGCAGTGGGGGGCAGATTCGTGTCCTTAAAAGGTATCTCTGAACCAACTGAGGTTCCTAGGTGAATGCATTGTTTTCTTATTTTTCTAATCTGAGGGAAAAAAAAATAAGGTCGAGGAGTCCTCATCGTTAAATACTTGGCATTACTAATGTGTCAATGTACCGTAACTTTCATTTAGATTTTTCCTGCAGAACCAAGTTTTTTGTTTTTTGGGTTTTTTTGGTTGTTGTTGGTGGTGGTCTTGTTTTGTTTTTAAGGAAAGACGGCAACAAACAGGTTTAATATAAAGTGGGTGCCCTTGAGCATTTCTGTGTGGATTTTGTTTGTTTTCTGGAAAAAAAGGATCCTATTAGCAGGTTCATTTGTATAATAATCATTCATTAAAATAGGCTCCGTGGCAATGAAATACTGCACTTGAATTCCAGCACAAAGCCTTTAAAAAGCTAAAATGTCAAAACAATAAAACTAATTAAGGCAACAAAATAGCTTTTTCCAGCTTAATGACAAGCTGGTCCAAAAACACACTTCAGTGATTTTTCTTTCCTCCAGAGACACTTTAAGTAAAGCAAGGATAGAATTTTCCACCATCATTATCGAGCCCAGTGTCATCTAGGAACCTAGCCCAACTGAACTGTCTGGCAGAGAAGGTAACATGTCTCCTTTTGGCTTCCCTCCCTCCTTCGCTCCCTCTCTCGCTCTCCCTCCCCGCCTGTCTTCCACTGACAGTGATGAAGGTTTCCCAGGCTCTGGGCACTGTGGAAGGCTTGCAGACTGAGCCAGCTGTGGACCCTGAAGTCAAGCAGCTGAGGAACCAGACCAGAAGACAACACATAAATAAACTCTAGTCCAGGGGAGAAATGGAACATGTTTTCAAATGACAGGAAAATTGCAAGACCGGTAGATAGAACTTCTGCAGACCCTGTGCCCGGAGATCAGATTCAAATTCCTCCAACTTGCTCCAGCAACCTCTTGGTAGCGGCAAAGGCTCTAGTTCAGGATCATGGGTTGGTCCCAGTTGTCACCCCCCTGGAGTCTCTTTGATGTGGAACAGGTCTTTGCGACATCTTTGATTTTTCATGAGGTTAATCCTTTTTGAAGATTCTAGGTCGGTCGTTTTATAGGCTGTCTCTTGCTTGGGGATTGTTCTCTGTTTCCTGTTGATGATGAGATCGTGGTAATATATTCTTAGTTGAGGTTTTATAGAGACTGTGCTCTTTTTATTACGTTCTACTGGGTGGCCCACGATGTTCCTTCTTCCCACCAGTGATGGTGGTGGTGGTGGTGATGTTGGCATTTGAGTTATGTATCATCTGCCAGGATTTTCCACTCTGAGCTACTTTTTAAAAGAAAATGTGGGGTACTTGAAGACCAGGTAAAATTCTTTTCCTCACTCCATATTCCCTTACTAGTTTTTAACATCCTTGGCTGTTTCCTGCCTCCGTTAATTTTTACTCTCATGGTTGCCCAAAGATGGTTTTCCAATGCCATTATTCCCTTTATGTTTAGTATGTATTCTTATTAGGTGGCTTTGTGTTATACGGAACAGTTCTGTCTTCTTATCTAAGTATCTTTTCACTTATCTATTTATATCAGTGTTGACACATAGATTCTTAGATTTCTTATTTCTACTATTCAGTGGATTAGAATCCATTCCCATTATTATTTATCTGGATGCCCCACTTTGGCCAGTGGAAGCTCCTTCAACCTTGCTTCTGTGTCTTCTTGGTATGTCTTCATTATTCTTGGAGCATTTCCTTACGTTTTGATAACACGTGATATTTCAGGCTCCTTTGTACAACAACCATCTGTGCTACAGCCGTCTTCTTTCTTTCCATCTTTTTTTCCAAGGGGCTCTGGCATATTTAGGATGGTCTTTGGAAACGAAGGTTTGGGCCGCTGGATGGTCAGAGCTCCCTCCCCTTTTCAGTGGAAAGAGTTGGCGTCGCCATAGAAGTATGCACACGTATATACACATATGTGCATGTTTGCAAGTGTGTTTTATACTTATCCATCTTTTTACATAGAAAACCTTGAATCCACATCAGTGCCTTCAATTCCAGGCCGACACCACAAGATTCATTGTAGCCTCCTCCTTTCTGTGCTTGTATCTCTCTTTCCCGACAGGGAGAATCTGGCCCTCGTTATTTTAATATTCCTATGTTTAGTTGGTCAGTCTGCCCTTCTCTGGGGCCCTTCCCTGCTCTTCCCTCCCCCTCTCCACCCCAGTCTGGGCTCAGGCTTGCTTACCCTGGTGACCTCGTTGTCAAGCTTGCCTAATGCCTTTTTGAGGAAGGATGGGAGAGAAGGAGGGACAAAGGAAGGAAAGTAGGAAGGGGGGGGAAGAAGGGAGGCAATACTTTTTAAAGAAACCAAGAGAACAGGAAGAGGAGTGGTGGGTATTTGTGGTTGATACTTGATTTTTGGCGTGTCAGCATGCTTTCCTTTTCTGTACAGTCGATTTTGATTTGATGGCTGTTGTGGTTGTTGAGTGCGCAAGATCAGTCAGTATGGACATATGGAGCAGTCCCTAGACTCCACTGTATAGTTCTCCCTGTATATTCTAGTAACCACCAGACACTCATAGAATACCCAGACCTTTCTGATTGTTCTCTTCATGTTCTGGTCTAGAATATCCATAATCCTTATTAGGCAGCAAGAAGATTACTTTGTTTTCCTAATATTAGTCAAGACTTAAATTTGAAATAAAAACTATAGTTATCCCTGGAAAGAAATCCCTGTGAATCATTGGTCTGTCTCACATCCCGTCTCATGAGGTGATGGAGGAAGGCCCCACTGGGGAGGTATCTGAGCTGGGTCTTGATGGAAAGGTTGGAATGTAGAGCTGTTTCTTCAGAGATTTCTTAGAGCATTAGTCCTAGGACGTGAGCGCCAAAAAAGTGTTTTGTGATCAAATCAATTTGGTGAATGTGTTATACTATAAACTTACCTTAAAAAAAAATCCCAAGGGGTGCCTGGGTGGCTCAGTGGGTTAAAGCCTCTGCTTTTGGCTCAGGTCATGATCTCAGGGTCCTGGGATGGAGCCTTGCATAGGGCTCTCTGCTCAGCAGGGAGCCTGCTTCTCCCCCCGCCCCCCTTTGCCTACTCGTGATCTCTCTCTCTCTCTCTCTGTCAAATAAATAAATAAAATCTTAAAAAAAAAAAAAAAGGCCCCAAGAAGTCCTTTAGTAAAGAAATTTGCTAAACATCACTTTACTCAGCTTTGCCCATACTTGTTTAATGACAATTCTTTGGTGATACTCGACATAAAAAATGGCTTACACATGAGGAAGAGGTAATTTAAAATGAAAATTGCGGGGAGGGAGGACTTGAGTATCCCAGGTTGGCAGAAAAATCTGGTGGGTGGTAGCGTAGGCAAGTGAAAAGTCTGCAGGCTCAACGTTTTGATCTTTATCTGGACTAATGTGTAATAGATGGCAATTTTTAAGTTGTCTGCACTGACTGTTTACAGATTTGAGGAGAAGAGAAAACATTTGTTGAGAGTCCCTGCATCTCAACCACACACATGACTTAAACTACCTAACCCCACAGAGCTTATATTAATGAGACTTTATTCTCTGTTGTCTTTAGTAGCATAATTACTCTTTCAGGAGAATCTTGCACAGGCAGGTAGCTTGATTGTTCCTCATAGGAACTTTGCAGAAAGACTCATTAACTCTTCACTGGAGAGGATCAACAGTTTACAAAGTCCCCAGATTCTCTGAATTCCTTGCCTTTCTGTTTCCACTTGAAGGAGATCAAAATATGCCACCCAAACATGCCACTTTGGCATAAGAATGATTCCGAGTGAAAATAATTGAGAATCAACAGAAGCAGAGAGAAGCCATCTTAGAGCTTCCCTTATCTAACTAAAAGCAGCAACTTCTAGAAATTAAGGTGGCCATAAATTCCTTCTTTTGGGCAGGTTTACTCCCAGAAAGGAGAATGTGAATAAAACTAATCCAAATTCCTTCTCTAGGGGAATTTTATGGCCCTGAAGGAGAAACAAAGACCTCTCTTACCATATAGATAGCCATTACCACAAACTTTCTTATCTCCCTATTGTTTTCCTAAAAACCCCTGGGTCTTTCTTAAAGAAACATATCTGCTTTTCCCACAAGAAGCCTTTTCTCCCCTTTCCCTTTCCCCTACTAAGTTAGGTACATAAGCCTTTAACTTTAATTATTTAGTGACTCAGTTACTTCTGTTGTGGTCTTCCGGGTGCAAACAAATAAACATTTTTCTCCTGTTAATCTATCTTTTGTTAGTTTAATTAACAGGCCCAGTCACCAAGCTTAAGAGAATAGAGGAAAAATATTCCCTTCTTATACCCTAGTCCTAAACTGTTACATCATGGTTCTCACCCAATCCTATTGAGGCTGCCTACTGACAGACTGTGGTAAGCAAGAAACGCAGCTTTGTTTTACCAGCAGGGTTTGCGGGTGGTAACTGGGGAGCCAACGCTCAGCATTCTCTATATCCATCTATCACCTGTCTATCTATCTATCTATCGTTCTATCATATTATCACTTAAGCCATTTTTTTAAACCGAAAACTCCCAGCATATTTAAACTGTTAAATAAGGAGATGGTTATTGGAGAGGATCCTTTTGCCATGCTACTCAGCTACGCTTCTTGACCTCTCTGTCAGTATCTCGAGGTGGAATACTGGTCTCAGTTTGGCTAGCGTCATTTCGTGGTTAGGAGAAAAATATATAGTATGAGTCAATGAGACTCCATAGTTCTGGAAGACTCAGAAGGGCTCTCTCCTCTTCACCACAGAATTCAAAGGCCTGGAATGGACGCGGAAGCATTGTGAGATTGGTAAGCTTCCTGGAGAAGGCTGGCTTGCCTTGCCGGCTGTATAAGAAAGCCTGTTGAGTAGAAAAATCCATGGCAGGCAAGTCTAAAACTTTTTAAGGAAAAAGAAATAGAAGCAAATTGCTTATATATCCAACAAAACAAGCAACAGTTAGACAAACAACAACTAGAAACCGAAATTATTCATTTTATTTCAACTTAATTCAGTGGATGCATTTTTTTCCCTTGTAGCTTCAATGAGATGTTTGCAAATATATTTTCTTTTTTGCAGCAACGTATATTATGTGAGGACTTCTTCCCCCTCCTTCCCCCCACCCAGATTCGTTTTTCATGAACATGTTCAGTACGGTTCTAATTTTATCATTTATAATTCTTGATTCTTGTCTTCTGGGAGCCATGAGGCCCTCCTAATCCAGAAAGATTTGCAGATGAAGAAAGTGTTGGTGATCGTTAGGTACCTCGTAGGGAATTTTCAGGCAGACCATCCCCTGCCCTCACTGTTCTTGCCCCTAAGTCCATGTGTTTGATCTCTTTCCCCAAAGATGTGTCATTTTGAGATCTGATTTCATTTCCCTCCACCTGCTCTGTCTGTTCATGCAGTGAAAGCTTCAACCTTCAATTCTTTATTTTCCTAAGTATTTGAAAAAACCAGATGACATGGTTAATGGTCACATGGAACAAGTGTTTGAGGTTCTTAAAGACATTTAAGAAGCAAGCATGCACATACTGTGTATTTGCAAACTTGGGGAGTGATTATTTAGCAAGAATGTTGTCCTGATTATAAGACCAAGACTGGAGCCATGGCACTTTGGTATGTTGTTTGATTATTTCTTGGAAGATAAAAAAATTTAATCCATCATATTTGTTAGATAACGATCCTATCTTATTAATACACATTGTATTTCTTTGGAAAAGGATCTCTAACGAAATAGAATCATTATCAAGCTTGAACTATTTAGTGTTTATCTACTTTTTATTTTTTCTCATATGTGGTTTGTTCACATCCTGCTTTTATTTGTCTCTTAGGTTATTTACTTTATGTATTACCTTGTGAGAACATTTTGCGTAGTAAGGAAAACAACCCTTTATATCTTGTGCAGGTACACATATCTTTTGCCAGTTTCAGAATGCAGAATTTCTTTTCTTTCTTTTTTTTTTTAAAGATTTTATTTATTTATTTGACAGAGAGAGATCACAAGCAGGCAGAGAGGGAGGCAGAGGAAGAGAGAGAAGCAGGCTCCCTGCTGAGCAGAGAGCCCGATGCGGGGCTCCATCCCAGGACCCTGGGATCACGACCTGAGCCGAAGGCAGAGGCTTAACCCACTGAGCCACCCAGGCGCCCCTGGAATGCAGAATTTCTGTATTTTTTAAAAATATTTTGTATTCAGATCTCTGATCATTTATTCTAGATTCCTCTTAGGCTTTATTGATTCAATTCTTTACAATGACACTTCAATACCCCCAAATTAGAAGGTAATGTACATTTTGTTTTGGCTGGGTTGGGTTTGGTTTCAGTTCTGTTGAAACTCTGAAGTTTTAGGGAAAACCGAGAAGCTATTAAAGCTCAGAGAGGTTGTATAGCAAAATGGAAGTCGCTAGGAAGGATAATAGTAAGAATGGAAAAATTTTGTTGTTAGAAACTTCGAGCTCATTGAGTTTGGTTTAACCAACATGAATTTACTGTTGGCTACAGAGATGTTCTTTTGATGGATCTTCGAAGACAGTGGTTCTCAGCTTTGGCTAGACATTAAAGTCTCTTGGGGAGCAGTCCATTTTTCTGTTGGCTGAGCCCTCCTTCCAAAGATTTTGATTTAATTGGTCTGGGTGAAGTGTATGCATCAGTATTTTAAAAAATATATTCTTAGACCCTTCTATTATGTAACCACGGTTGAAAACCAGTGTAATCCATTTTTTTTTTTTTTTTTTTTTTTAATTTCTAGAAATAGAAGCTAAGGCTGGGCAAGGACTCAGGACATAAGAGCTTAGGTAAATGGTCGGGCATCCTGATAGTTGGTCCAGCTTTCTTTCTCCAACACTACAGTTTTTCTTAACATTGCGAGGTCGTGGACAGGAAGGCCCGAGGATGGTTTCCCTGGTTTTGAAGGCCTTCCTTTTGCCCTCATGTTGGTGGGCAGTTGGTTTCATGATGACATTCATTCTTTTCCTAGTTCCTTTTCCTGCTGTAACTGTCCTGTCAGTGCTTGGCGTTGATATTCCCCTCCCCATCCTCCTCCCAACGCACGAAGATAAGCAGACAGACCTAGAAAGCTAAGTATTTATTGTGCATTTTCATTGGTTCCTGAAGCTCTGGGCTCCCTTTCCCTCTCAGAGATTGGCAGTGGATTGAAAAGAGACGTGGGATGGGAAACAAATGGGTGAGGGAAGAAATGGAACAAGACATGGGGACAAGGCAGCAGCAGAGCCAAAACATGCACCAGAAGGATCTGCTTCCTTCTGCCCTAGAGTTTCTCTTGCTCGTTGCCGATGCGGCGAAGGCCTCTTAAACCTGGAGATGTGGGAGAAGGGCAATGTGGGCCAGGAGCAGAGGGAGGCAGGTGTGTGGATTTATGAAGCTCAGGTGCCCGAGAAAGCGGACAGCTCTGCGTTTTCAGAGGCCCTGTGACCGCTGATAACAGTGTCTTGAATCATCTACATTCTGTACATTAGAAAACGAAGGTAGGCCTAGAAAAGTTGTATCTGACTACTTGGACTTCCAAATAAGATGAATATTCCAAGTAGATGATTTAACTAGATGTCGTTGCCATAGCAATTTTGTCTATTTCATTTATTGCCCTCATCCCCGGGAATTAGAACAGCGCTTGACACACAGAGGTGGAGCTCAACAGATTGTTTGTCGAATGAATGAATGAACGTCAGATCCAAGTCCTAAAGTCAGGTTCCCTCAGCGGGGCGGTCAAGCGGGATAGAGGACGACAGAGTAGCAAGGCGCCATGGACATCAAGAAGGCTATGCCTAGGTGTTTTTCATTTCTTGTCTTATCTTTTTTCCTAAAATGCCGTCTTAGGCAAAGTGCTGAAGACCACATGGGTGGTCTTCCCAGCGGCCCGTCTGTGATCTCAGTACCCGGTCACTGTTGTATTTTTGTAATCCAGGAGTTGAGATGAGAATGAAGCCAAGCCCCTTGGAGACTTCTTTCTCCTTGTTGTGAGGATTTTTCCACGGGTTGCTTAGATCCCAGAGCACAGCGTTTCAAAGCTGGATGAGGCCTGAGAGATGACAGACACAACCATTTCGTGTTTTAATGACGAAGCCGCTGCCCAGAGAGCTTGAGTGAGGTATCCGAAATGAAACAAGCTGGTGAAAGCGAAACCATTCTGGATCTGGGGGCCTGGGGTCCCAGCCTGGCGTTATGGCTCCCGCACCATGCTGACTAGGCACTTTACGGGAAAAGCTTTATTGCATTAATTCTCTAAATGATCATTGCTTAACTGGAACCATGCCTGCTTTTATTTTAATTGAGATTTTATTTTCGCCTGCCTGGAGCAAGGAGAGCATTATGGTGTTTTAAATGAGAACCAAGGAATTACCTGCACTTCAAATATTAGCAGTTACATTCTGCGAAAGACGCATGTGTACTATCTATTAGAAAACGTCGTGGGTAAACCAGAAACATTTCATACTAATTGTTGTAAGTGTATTATCCATCAAAATGTAAATTTCCCAAAGAGGGCTTTATGTGGCTCATAATTTCTTTTATTACCAAATGGACTTGAAAACTCTGGCTGGCTCCTTGTCCTTATGTAAAACCTTCATTTCCTGTGGTGCCTCCAATTTATTTTTCCACGGCTCTAACAGCTTTCACACTGTGATTTTCTATATCTGTTGCAAACGTTCAACAATTTACGGAGAAAATTTTAGTCCATGGCTTTCTGCTTTTAGCTTTTCATGTATAAAGATTAAAGAATGAATGTGCAATCAGCAGATATATAGAAAACATCTCCTGCTAGAATAAAATAGATGGTTCAACTTCTGAAACCCCAATGGAATTTATAATATCTACCTACAGCACTTCCTCTCTTTTGTATTGCACCTTCTGATAAATAGGCTCCCAGAAGAGACAATTTGGGAAGCTGGAAAGTACTTTATTTTCCTTGATAGCATGACATAGCATTGTCCGGACCTTGCAGGTGGGGGAAACCTCGCAAGCGGAAAGGCAGGAGGAGACCTAGGGGTGAGAGTGACTGACAAATCAAAAGAAACTTTACACCGCCTAATGTACACCTTCAAGGCTCACGCTGTTTTGGAAAAGAGCACAGAATTTGAGATGACTCCTAGAAGGTTGATTATCAGAGGTTGCTACCTCAGGACTTACAAACATGGAAATGCAGTCAGGCACACGTTGGCACGTTACTTAGAGGCAAAGGGCTGGTGGTTCCCGATAGTGTATGCGGTTGGGGGGGTGGGGGGAGGTTCTTGTGTGCATGCTCGCGTGCATGCGTGTCTGAGAGACAGAGAGACAGGAGGGCGGTGGGGAGGGGGGGTGGGGAGAATGAGAGAGAGAGTTTTTGCATTTCTTCAGTAAAAACACCAGCATGCGTTAAAGTGGTTTCCGTTGAGGTTGGATCTATAAAAACCCAGCGAAGATAGAGGGAAGGAAGTCTTCAGCCTGTTCCTTTGGCTCTGCCCTATCTACGCCGGACTCCTGCTACCTCTTGGGCTGCAGGGGAGCCCCTAGTGGTTAGATCTACGGTTCAGCCTGCCTGCACCTGCTCTGCGGGACCCAAGGCTCTCTTGGAGAGACAAGAGCTGTTCTTCCAGAAATGCACGAATATGAAAGCTTTTATTCACATCTTGATGTTGCCGCTTTTTTATTTGGGGGACCTAAGGGAATCCGTGGGCTGCTCCAGGGGTTCTAACAAAGCTGCTCCAAGCCAGCATAAGCCTTTGAAAGCTCGGTTCCACAGCCAGGTTCTCAGTGCGTTGGGCGTGGAACCAGTGGGGACTAAAACAGTCGTTTTATGGGCTTAGTTGTGTCACCTCAAAATTCATGTGTTGAAGTGCTAACTCCCAGTGCTTCAGAATGTGACCGTATTTGGAGATAAGGCCTTTAAAGAAGTAATTAAGGTAGAATGAGGTCATAGGGGCGGACCCTAGTCCAATCTGACTGAGGTCCTCATAAGAGAGGAAATAAGGACACAGATAGACCTAGGGGAAGGGCCGCCAGGAGAAGACAGTCACCTACAAGCCAAGGAGAGAGGCCTCAGATGAAACCAGTATTGCTGAGACCTTGATCATTGACTTCTGGCTTCCAGAACTCTGAGAAAACATATTTCTTTGGCGTAGTCCACCTAGTCCATGGTACATTATTACGGCAGCCCTCACCAACTATTACAATGAGTTTCAAGAATATTATTAGCTTAATTTAAAATTATTTTATATGATGTTTGACCTTCCACTGTGATTCCCGTATCCAGGCCCTCCTTTATGTGTCAACTGCTATTACACTTTAAAAGACCACCTTCATTTTTTTTGGAGTGGGGGGTGCCTGGAATACAGTTGGGCAATAGCAAGAAGGTACTAGTTTGGGTTTGGGGGAAGCCTTATACTCAGTGTGATACCAGTGATTGCTAGGGAAGGGAAACGTTTGGGAGAAAATTTTCACTGTCTTAGGAGCCACTTCTCTCTCTACCCTTCCTGACTACCACCTGGCGGTTAGGAGTCTGGATTATGGGAGAAACTCGTGGACTGTTTGTATTATAACCCCACATCACAATGTACAGTGATTACATATGTAGGAGAAGAATATGTGTTCACTCTTCTAAACCCATTACAGAGATGGAGGGCTCACTTAGCTAAAACTGATCTGCAATTGAGGTTTAAGTTGGACATTGACATGGTGCCCCGAAGGCAGTGATGTGTGGGCGCTCTTACCACTCATATGATGGCCAATAGATCAGCAGCATCGGCATCTCTTTGAAATTCTTTTGAAATGCAGAATCTTGGACCCTATCTTAGAACTACTGAACCAGAATTTGCATATTAATGGCATCTCCAAATAATACAGATTAAAATGTGATCATTATT
Organism: Potos flavus; assembly: GCA_028534135.1. Taxonomy (NCBI): domain Eukaryota; kingdom Metazoa; phylum Chordata; class Mammalia; order Carnivora; family Procyonidae; genus Potos; species Potos flavus. Next base: position 12,775,101 of record CM052895.1, on the reverse strand, counting down.
AATGTATAGTATCAAGGAAGAAACATCTCTCAAGGGAAGGATCCCGTCGTATGGAGACGGTGAGTAAGATGGTCTCACGAGGCAGCTGGTGCTGCTAAATCTCATTGAAGGTACTGGGTTCGAAAGCTGGGGCCCATAGTTTAGGCTTTTTTTTGTCATTACCGGGTTTGTCCAAGATGGAGCAGGTCAACAGAAGCTTCCTTCCAGGAGTTTCTGGAGTGTTCTAGTGATCCACCCATCTCCCCACCACAAGGACTAAAATTTGCCTGTTCTCAGCTATTCATTATATACACTGTTGACCCTTGATCAACCTAGATATGAATGGCATGGGTCCACTTACAGGTGATTTTTTTCAATAAATATAGGACTATAAATGTATTTTCCTTACGATTTTCTTAATAACATCCTCTTTTCTCTAGCTTGCTTTATTGTAAGAATACAATATATAACAACATATGAAATAGGTGTTCACCGACTCTTTGTTATTGGTAAGGCTTCCAGGCAACAGTAGGCTATTACTAGTTACATTTTGGGTTGTGTCAAAAGTGATACATGGATTTTTGACTGCGTGGGAGTGTGGCACCCTAACCCCTGCATCTTTCAGGGGTCTCCTGTGTACCTCTCGTCCTCCAGCTCCGCTCTCTGGATCTAATAGTGGCGTGTGAGAGTGCAATGAGTGATGGAGGAGAAGCTTGGAGCCTCAGGGGATGCTTTTCTTACATTATTTTATTCTCGACTGACCTCAGTATAAAAATAAATTTCTCAAATGAAAATGAAGAACATCTGATTAATGAAGTTTTTGGGTTTTTTTTGTTTTTTTTTTCCAAAACTCCAGATGCTGAGGCCTGGAAAACATGGTGGCAGACACCGCCCTTGGGTGTCACCATTTTCCCATACACTATCTTTAAATCCGAATCTCTTTGGTGTCCAGTGCTTGGCTTGTATGACTTTGTGCTCTTACAACAACCCTGTAATCGTTGGCATTTTTGCATGTCCAATGGGGAAAATTGAAGTTCAAGGGCTGTCCAGTGCCAGAGTTGGGATTCTAATAGAGCGCGCATCACAGAGACTATAGTGCCTGACCTAAGCTCTATTTCTGCCCATCTGCCGTTCTTTCTCCCTCCTCTGCCCTCCCTCCTTTGAGAATGTCTGACTGCACATCCACAGTGAGAACCACTTCTTTCAGAGCTCCAGTTTTCTCATCCCTACCTGTTGGAAAGGCTGCTCTTTGAGGATCCTTGGGGCAACCCTTGGGGTGCCTGGGTGACTCGTTCAGTTAAGCGTCCAACTCTTGGATTCAGCTCAGGTCACGATCTCAGGGTTGTGAGTTCAAACTCAGTGCAGAGCCTGCTTAAGATTTTCTCTGTCTCTCTCCCTGTGTCCCTCCACCCGTTCTCTCTCTGCTTCTCTAAAAAATAATAATAAATAAAGGACAACCCCACACAAGCCACGTTCAGCCACTTAAGTCTTACAGTTGGTTCAAATAGCACATCTTTAAACGTAAAGAAAGAAAAATAACCATGATGGGCACCCAGGTACACACAGAACAGAGCCTGATATGATCCCCCATGTGCTGTATCTCCCTTTTCTTGTCATCCTTTGTCCCTGCTGGATGGGCTAAGCCTTGAACGAGGACAGGGGAAGGGATTTGGGGCACAAGTGGATGAGGGCAGGGAGGAGGTGGCAAAGGAGAAGGAAATTTAGAGAGGAAAGTGCAGAGCAAAAACAGAGGAGCTGGGTACCTTTCTTAGTCCTCTAGTGACTTCAAAAGTTGAACACGAGATTATATCAAAAAAATCGTCAGTATAGTATCTTTTGAAAATGGAAGACAAAGGAACAGTTGGTGAGAGCAGGATGTGGGAAGTGGAGATATGCCCAAACTGGACATTTCCTGTTGGACAAGTTCATTTCCCAATCAGGAAGGAGGGCATTTCTCTTTCTGTGACATCGCATGAAAAAAATCCAGCACAACTGTGGCAAAAGACTGAATCTTTTTCTGGAGCAAAGACTGTTCCTCACATTCATGGCAAGAGTATATGAATAAAAGAGCAAGCAACCTTTGAAGATCCTGGTTTACTGTATCTTAACACTTAAAGGCTTGAATTGAGAAAGCAGACATCAGTGTTGTCCAAGCAGAGATAAGGCTGAATTTGGATATTGTTGTAACAAACAAAAAACAGATAATGCCAAGAATATATAATGGTGTCTGTCACCGCCTTGGAATAAGGCATTGTCCTACGGAGACTTTGATTCTCTAAACCAAACACTGGGAATACTTAGGCTCAATATATCATGTTGGTAGAAATGCAAAATAAAGCCTAGATTGGATGGGATAAGAGTTGTTGCCTCCCTTTCTAATGAGAAGCCAGAGGACAATTAATGAAAGCTATGTAAATGTGCTCCCGGCTGTTAAGATTACACAGAGAGTTCAGGGCTGGGGATAGAGAATCCAGAGAATAGGATCCACAATCAATTACAGAGAAGGTCCTCCTATCTCGGACAGGCACACACATTTTGATAGCCCATCAGGGAACCAATTGCATCCAGGCGCCTTTTGGAAGAAAGATGTAGGAACATGCTCCCTCCTATTTGGGGAGTGCTACAAGGGGGCTATTTTTGAATGATTAATTAAAGGGAATCAATCTTCATCGCTTTGCTACTGACGTAAAAAGCGCCAGGCCTGTACAGTAATCGCTTGCAATTATTCAACTACCCCTTTGGCAAGGACAACGTAATTAGTCCTGGTGGTGTCGAGAGATTCTTTTTATTCCCAACAAATTGGCAGTTTTAATCAAGTGTTGCTGGAAATTTATCATAACACAGGGAAAACAATAGGTGAAGGTATAGGGCCCCAAGCTGTGTGACTCCTATCTACAATGGGACAAATTTACAATGCTAACAACATGATAAATACTACCAATCCGTGAATGCGTTGATTATAATTTCATATCAGCACCAAGCCCTGGCAGTTCTTATTTGTCCAGAAACATGCCTGTAACCCTTTTGGTGCCGCCTTGCCTTGGGTCCTGGGGAAGCAGAGGGGTACAGCCCTGGGTGCCCATGGCCGACAGCTTGGAAGGTTTCAAAGCACGGGGACCAGGGCAGGCTTCCAGAAATGCCAACCTCCTCCCGCCGTGGGAGCCCGGGAGCTGCTGAGAGCTGCCCGGGTAAGATGACAAGCAGATCACCCCATCCTCTTCTGTGTTTTATTCCGAAGAGCCTTCCTCGGGGCGGATTCTCCAGGGACCCAAAGACACGCCTTCTTCCCTGCTCTCTCTTTTCCTTCCTTCCAGGTGTTTTCATGACTCCTAAGACCTTGGCTTAAAAATAATAGCTATTCATGGAGCGCGGAAAGCCTGTCAGATATTATATGAGGTGATTTATCCGTGTCTCTGTAACACTTTGTATGGGGGAGTACTCTAATTTTTACCGTCTCTGATTTTTATGGGTGAGGAATTTTGAGGCTTGGAACATGGAGGGCAGTAGAGCCAGGATCCCAAGCCAGGTGGCTCTGTTCCACGGCTGCCTGCTTAACCACCGTCCTGTATCACCTCCTACACTCGAAGGTGATGGGCTCCTATTCTTAGAGGTCTGGCACTATATGCCTCAACTTTTTTTTTGTTTTTAAGATTATTTATTTATTTACTTGACAGAAACACAGCGAGACAGGGAACGCAAGCAGGGGGAGTAGGAGAGGAATAAGCAGGCTTCCCTGGGAGCAGGGAGCCCGATGCGGGCCTCGATCCCAGGACCCAGGGATCATGTCCTGAGCTGAAGGCAGACACTTAACGATTGAGCCACCCAGGCGCCCCTATATGCCTCCACTGGAGCTACAACGACACTTCCCTACATTATCTTCGCCTTTATATTCTGAGAAGAAATCAACGCTCTTAACCTTCAGGGGCTTGTGTGTTTTATGGTGTGCTTCCGTAAGGGGCGTATATTTGTGTGGGGGTGGGGCAGGGGGTTGAAAGGGTAGAATTGCTGAAACTTACCTCATCAATAAGAATCACCTAGGGTCCTTTCACAAATGAGGTTCCCGGGGCCCTCCTCCAGATCTACCTACTCAGATCCCTGAGGAAAGCTAGGAAAACTTGTTAAGAAAAGTCCGCCGTGGATCATGCTGTAAAGCAGAATATCTCAGGGTGCATTCCCCTGAGAGTTAGTCTCATGAGATAGTAATCATTATAAGGAAAATATTTTCCCTGCTCAGATAATTTAGAGATACATGGATTAAAAGATATTTAACAATTTTCTTCTGAGAGACTTCAAATTTGATGCCTACAGAGAATTTCAAGGAGAAACTGGTAGTCACCTGCTTGCCTAAATCGTTTGGCTATGGAGCTCTCTCTTCAAGGAGCAGCATCTCCCGGGACTAGGGTTTTGCCGAGTGTACTCTGGGAGATCCAGATCCAAAGGATGCTTAATGAAATAAAAGCATCACCAAGAAAACTTCAGCTGTCAGCTCGAACAGTTAGGGAATCATTCGGAGGCATAATCACCAGCATCTCTTCCCTCAAGGTATTTTAAGGAAAACATTTATAAGGAAACAGTGACAAATATATCCAGAAATTAGAGAGTGTGCTGAATTTGCTCATTTCAGGTGAGCTTGAGAAATGTATTAAATATTTGTCCAATGTGAGATTTTAACAGCGTGTCCTTAGAGTCACGCTGGAATGGTCCTCAAGAAGTAAACGGTGATCTAATTTTTCTTTTTCTATTTCTGCTGTCATAGTAGTAGCATAGGCTGAGGGAATACAAGTGGTTATTTAAAGGCTGTTTTGGCATTCGGAAGGAGTCTGGAATCCTAGGTTGAAAAGAGTTTGAAACATATCTCATAAATCAAAGGATGTTAGCCCAAATCCCATTGCTTAAAGGTGAGCCCTCTTCCAAACAAAATCTAAAAGCTCTGAGAAGTCACGATCAGCACAGTTAACACCAGAGTAGCTGATTTCTGGCCTTTGTAAAATGCAGCGTACTTAAAGGGGGTTTCAGGAAGGAGCACATCAAGAACTAACTCCCAAATCCAGCAGAGCTCATTTGTGGGCAAGGCCTTGTCAGTTGCTGCCTGATCTCACTTTCACTTCTTTGTTCTACTTGCTGCAAGAAGGAACATCTGGCTCAGAGCCTGGAAAGCAGACTGGATCCTGTCATTGCACCTGCCCCAGGAGGAGAAGGAGAAATACTTTACTGACAAAAGGTAGGATTTTCAGAGCCTCATTCCCACCCATTAAAGCAGCTTGTTTGATCCTTTCAAAGCTCAAGATCAAAGGGAGGCTTTTCCGGAGCTGCCAACCCATAAAGCTCCAGGCAAAGAGAAGGACCTCTTTGTTTTCACATGGCCAGGTGGACTCGCCATTCCACTTCCCAGCCGCTGGAGGGGCTGTGGACAAGTTGAAGGGTTGTCTCACGTCTGGCTGGTGCCATTTGGATCCCGGACCTTCTCAGGGAAAGCAGGAGTTACTCTCAGAAGAACTCGGCAGGTCACAGCCGCTATTCGACAAAGGACCTCCTAAAGCCTCTCCGTTCCCTTCCTCCACCCGGCGGACAGGTTACCAGCATTCGTTTTACTCCCCAATTGCAAAGGTTTGACCACATCTCTGTGTCCAAGGAAAGCTCCCAGGACTTGGCCTCCCCTGCCATTTACTGAACCCAGTTGTGAGAACACAAGCCTGTCGCTTTCGTGTATTTACAAATCTCCATTTTATGTGGCATTTGCTGGCATGGACTGTAATGGAATGTATGAACTGGGGAAATGAACTTGGACCAGGTTCCCTGAGAAAATGTGATGGGAGGATTCTGAGCCCCCTCAGCCTGTCGCCGCCTTCCTGCCAGTAGCAGGGCCCTCCTGGCCTTAGGCCACTGCCACATGCTGACTCTGGCCACAGCTCAAGGAATGGCGGTGGCGTAGAGCTTTTTTCTAGAAGAGAGGCGGCCAGATTGTGACTTCCTCTGGCAAGGGCTACACAGTGCGTGGAAGAGTTTTGCTTTCAAAGTAATAACAACCTCCTCCCACACACAAACAAACATTTATAAGCATCTCCAGAAAAACACTCCCAGCCCCTTGGAAGAAACACGGGACCATGTAGAAAATCACCACAGGTCTCCATCTAACCATCCTCCCATTTTTCAGCATAGAACCTACAGGAAGAGAGAGACATGGAGATTCAAAGCAGTTACGAGGGGAGAGGAAAGAGCAAAAATTACTGCTGGATACCTGAAAATAGGGACAGAAACCAGATGAGACAAAGGCCAAAGGAATGGAATAAGAACAGCACCTTCTGGAGATATGGTAGTCGGGGTGCCACAAAACCTAGCCCGCTCTTGGTCCAGGGATGTCTTGTACCCCGGGGGACAAATTTTTCCCACAGAAAAGAATCTTCCTGGGAACAAAGGAACAAAGGGTGACACCACAGGATTCTGTATATAGACATTGACTGAAGCGTTATTTATTTATTTATTTATTTATTTATTTATATATATATATATATATATATATTTTTTTTTTTTAGCTCGGACTCTTTTCTAGGTCCTGAGTCTGAGGAGCAGTTGGAGAGCGGATAAGCAGAGAAAAGCTCCACTGGTTGAGAGAGAGTTAGCTGAGGGTGAGCTCCCGGCCTCGGAGTGGGGAAATCATCCGTGAGTCTGGAGGGAGAAGGTAGGGGCCTGACAGAGAGGTCACGGCTGTGAGAAGGGAAGCAGCGAGAGACACGGACAGCGGGGGGCAAAGTTGGAGGAGGCCATTCTGTTGCCACGCATCTCCTCGGGCAGAGTCCTCATCTTCGAGAGGAGGTCGCTCTGGTTTTGCAAGGCACTGAGTCACCGTCTTCCCCTGGGCTCCACCTGCGCCATCGTTCTGCTCAGGGTTCCGCAGCTGCACAGCTGTGGTAGCGAAGGGGAATGAGGGTCTAGACAGTACTACGTCTGTATGACTGTATATCATCTCAAGTCTGTATAACTGGATCCCCTGGGGAGACAGAGGGAAATGAGGAGAAGTGGTAAATGTCAAGACTTTGAGATAGAAACAGGGCCTTTCACCAGCCTGGAGAGAGCAAGCTGGGACACAGAGAGGTTGAATTCAGGGTTGGGCCGTACGGCTGGCTCTCTCAGCATCGTCAGGAGAACAGCAGAGCTAGGCGTCCTGCCTCGTTGCTGTCCTTGGCATCGGAAGAAGGCAGGCGGGGGTTTTCCCAAAGGTAGACCTCTCTTGGATCTCGTTTTTCTGTCTGTTGGAGTTAGTACGTTAGCAGGTGACTGACCGCAGTTCAGGGTCCGTGACACACAGGTTGGCAATCTCATGCTGTGAGGGAAGGTCACCAGTATCAGGGAGCTTTACTCATAGCCCCTGGTCCCCGTATTTCGAGTTTTGGGAGAGAGCCTGTGTTCCCTCTCCCAAAAAAATGCAGTCCTTTCTCATGGATGAAAATGAAAGAGACCCCTCTCCTCTTTTTTTTGATGCACCCATTCTGAGAGTATTGAGGCTAAAAAGCACTGTAGTTTAGTTGTTTACTTGTTTAATCAACTCCCTATGAGGAAATTGAGGCCCAATGAATAGTTGACGTGCCCAGACCTGGCATGATGGGTGATGGGTAAGAACGTGGTCAGCAGGAAACACTGAAACTTGCGAGGCCAGTTGGATTGGTAAAGCCACTTAGCACGTCAGGAGGTGGCTCCTGGAGAACACGACAACCCTGTCTGTCTACAGACGCGCGTCATCGTGTCTCCATCGCTTAACCAAGGTCCTGGCACATAGTGGGGATCCAACAAAAATATGCATCTCTTACAACCTACATTTTTTTGATGTTTTTAAATTAACATATAATGTATTATTTGGTTCAGGAGTACAGGTCTGTGATTCATCAGTCTTACATAACTCACAGCACTCAGCATAGCACATACCCTCCTCAGTGTCCATCACCCAGCCACCCCATTCCTCTCACCCCCCTCCCCCCCAAGCAACCCTCAGTTTGTTTCCTGAGATTAAGAGTCTCTTATGGTTTGTCTCCCTCTCTGGTTTCGTCTTGTTTCATTTTTCCCTCCCGTCCCCTGTGATCCTCTGTCTCCTTTCTCAAATTCCTCATATCAGTGAGATCATATGATAATTGTCTTTTTCTGATTGACTTATTTCGCTTAGCATAATACCCTCTAGTTCTATCCGTGTCCTTGCAAATGGCAAGATTGCGTTTTTGATGGCTGAATAGTATTCCATTGTGTATATATACCACATCTTCTTTATCCATTCATCTGTTGGTGGACATCTAGGTTCTTTCCATAGTTTGGCTATTGTGGACATTGCTGCTATAAACATTCGGGTGCACATGCCCATTCAGATCCCTACATTTGTATCTTTAGAGTAAGTACCCAGTAGTGTGATTGCTGGGTCATAGGGTAGCTCTATTTTCAACTTTTTGAAGAACCTCCATACTGTTTTCCAGAGTGGCTGCACCAGCTTGCGTTCCCACCAACAGTGTAGGAGGGTTCTCCTTTCTCCGCATCCTCTCCAGCATCTGTCATTTCCTGACTTGTTAATTTTAGCCATTCTGACTGGTGTGAGGTGGTACCTCACTGTGGTTTTGATTTGTATTTCCCTGATGCTGAGTGATGTTGAGCACTTTTTCCTGTGTCTATTGGCTATTTGATGTCTTCTTTGCAGAAATGTCTGTTCATGTGTTCTTCCCATTTCTTGATTGGATTCTTTTTTCTTTGGGTTTTGAGTTTGATAAGTTATTTATGGATTTTGGGTACTAGCCTTTTATCTGATATGTCATTTGCAAATATCTCACAACCTACGTTTAATCCCTTGGCAAGTCCTTCTGGCCCCACTTTCAAAATATGTTCTCAACCCAACCATTTCTCACGTCCACTGCAACCACCCTGAACTCAGCTGATGTCGTCTCTTGCCTGGATTTTTGCAACCATCTCCATATGAGTCTTGCTATGCCTATCATTACCACCTTCTCTACATCATCTGTTTTTCCCATAGCAGCCGGAATAATCCTTTTAACAGGTAAGACAGATGATGTCAGTCTTCTGCTCCAAAAGCCTCCAGTGGCTTCCTCAGCCCCAACACATATCATTGACTCCCCCTGCATCTTTGTGCATTCTTCCCTCCCCCCTGCCCCAGCCATGCGGAACCTCTTGTGATTCTCCACTAAGCCAGACATTATACCACATCAGGGCTTTGGCAACTGTTTTCTACCAGCCCAGAATCTCCCTGCCACAGAGCCACCTGGCTCTCTGCATTACCTTCTGTAGACCTTTGCTCAAATTCCATTGTCTTGGCAATCCCTTTCATGACCATTCTATTAAAAACTCACCCTTCCTTCCATCTCCCTTCTCTGCTTTATTAGTCCCTATGATACTTGTTATCATCTGACAGGCTGTGTAATTTACTTGATGATTGTCTTTCACCCACTAGAATGTAAACAACATGAAGTCAGGGATTTTTGTTTTGGTTACAGCCCCAGTTACTAGAAAAATATCTGGTACATAGTAGGCGCTAGGTGCATATTTGTTTGGGAAAGGAATGGAAGAATAGACACAGATCCTTTACACAAAAGATTAGCTTACGCAAACGGACTGCCCCTTTTCTACCTGAATAATAAAATTATTATGCATTTGTCAGTTGTTGGAAAGCACACGGTGACAAAAATATGAGCCTCGAAGACCTCATTTCTAACCCAGTCTGTTAGCTGCACGACCTCTCCGGGCCTCACTTTTCATAGAAGTTAAGTAAAAAGGATAATGCCGATCTCACCGCTGTGAGGGTAAAACATTATATATATATAAAAGCATTTTGAAAACGATAAAGCTCTTAGATGTGCATTATTATTATTTCCTATGAACTCTTCTTCCCTAGGAAGTGCTTTGCGCTTCAGGTAAGGTAATAAAGCATCACTCAAGCAAGACAAGTCATCTTAACAAATTGGATGCCTTGTTAATTTCATAGGCCAGAAATACGGGAGGTGATGGGCCCCTTTGAACATTGTTTCACCACGAATTCTAAACAGCAATTATCAGCATGTACAAGTATTCTTGATCTCCCTGACTTGGTGAAAACCCTGGTGATATATTTGGCAGCAATGAGCAGAAACTGTCAGTGAAGTTTACTTAATGGTCCTCAAGCTACAAGTATTTATTGAATATCTAGATGCTGAGAGGGAAAGCAAGTTGCATAAGATTGTCAGCCCTTGGCCGCAAGCATAGTCCAATAAAATACAGAATCTTAGCTCACGTAACGCTAAATATGCTTTCTAGATCTCAGTAGTCATGACTGTAACACCAGCGTTTCTGGCACTTGCGCATTTTCCTGGTCTCAGATACTTCCTGTCCTCTCTCTTGTTTTAGGCTCGAGCAACTCCCAACCCTTTATGGCTTCCCCCAAAACACCAGGAAAATGGCATGTCTTTATGCATGATGTTTCTTCCACCTCAACTATCTTTTCTCTCTTTGCTATTTGTCTTTGTCTTTGCAGCCTTTGTTCCTCCTCTCCTTTCTCCTGCCAAAACTTGTTAATTCAGAGTTTAAGACTCAGCTCAACCATAAACTTTGCAGTGTGTTCGAGTTGCTTTGCCCCACTAGTCTTGTTGAGTTAAGATGCTGCTCTTCTTAGCTTTCCAGCAGCACATAGCATAAAATCTCCATTGCACTCAGAATGAAATCTGGTCTTTCCCTGGTGTTACTCTGATCCTGGTCTTGTGTGGTCCTCACCTCCCACTGTCTTCCCAAGAAATATTGGCCCACGTTATGGTCTTCATATTCCTGCAACATGTCTAACTGAAGTCTTAAAAACTTAAAAAACTTAATGGCAATGCTTTAGTAATGCGACCACATCCCTGACAGTTGGGGGCTATGTCATGGAAGACAGTAGGAGACACCTACTTAATGTGGGTTGTGGGTTTTGAATTGAGAGAGCCTCAGAGCCTTGGTACCGTCTGTTGGTCCATCAGTACCCATGGCAACCCCATTGTGGTGATGCTCTCTGTGGAAATAAAACCACAGTGGGGCTTCTCAGGGTTAGAAGGATTCAGTGATCGTCGATCGGCTTGGACTTGAGACACCGGGCGCATACTGAGATTCTTTCTGAGGTTACCTCAGGCTGCAGAAGTGTAGACGTGTGCAGGTACAGCTGGGGATGTTCTAACCAGGGATTGACAGCTCACCAAGAATCTCGTGTAACAGTCCATTGTAAGCAGTGATCTCCATCTAACAAGTACAGTGGGCTTAATAAAAATTTAATCAGATTTCAATAATCAAAGAATCATGGATTTCTCAGTCTTCTGGTTTAACACCCCGTGTTCACAGGAACCAGTCCAAAAGTGTGACAGAGGCACGATCCGCCCTGTTTGCCAAAAGCAAACTGGATTCAACCCAAAAACTAATTTCCATATTTTTCAAATTCTAATGAGCACACTTACATAGAAGGAGAAAGCTCTGAACAGCTGGGTACAAATACTGAAGTTCTTGGTTTTCTTTTGAGTCTTGCTTACCCAATGATACCATAATTGGGTGGCTACATTTTTCTACCTCTGTTGGCCCTAAATATGGCTTTCAGAAGCATAGTGCATTGCTTAAAAATATTGTGAAAACCCTAAAAATCACCAGTCGATAAGTGTTACTGATCTTGAGGCTTATTTCTATCCTGCATTTTAGATCTTATTGTAACCCCTTGAACTCGTGCATTGCAAAAGGTGTGTTTCATAGTTAGGGTTATTGTAATTACAATGTGCCATTGCACCCATATTCTGGACTCACGATCAGGTAGGACATCAAGAAGGACAGGGACAGAGGTACCATGGAAACGAGTAGGTTCTAGGCCTGGCTCTGGTATTGGCTCTTGGTTTTTGGACAAGTCACCTTCTCTGAACCTTGGAGCTCTTCTTGGGCTCAAGCAGAGATAATCAAACAGTTTTCAGGCTGGATCGAAAGTTTCCATAATCTGATGTACTAGATCTAAAGGGGCTTTAGTAACTTGACCTCAAATGGTACTCCCAGCCTATATATTCAAAGGGAGTCAGACATAGGTATTCATATATAAAATCCTCACCATTTTCAAGTTCACAAGGAATACATACTAAAAAATAGTGTTTTATGAGCTTCACAGAATATGTGTGAGGTTATGTTGGGCTTGTGAACTGACTTTTTGTGACCTTTGGATAAATAGCATTTATTTATTTATTTTTAAGATTTCGTTTATTTATTTGAGAGAGCATGAGAGAGAGAGAGAGAGCACACAAGCAGGGGGAGCAGCGGGCAGAGGGAGAGGGAGAAGCAGACTCCCCACCGAGCAGTGAGCCCGATGAGGGGCTTGATCCCAGGACCCTGGGGTCATGACCTCAGCTGAAGGCAAGTGCTTACCCATCCGAGCAACCCAGATGCCCCAGATAAAGAGCATTTAAAATGCTCCCAAGGTGTAAAATGTCACAAAAGAAAAGCAGTTATGCCATCTTTCAGGTGCTGTAAGGCCTCCTCCCTCTCCTTTGGGAAAATGGCCATATGAATTAACCAGAAGAGCCTTTAGTGATGCACCGAGGAGCACCCTGACTTTTGCCTCGATGGGTCCTTTGCTTCCTCCTTCTGGTCACGGTTGGCCCCCTGCCTGGATCTGTAACATCCGTCCTCAGCACAAGGTCACTTTAGCAGGGGGTCTCACTGACACAGGAAAAGCCTGTCCTCCAGGAAAACTTCCCTTAGCTTCCCGCATCCTGAATCTTTTCCTTCATAAGAGAACGAAGACAGTTTTTGACACGTTCGCGTACTCAAGAGACTATACCAATAGAATGGATGAGTCATGAACAAAGGAGGTTTGTTTCTCAAACCTGGATTACTTTTCCAGTTTAACAAACAAAACTCGGAGTGCAAAGTTGTGCAGTCAGCATTGGCGGGATCATTAACACCAGGTTTAATGCAGATTGCCTCTAATTATATGTGGAGTCAAATTAATAAATTATATATGGAGAAGCAGCTCTGAACAGCTGGGCAGAAACTTGGAAGCTTCCGGTTCCCCTTTGTGTTCTCCTTCCTCAATGGTAGCATAATTTGGCTGAGGCACTTTTCTCCCGACTCAGATTGCTCCTTAAACTTCACCGTCTAGAAACCCCCCATGATAAACTATGTTGATGCTTCTGTGTTCCCGCTGACAGTGGGTTTTGAGGTCATCAACTGGTAAACTGAAGTCTGAACATATGTCTTTGGCTAGCATGAAAATTCTGCAGCCACGAAATATTGTCTAAATAAGCACATATGTGCTTTTAGAGGATGTCATTCATATGTTCATCTTGGGCAAACACACGTACCACACCCTGTCTTAACCCTTCCATTACTTCTGTCCTCCAAACGTCCAGAAAGATGTTCTCTGTGATAGTTGCTGTCTCTACCATCATCCCTGAACTTCGAATGAGTTCTTCTCCTCAAGTTACCTCTCCACGTTCAATGTTTTGTAATATTGCAAGTGAAACAGTGTTGCACACCACCAGAAATCTATGTGACTTATGGCAAAGCAGTGATTTGTTGCACTGAATGACGTTTAGTTGAATATATATATGTGTATATATATATGTGTGTGTGTGTGTATATATATACATATATATATATGTATACATATATATATACATATATATATATGTATATATATTTTTTTTAAAGTGAGGTGGAAAGGGAGAGAAGAAGAGAAAAACTGGCTCATACAATGAGGCTTGGCGTGTAACCTGAGGAACATCCAACCCTGCTGAGGGGTCTGACCTTAATGGCTTTGCAGAAACTGTTGTCAAAGCTTTTTAAAAGCTTTTGCCTTACACGAATAACTTACCAACAGAAGTGATTTGGGTCTGATGAGATACAAAAAATATGTCAGTGATAAGGAGGGAGCTGAAGGAGTTGAATGTAAGAATAGGAAATTTCGTAGGATCCTGGGAGAAGTCCTCAGAAGGTCATCACGTGTATTATTCTGGTCTGAAGGAGGGCTCTTGTTAAGATTTCTATTTAAAGGAAGAGCCCAATGAAAAAGATACAAACTCGAGGAAGGGAATCCATAATTGTTCCCATAGTGATTTAGTCTGTTACCTTTTTCTCCTCCATCCATTTGGGAAATGATACCTATATTTTCATAATCCTGCTTTGAAGGTGCTGCTCTTCGTGGCGTTAGGTAGTAATACTGACATTGTCCGTGTGTATCCTATGATCCTATGACTCTATTGACCGCTGGGCTGCCCCCCTGGTATAAAGTACATCATCTTCGCTGATCAGTGATCTCACTTGGGGGGTCAGATCATTATGCTTAAAAAATAATTCTCAGAACTTACAGGAATCTTAGAATGAGAAGAATCCCCATCAACCTCTTCTCAGGGACTCCCCATTCTTAAACTCATTTGAAATTCAGCTTATACTCATATGAAAGCTGAATATGGTTCCATTAGGGACCACTTACCAGGAAGGAAACAAAAACTTGGCAGGTATTTAGAAAGCGTTCCTCTTAAAAATCTGAGAATACAGGGAGAAGGGAGAAAATGTAGCATTCAGGAAACCCAATGATGGAATGGGCACTGTTACTCTTAGATGTCTTCATCATCCTGTGTTTGGAAGAGCAGAAGTAGGTAGATGAGAAATGTAGGTCACCTCTGGGATTTTCATGGGCTTGCATACTTTAAGAGTTAAGTCCTACAAGCCTCATTGATACTTATCTTGATGTATGAAATCTCCATGCAGAGTGGCATCACTTTAAGTAAATAATGGGCAAGGAAAGGTTTCTGTTGGCTTTTTCAAGGTTTCAACTCAAATCTCAAATCTCGTCCAAAACAAACATTGCATCGAACGCATTAAGCTCCAGGATTAGGATCTGACTAGATCTCAGAGGCTTAAGAGTAAGTAGGAAATGTGACAAGTGACAACATGGCAGGGCACGCAGAGGAGGAGGGTCAGCCTGGGGAAGGTAGAGGAAGCAATGGTGCGCGTGTCAGATTGGGGCAGGTCTGATCCCCAGCAGAGCCCTGGCCCTCCAGCTGGAGGTGCGGAATCTCTTGGGGGTGTTTCCCATGAGGAGTTTCCGGTGTACAAGGTAGGCAGCGACATGAACAAACCCATGGCAGCGTGCGGCGGGAGACCAGGGCCAGAGCGCGGGCAAGAGCAAAATGGGGCAGCAGGCTCTGTGGAGAGCGGGACCATCAAAGGCTGACCATGTCCTCCTCAGCCAACCCTCTGTGCCAGCAGCATGCAGACTTCCACAGGCGCATGAGCCGGAGCACTGCTGACTCGATGGGCTGCGGGGCCAGCCTGAGAGCTGCCAGGGTTCAAGATGTGTATGTTTCAGTGTTAGTTCCCAAACCCCACTCCCCCCGCCCCCGACCCCCAGGCCCTTTGGATCAAGTTCGGGTTGCAGGTCTCCAGTCGGCTAGAACTTGGAAAATTGGAGTTGAGTAGAGGTATGATCTTCTTCCTGTCTGTTGCAACTTCTCACAATTGAGAGTCCTTTGGAATGCCAATAGATGTTTATCTGATTATATTGATCAAACGCGTTTATAGATACTATGGGAGGAGGGCAAGGTACTATTTCCACCGACAGAGACTGTAATAAATAGCCTGCAGTTTTTATTGGCATATGAAAGTGAATTTTTTTTTGTATTGTTTTGTTTATGTCCTTTGGAATTTCTCTTTATTATTTTTTATTATTTCCAAACTTACTGATCAGCAAATCATCCCAATGAGGGTTGTCAGATTTAGCAAATAAAAATACAGAGCTAGTTATATTTCAATTTCAGATAAACAATGTTTTTTAGTGTTAATGTGTTCCAAATGTTGCATATCTCAAATGTATAGAAGTCTCATTGCATTAGGATGTATGCCTTTTTTTAAAAAATACCTATGGATTGCCAAATTTAGCAAATAAAAACATAGGATCCCCAGTTAAATTGGAATTTCATATAATAATAAATAACTTTTTAGTTATTAGATATTCTTATACTAAAATTTATCTGTTTATTTGAAATTCAAATTGAGTGGGATGTCCTGTCCTTAATGTGGCAACCTAAACCCCAATACTGAGTATATTTTTTTGTCTTCCTTTTTTTGAATCCCCCACAAAGCATTATGTACAAGGTGTTATGGACTGAATGTTTGTGTAGGCCCCCCCCCCCAAATTTGTATAGTGAAGCCCTAACACCGAATGTGATGGGATTTGCAAGTGGAGCCTTTGGGAGGTGATTAGGGATAGATGAAATTATAAGAATGAGACCCTACCATGGGATTAGTGCCCTTACAAGAAGAGACACCAGAGAGCTTGTGTCTTTCCTCTCTCTCCCTCCCTGCACCACAAAGGAAAGGTCACACGAGCACATAGCAAGATGGTGGCCACCTGTAAGCCAACAGAAGAGCCCTACAGAATAGAAACCAGCCATGCTGGCACCCTGGTCTTGGAGTCCCAGTTTCCAGAACTGGAACTATGAGAATCTGAATTTCTGTCATTTAAGTCCCACAGTCTATGGCAACCCGAGCTGACCAAAACAGAAGAAGAGGTTGGGATGTCATGAAAGGGTTCAAAGTGAGTAACATGTGGGCTCTGTCCTCAAGGATCTCTCTAGAGAAAAGAGAAGAATGCATAATGCTACTTGGTCTGCTCTGTTGCCCAGATCTCTCCCATCTCTGCTCCCTCCTTTTCCAGCCTGGGTTCTGCTCTAGGAGGGATCCTGCAAGCTTGTCATCCCCATGTCATACTGAACAGTGTCATACTTACCCCCGATGTCTTTCTTCCTGAGTTCCCTGTGGTCCAGTCTGTCCTCACCACTGCTAACTGAGGTAATTTCTAAAACATGGATCTGATCCAACTGCTCGTCCTGATAAAAGCCATCCATGCTTCTTCGTCTCCCATGAAATGAGGTGCAAGCTCCACAGTGTCAAAGTTTGGTTCTTCCAGCCTCATTGGCCCCCTCCACCTGCTTGCTACCCATTTCTCTTTCTCTGTGAATCCTATCCTCAAGTAGTACCACCTGTTATGGGTTGAATTGCTGGTGTCCTAACCCAATACCTCCGAATGTGACCCTATTTGAAAATAGATCCTTTACAAGTAAAATTAGGTCTGTTAGAACAGGACCTCTGGGAGGACTGATGCTCTGAGAACAAGGGAAAATTTGGACATAGAGACAGACATGCTCTAGAAGAAAGATGATGTGAAGAGACACAGGGAGAAAATCATCAGAATGTGTGCATTTGCAGTGAATCACCTGAAAGCAAAGGAAAGGCAAAGCTTGCCATGAACCACCAGCACCTAGGAAGAGACCAGGAGTGGTTCCCCTATGAGTGTGGGAGGGAGTGGCCCTCCTTGCCAACATCTCGTTTTTGGACTTGCAGCTTCTAATGTTGTAGGGCAATGAATCTCGGTTGCTTTAAGTCACCCAGATTTATTCCAGGTGCCTTAGGAAATGAATGTACCATCTGACTTATTCTTTTCCTTGAATGTCTTGTTCCACTTTGTGTCCTCTGATCTGCAGTGTCCTGCCCCGCCCACCCTCACACCCCTAACCCCCCACCTCTCTTTATTGACTCCATGGCCTAGCAAAGACTCTGGGACACCTTCCCTGCGTGTGTACCCTCCAGGCAGGACAAATAGGTCTTTTAGCCACACTCACAGAGAAATTTGCACCTCTACTCTCATGCTCTTATATGCTATTGTTTCCAGTCGTTTAACACCTAATGAACATCGCAAATATTTGTTGGCCATGCAAAGTGCGTAACACAGTGAAGATATTTGTACACTGCCATTTGGCTTTCCCATAAACCCCGTGCCAAGCAAGTTTTATTAGTGGTTCTGTTGACAGATGGGAAGCTTAATGTTCGAGAGTTCAGTAAACTGTGCAAGATCACGTATCTGTAAGTAGCAAAGCCAGAATTCAAGTTCAGGCCATCTGATACCACTGTCAACCACGCTAGTATGTGGCCTTCCATATATGTGTCTTTCTCTCCCTTTTCAGCGATTGGATAATGTCCTTTCAGCTTCTTAGCGTAGCCTCCCACCTAGGGCAGTCCTCAGTACAGGGTTTGTGAAATTTCAGGGTATTCCATTGCGTTCATTTGCAGTGATTATGATACGTAGTATGTCTTAGGGGAAACGGATAGAACAAATTGCAAAGGAGAGAGATCATATTTGCTAGAGAATTGACAAAGGTTTTAGTAAATACGTGATTGCAGTATTTATCATGTAACTGTTCTTCTTGTATTGAAGAATACGGTTAAGTTACCACCAAGATAAAATAATGTAGCTCTTCAATATTTACCATAGTTTTCCCAAACTTTTAATTGATTCTTGCTTCATTTCAGATACTTTTTTCAAGTATCTCCACTGATTTACGTTGGTGTAAAGCTGGAAAAATTTGTATTTGTATGTGAGATATAAGATTGAAAAAAAATTGAGTATCCTTAGAATTTCAGAAGTACTTTCCACTATATAAGTTTTTATTGCAAGTTTATTAGGTGCATGGAAGTGTTCGAGAAGTAGTGGCTAAGAATATGCTTGATGTAATAAATGAATACCACAAGGAACGTTGTATCACCTTTCTTTAAGGGTGTTAAGATTTACAAATATTTATTTGGATCTGTTCAAGTCAATAAGGATGATCATTTTTTCTTATGTCTTCACAAGACATGCCATTTTGTTGCCAAAATTTCTGGACGTCTCAGAAAAGAAGGATGTTCTCAAAAAAGTACTTCCCAGGTGTTGAATGTTAACAAGTATTGCCGGAAAAAAGTATTCAAGCATAGGAAATAAAAACTAAATCAACCACTATTATTTATATGTTATAACTGCAGGATTTCTCAGAGGCTTTATTTGCTAGTGTCTTTTTTTTTTAATGTTTCAAGTTTTTAGTTAAATTCTAGTTAGTTAACATATAGTATAATATTAGTTTAAGGAATAGAATTTAGTGATTCATCACTTACATACAACACTTGGTGTTCATCACAAATGTCCTCCTTACTACCCATCACCCATTTAATAAAAAAATCTCCCAATAAGGAGAAGTCGAGGGTCAGATGGTTTCCCAGAGGAATTCTACCAGACGTTTAAAGAAGAGTTAATACCTATCTTTCTCAAACTGTTCCAGAAAATAAAAAGAGAAGGAAAACTCCCAAACTCATTCTATGAGACCAACATGACCTTGATCCTAAAACCAGGCAAAGACCCCACTACAAAGGCAAATTACGGGCCAACATCCCTGATCAACATGGATACAAAAATTCTCACCAAGATACTAGCAAATCAAATCCAATAGCACATTAAAAGAATTTTTCACCACTATCAAGTAGGACTTACTCCTGGGTTGCAAGGGTGGTTCAGTACTCAAATCAATCAGTGTGACACATCACATAAGTAAAAGAAAGGATAACCATATGATCTTCTCAATAGATGCAGAAGAAGCATTTGACAAAGTACAGCATCCATTCTTGATAAAAACTCTCAACAAAGTAGGGATAGAGGGGACATACCTCAACATCATGAAGGTCATACACGAAAGACCCACAGCTAATATCATTCTCAGTGGGGAACAAATGAAACCCCTTCTCTTATGGTTAGGAACAAGACAGGGACGTCCACGGTCACATTGCTATTTAACACACTCGTGGAAGTCCTAGGGTCAGGAATCAGACAAAAATAAATAAATAAATAAAAGGCATCCAAATTGGCAAAAAAGAGGTCAAACTTTCATTCTTTGCAGATGACATGATACTCTATGTAGAACCCAAAAACCAAAAAATTGCTAAAACTGATATAATAATTCAGTAATATTGCAGGATACAAACTCAATGTACAGAAATCTGTTGGATTTCTATACACTAACAATGAAGCTGCAGAAAGAGAAGTCAAGGAATCAATCCCATTTACAATTGCACCAAAAACCATAAATGCCTAGGAATAAACCTAACGAAAGAAGTAAAAGATCTGTACTCTGAAAATTATAGAACACTTATGAAAGCAATGGAAGAGGACACAAAGAAATGGAAAAACATTCCATACTCTTGGATCGGAAGAACAAATATTGTTAAAATGTCTATACTACCCAAATCCATCCACACATTTAATGCACTCCCTATCAAAATAGCACCAGTGTTTTTCACAGAACTAGAACAAACCATCCTAGTGTTTGTATGGAACCACAAAAGACCCCGAATAGCCAACGCAATCTTGAAAAAGAAAAGCACAGTTGGAAGCATCACAATCCCAGACTTCAAACTCTATTATAAAGCTGTAGTCCACAAGACAGTGTGGTACTGGCACCAAAACAGATACATAAATCAATGGAACTGAATAGAGAACCCAGAAATGGACCCCCAACTCTATGGTCAACTTATCTTCCACAAAGCAGGAAAGAATGTCCAATGGAAAAGACAGTCTCTTCAACAAGTGATTTTGGGAAAACTAGAGAGCGACACACAGAAGAATGAAACT
The DNA here is from genome assembly GCA_028534135.1 of Potos flavus. Taxonomy (NCBI): domain Eukaryota; kingdom Metazoa; phylum Chordata; class Mammalia; order Carnivora; family Procyonidae; genus Potos; species Potos flavus. The sequence continues at coordinate 12,754,673 of CM052895.1, read as the reverse complement.
GGACCATTTTTTACACCATACACAAAAATAAACTCAAAATGGACAAAAGACCTAAGTGTGAGACAGGAAACCATCAAAATCCTAGAGGAGAACACAGACAGCAATCTCTTTGACTTTGGCCACAGCAACTTCTCATAAGACATGTCTCCAGAGGCAAGGAAACAAAAGCTAAAAATGAACTACTGAGACTTCATCAAGATAAAAAGTTTCTGCACAGCAAAAGAAGCCTCAACAAAACTAAAGGCAACCAATGGAGTGGGAGAAGATATTTGCAAATGACCTATCTGTTAGTAGTCATTTTAAATCCCCAGAATAAGAAACTGAAGCAGTCTGCATATTCATTTTTCTCCTTTGCCTTCTCAATGAGGTGACCCAAGAAAAAACATTTTGCCAAATTTTGGTTTCTTATTCATTTGCTAGAGATTAGAAGGAAACTTGTTTTTGGCCATTTAAAAAATTAATTTATGTTTTGAGTAATTATTTGTCTGGAATAACTTTCACTGAGTTACCAAGTTTATTAATAATTTAAGACATATACTATGCCATCTTATTAATAAATCCTGGATCAGAGAGACATGTACTAGTGTTTCTTTTCCTCAGTGAGAAAATTACAACTGAACACAGAACTTTCTGTCTACTACTACATTTTCTTTTTGAATTTAGATCTAAAAGTGTATTTATCCATCATATCTTTATAAATGGATTGATGAATAAGTGAACTAAACAAATAGCATACTTGCTATATCTTGGAAATTTAGGGAGGCCTTCACGTAGAGATTTACTAGAGAGGAATGGTGTGTGGGTTGAATTGTTTACAGTTTAGCAGATTCATCACCACAATTATGGGTGAATGTCCTCTAATCCTTGTATGTAAATCTCTTGGTGAAATACACAAAAAATAGTCCTGCCCTTGCTCTTTTTCTTTCTTCTCAAACTTCAGGTTTTTCATCATTTAAACCCCAACAAAATGCACCAACGTGAATGAAGAATGAAGTTTCCAAAACCATGAGTCACCATGCTTCCAGAATATTCTAGGGCCACTTTTAGAAATAGCAACAGTTCCCAATTTGAAACTCTTTTGATTTTACCAACAGTCTTAATTTTATTGATTGGTAAGCTAAATGGATAATCTTACCGTTTACCTACTGTTTAGTTTTTTTAGCATCTTTTCACATGCCTAAACAAACATGCACCTCTTGATTTTCACTGTTTACACCCTAGCTCTTCAGTTTTTTGTGATTTTGCTTATTAAGGCTGAATTCAGTTACTTTGTAATGATACATTAGTAATAACCAAAAGGCTACACAAAGGCCTTCCTAAATTTCTAATCTCGTAGTGGTTCAAGCCATGCAATAGCTATTTAGAAATGCTGAATGAATATTTGTTGCAGGAAACTAAGGTTTGGAGGACAGCACATTTGACAGCAGTTTGTCATGAGGATTCATAGACATTCTTCTGCCATGGTGAGCCACCATCCCTAGTATAGACTTACATCCTTTCTGCTATGAATAACCTAGAGACTGGGTATAAGAACTGGGTATAAGTTTCTATTTTCAGCCCCTCCTTCCTTCCTTCCCTCTCTGACTTTCTCCCTTTTGTAGAATTTTCTGGATACCTCATCAGTATCCATTCTCTACTTTCAACTTCTAGATATTTCCCTATTGGTTGCTATGTTTTGGTTGATGCCCACCTCTTGGTCCAGACATGGATCTTAATTGGCTTAGGCCAGTCAGTAAAATCTTACTCCCCTTTTCCCAGCCATGGTTCATAATTAGGGGGCAGTCCCTCAAGCTTAAGTGGCCTTTCTCACCCCCTGGATGGTGAAATTATGCAAATAGAATGTCCGGTCCCAAGGAAGCCATTTTCCTACCAAGGAGGAAGCCAACCCAAAGATAAAGCTACTATAGAGGAGGACAGACCCAAGAGAATCCCAGAGAAATGAGGGTGGAACTAATCAAACCCTTTGAAGTTCTTACCTTGTGAATTTTTCATTTAGATGGTCCAATACATTAATAAGCAAGCCAATTTGCTGTGGATTTTCAGTTACTTGCTATGGAAGGTATTCTCCATGACCTATCCTTCTTCCTCTCAGTAAGAATGTATTGAATACCTACTATATTTCAAAGTTGTATATTATATGTATCAAGGAATACAAAGAAGTAAAATCTCTCCTAGAAAGAAGCTATACCTTCATTTTTTGTTCTACAAAGTCCATTTATCCCACTTCCCACCTCTTTTACTGAGGACATTTTGTTCTCTTTTTGTCCCATTGCTGCTCTGGGTGCTGAGATCATCAGGTTACCCTGACCTTTTGTGTTAGAACCCATACATTTGAGGAGAAGAATTACATACTATTTGGATTAAAAGATGTCTAGGACCAAATACAAGGCCACTCCTGAGGTCTCCTTTCATTCACTGATCTCTAGGAGAGCAAAAGCCTTTTATCTTGTCAGAATAGAGAGATTTGATGTGGATTATCCTTCTTCTCTTAATACTGTGTCTTTGCATCCAGTGAGGCCCAGCTGTCATAGTGGAAGGTAGAGGAAAGATGGAATAAAAAATGAAACTTGCTGTGGGAAGTGTTGGAGCCAGAGGCCATGTTCATCAAATGATGGTAATGGTTGTAGATCCAGGAGATCTGGGTCCATGCTATTCCACCCAGCACAGTGTTGTCACAGTGACAGTAGGAGCTAGGAGCATTAAGAACTAGATCAAATACCATGCATCCTGTATCGATTGTCCATTCATTATTTCAAGACATCCGTTGAATGGCTAACACGTAGCACAGACTGGGAATCCAACTGTGCTTAGGACCGTCACTGCGCAAAGCTCACACTTTAGTAGAAAGAATAGATACCTAAACAAATAGGTGGAAATGCAGAGTGAGAGGCATTAGAACAGAAGCAAGGGAAGGCAATCCCTCTACCCAAGCGTCAAGAAAGTTTTTTGTTTTTTTTTTTTATTAAGAAAGTTTTGATGTAGGAGTTGATACACAGACTGAGGGATGAAAGAGTGATCTTGTCCATGGTCCCGGCAGAACTGGGACCAAATCTGATGTCTTGATTGCTGGTCTGACATGTGTCTTAAAAGACAAATCATGCCACCCTGTTGTGAAGAGCCCTTATGAACTGATGGGAAAGAAATATCCAGAAGAACGGAGCTAGAAATGAGGAATAGTTTTGAGAAAAGAGACACCTGTACATCAAGACCTACAAATACTAGTACAGAGGTAATCACTGGGAAGCTTGATGAAGCAGGAAACTGAGTTAAAGCTGAAAGGAAGTTGCCTCTGTGGAGAAGTCACATGTTCAGTTGTCCTCCAAAAGTAATCTGTATGAGGAAACTGCCGTAGACCCAGGGCAGCAGATTGCGAGGTTGGGAGTGGACAAATTGCTCTAAATTGATGTGCTATCAAGCTAGAGAATTGCTCTAAAGACATGCTATCAGATTCTCCTGGTTGCCATCTTTTCTGTATCTTTGGTGGTTTGGGGTTCCTGGATGAGCAGTCTATAAAGACACACACTTCCCTGATCCTGTGTAGAAATTCCTAAAGAGAAAAGGGGAGATGTTAGTGATCATTCAGGAAATTGATATTGAGGGCCTACCACAAAGTAGGTGGTATACTAGGTACTTTGTTTTTTAATCTTTCACCACTTATTTATTTTTACATCTGCTCCCTCATAATGAAGTAGGACTGCTAGCAAACCTAAGTAAAATATAGGATGGCATAAGTTTACAACTGTTTTTCCTGCTCCTGCTTTTAACTCTGTGTAATTCTCTTTTTTGTATTGGATGGACTCTACAACTTCCCCCATCCGTTTGGTTATGAAAATAAAGGCCTGTCTGGTTGTAACTGCAGTCTGTAAATGCAAACTCAGATCGCCAGGTTTAATTCTCCAATCTCCAATTTAAATATCTCCTGGACAGTTTAGATGTCAAGGTAGGAGTCAGCATGTAGAAGAGAGGAGGTGAAATGTATCTGGCTCATGGTTTTGCGCTTCTTTCTTGGTTCTCCTCCAATCTCCTCCTAGGAATGAAGAGAATAGATGGGGAGAGAACAATGGCCTTCTGTTACTAGTCACTTAAAATGTCTATGGCAACAAGTGCCCCAGGGTTGTGGATCTTTGGTTTTATCTAGTTCCAGATGCTGCTGCTGACCTCTACTGACACAGTGGGCTTAAGTGGGTGAATATAGTTACCTTGGGGCAATGCTCAGATCCAGCCACCCCAGTCACCAAAGACACTGAGCCACAAGGACCATTGAGCCTTCCAGAGGCTGTCTTCTCTTTTTGAAATCACCCCATTATTTCTGTAGGATTGAACAGCATATTTCTACCTCTTACCCCTCAGGAGGAACAAAAGGAAAATTATCACCTAATGCTATAGACTGACCCCTCTCCCAAATTGCTATGCTGAGGCCTCAGTCCCTAATGTGACTGTATTTGGCAGTAGGACATATAAGTAGGTAATGAGGTCCAGTGTCATAAGGATGGGGACCTAATAGGATTAGTATCCTTTTAAGAAGAGACACCAGCAACCTCTCCCTCTCCTTCCCTCCTTACCACACAGAGGAAGGCCATGTGAAGACACAAGATGGAAGCCACCTATAAGTCAAGAGAGGATGCCTCACAATGAGCTGAACTTGTTGGCATCTTAATCTTGAACTTCCCAGCCTCCCGAACTGTGAGAGAGAAATTTCTGTTGGCTAAACCACCCAGTCTGTGGTGTTTGGCTTTGGCGGCTCAAGCAGACCCATACACCTAGAACACCTCTTTCCCACAGGTTGATGATGACTGTCTGAAATTTCGTTCTCCATTTTCTCATCTCCTATACTTCTACAGACTCAGATGATGGCAGCCACGGCGGTGTAGTCATGCCAGTGCCGGAGCAGTGTCTTCATAACACCCCCCACCCCCGCCCCGGGAAATTGCTCCGAGGGGCAGTGATTAACTGGGGGCTCTACCTTGGACCTTTACTGCACTTTTTGGATAGATCCCACTCAGCATCCTTTGGGTTTCCTGTCTGTCCACACAGAAATGGAAACAACATAACTTGCTTCATGTGGGTTATTTCTACCTGGGTGTGTAAGTCTTACCTCTCTGTTCTCATTGTCAGTTCCTCGAAGCCTGTACTCTAAAGAGCCTGGTACAGTGCTTGCTGCTGGAGGGGAAAGAGCTTTGCTTTCTGACTCATCTGAGAAATGGTATCTTGTGTGAGTTCCTCTGCCTTCCGCCACATTTGTCACCTGCTGGTATCGCCATCACAAATCCTGCGTTACCCCCAGGAATATTTAAAACATAATAACTCCCTGGGACAGGGAGGGAATCATTAGTCACATGGAATTTGCTTACCAGTGAATTCTAGCTTGCCCCATAAACCCAGCCATTGATCACATAGAAACCATGTAAGGGAACAGCAACACATTTGAACCCGGAGCTTTGCTTGTTCTTGTTTTAATCCCGCAGTCTGGTCGTTCTGTTTCTTTTCCAGGCACATGCTGCCTGGAAACTAGAGTTGCCGTGGAGAGTGGCAAGGGGTCCTCCATAGGCCGCAGATTCCCGAATCAGGAACAGGTGCAGTCACACCCCCTCCGCAAACAAAGATATTTTGTCTGAATGGGCACAACGTGGAAGAATGGGATGTATTAATAGCTAAATAGCGTCTTTATTAACAGTAGAACAGCTGGCAGTTCTATATGACAGTGCTCATTCCAATCCATTTTATCCAATTGCAGAACGATAAGCACGCTCCACCAGGGAACTAAGGGGACCACACGCAAGCAATCAGCCATTCAGCAGCTTTCTAATTGCTTCACAGTTGGACGTGTGTTCTCCTCAGCCACTGTTATTCTTTTAGGAGGAATTGTTGGTGTACTCACCTATCTAGATTCAAGGGCTGCTAAGGCAGATAAGCTGCTTGAAGAAGCCCCCTTTGTTTTATAGGGCCTCGTGAGCCATCCTACATGGGGGCCATCCCTGCTCGTGGCTGCTCAGAAATCCCCCGTACTGGGTGCCAGGGGGGAGGCTGGCTCGGGGTCTCGGCACCTCTGTTATCTCCCAGCAATGCGATTCCCCTAAAGAGGGAAAAATAAACTCCCCACTCATAAAGATCCTGTTAGCCCCTGCTTGAGAACCTTTCTTCGGGGCGTCCTACTGAGCGGAAGAATAGATTCAGTGAGTTGGGGCAGCTGTCTGAATGCCGTGGTCCTCCCAGTCTGAGCGGTGGGAAGCGGCCCCGGGACGTATCTGTGTCAGCGTATAATCAGGTCACACAGGTAAGACAGAGGAAAGACAGGAAGGAATTGCAGGGGGGCCGAAATCACAACCCACGAAGCAACTTGCACACAAGACCGAGGCCATCGAGGCAGGCATAAAAATACCCATAATTCATTCCCTCGGTGTATTTATCCAGGAAGGAGGGGGACGAACCATGATTTAAATCATCCGCAATGTCAAAGAAAGGAGGCTGGGTTACTTTCTTGTTCTTTTCAACTACTGTTTAATTTTCTCTGTGTGTTTGTTTTACTGGCAGTTTACCCAGCCTAAGAAAATATTGTTTGCCGAGCATTGTATTTCTGCCTTTTTACAGGGTAATTCCTGTTTGGTGAGTTTTCAAAGTATTCTTTGGGGAGAATATTAAAAAGCTCTTGGCTGTATTTAGCCCAGACAAATACAGGCAGATATGAAATTATAAAATCTTCCTGATTTGCAGGGCTTTCTTTGTTCTCTCTTCTCATTTGGGGATTAAATGGCTCAGAGGAATAAGAGTTATTATTGAGCGTTTGCCAGTCAGGCCACGGATCCATCTCGGGCTCACCCAAATTATTGTTGGGACTTCTTGTTTTGTCCTCGTTAGCATTCGGCTCCAGATAATAAAATGATAGGTGACTCCAGTTGATCTACCCCCATTTTTTTTTTAATTACCCCCACATGGCTCTCAAGCGATTCTTTTTTTCATCCCTACTGATGGTACTTTCTGAATAAAGAGACACATCTTTGGCCGTGACAATAGATTCCGATGAGATGGAAATCGTTGTCGGAAATAAAATTGACCCTCGAGAGCTCAGGACAGTGGAAATCACCCATTCACAAAGAAAGTCGCCAGAGCTTCCATGAAAGGCAACCGAGACGCAGGAGACCCAGCAACAGACGCCAAAAGGAGGCAAAAGGTCATGTCTTTTATAGGAGCTCTTTCATGTCGCTTCCACGATGGGTTAAGATTTCAGAGCAGTCTCAGTTCCCCACAAGAATTCTTAAATTCTCAGCCCTCCTGCCAAGAAAGTGAAGACGCATATGCATCTGTTTGGAAATCTCCCAAATGCATGTGCGAAATGGGCCAAGCCGCCTTCCCTGCCAAACACAGCGAGCCAGTCCCAGCCTCATGCAGAGGACTTCATTTTCAGGGCGAAGGCACCTGCAGACAATGCCAGGAAGGCAGAAGGGGGAGGCGAGGGTATTTTTGGCGACAGGATGCCAGGGTCTGCTTGGAGTGGAATAAACAAATCAGATTCCTCTCTAGTTAGTGTGGATATTTAAAGGGACACGCCGAAACATGTGCATTTTTTTTTTTTAATTAACATTATCTGCGTGCAAGACTGAATTTCTCCCCCCTCCACCCTACCCCGCCCCCCCACCCCTTACTCAACAGTACTTTCTTGCTGTCCAGTTGAGTTAATAGTCAGGGAAAGATGCTGTCCCTGGCCCTTAGAATTCAGGGTTTCTTGACTCTTTAAGTCAGCATCTACCATTTATTGGGACATGTAAAAAGAGTTCAAAGACATCTCCCTATTTACCTCTGCTTAGACTGGCATTTTCAAGGGAGTATATGCCTCATAGACCTTTCTCGAAGTGCATACCTGCGTGTGATCCGAGGCGAATGAGCTCTTGTAGGCAGTCGTGGCCGCCATCTTTACCCTCCTGGCTTACCTGGGTTATTACCCAGGTAATGAAAAAATATTTTTTCATCTCAAAGCATATCATATAGGAGTAGGAACAAATCTGCATTTTTGTATCTTTTTAACCCTTTCTAAGTTGGACTTTCACAGTGGTCTTATGAGATAGGTAGTTATTCTCATGTCAGTCTACATATGAAGGTCCTAATGGTTCAAAGGACACACCCATAGTCAGTGGTGCCGGAAGCTTACCCACTAAGCTGGCCTTTGCCTTCATCAGAGCACTCATTAATTTTTCGTAGAAGCAAGAGTTCAAAGAGAGGCATTGAGTAAAATTGCATTGCTCCTGGAGCGTCAAAAGCCATGTGTCTCATCAGGCTTTCCTGAGAGTGTAATGATCGCTGTCATCTTGGCAATTTATTTCTCTTCTCTCAGTCCACCTGTGTACCCAGTCAGAGTCTAGTCAAGTTTTAGATCTTTTCTTCACAGGCTTCTGGTGTTCTTCTCCAGCGTTACTTCTAAGGCACATTCTGTGAGACTCTGTGTCCTCGTTTGCTCACCTCTGGTCCCAGTTTCTTTTTCTGTATCATTGACACTGATTACATGAAAACGCTAAATCCTCTGACTCTGATGCCGTTCTCATTCCCATTGCCAATCACAGGATGTTCTCGCCCCTGCCGGCAGAGCCATTTCCTCCTTTGGCTATGAGAAGGGCTAGAAAGCACCATCTGGGAAGAGCGACTGCTCTTCCCCGTGTGTCAGACTTGCCACGGAGCCGCCGACTATGTGTGCCTGAGGACCGGCTCCCCTGTCCTTGAGGCACCAAGCGCACCCAACAGCCCACAGGCTGCTTGTTCAGCCCGAGCTCCTGTTCCCACCAGGGGAAGGAGGAGGGGACAGGTGTCCTTAAGGCAGTGACGCTAAAGGGGGAGCTTATTCCTTGATTAATGCCTTTGTGATTCTTTTAAACTCTCCGTGCGAATTTGGTTTGGTCTTTAATATGTGGACTGTGGTGCTTGAGAGTTTGACCGAGTGACTTGTGCCTGCTTTTATGAAGTGACTCCAAGGCTGATGTTGACATTGTCAGGGGTGAAGCCTGTCAGGATTACCTCAGAGCCTGATGAGGGAGTGTCACACATACCACTAGATTTATTCAGTGTATATTTTTAAACTGAGGTACAGTCGACATACTAGCTTGATATTGGTTTCAGGTATATAACATGAGCCGTTACTTGTATCTACTACGAATTGGTCTCCACAATAAGTCTAGGTAACATCCATCACCATACATAGTTACAAAAAAATTTTTCTTTCTTGTCATGAGGACTTCTAACCTCTACTCTCTTAAGCAATTTCCAAATAGACAGTGCAGTGTTAGTCACTGTAGTCATATGCTGTGCGTTCTGTTCCCATGACACTGATTTTATAACCGGAAGTTTGTACCTTTTGACCCCCTTCACCCATTTCATCTACCCCTCCTCTGGCTACCACCAATTTGTTCTCTGTATCCATGAGCTTAGGTTTTTCCGAAAGTGTATATATATATATATATATATATATATATATTTTTTTTTTTTTTAAGATTTTATTTCTTTATTTGACAGAAGGAGAGATCACAAGTAGGCAGAGAGGCAGGCAGAGAGAGGGGGAAGCAGGCTCCCGCTGAGCAGAGAGCTCGATGTGGGGCTCGATCCCAGGACCCTGAAATCACGACCTGAGCCGAAGGCAGAGGCTTTAACCCACTGAGCCACCCAGGCACCCCCAAAAGTATATTTTTAATAACAAGAGATGAATTGGCTAAATAAATTATAGTACCTTTATTCAGCGGAATACCAAGAGCTTGCTGGAAAGGGTGATGTAGCACTGTATTTATTGACCTGGAAAGATACTCGTGACACAGTAACATGTATAAAATTATTCCACTTATGTAAAATTATAGCTATTTATATCCATATATATTTATATGTGGAGATGGATATCTAGGAGGTTATTCATCAGTTAAGTGTGGTCATCTCTGGGTGGTAGATTTTGATATGACTAAAAATTTTCTCCCCATTTTAACTGTGTAAAGTGACAGAATTCTTAACTCACCTTTCTGTGGTAATAATTTTGCAGTATGTAGATATGTCAAATATTATACGGTAAACCTTAAAATTACACAATTGTTTATGTCAATCATAGCGCAATACAGCTGGAAAACCTTTTTTTCCCTAATACAGTGTGTGTGTGCGATTTTAAAATTTCTCAGAGTGAGAAAATCTCCTATTTAGTAGCAGGAGAAGGTAAAGCTCACTTCAGTTTGATAAAAGACATCTTCTCTTGGTTTTTTTCATTGAGCAGCTTTGCAATTCCACCCTCTTTTGCAGTATCAGAAAGCATTTACAAAGTGTGTGTTTGTGACTGAGGCATTTTTAGACACCAGATGAAGAGTCATTTAGATGGGCCTTAATCCCACCCTTCCACGGGAAAATAAAGCAGGACTAAGGAAGACACTGACAAGCAAATAAAAATGAAACACCCATATTCAACAAACAGGATCATCAGTGTTGCTGTAATCTCTGTTGCCTATTTCATTGGAAAGTCTGTGACGGTACCAGTCAGAATCAATTTGCATGTACAGGATCTGGGTATGAAATTGTGAGTTGCTCAGATACAATTGTCATAGGGATCTATACCAAAGGTAGGTAAGACCTGTAAGGTCATTTATTTCGACTGCCCACCTAGTACATGATTCCCTTCCTGCACGTAGCGCTTATATTTAATGAGAAGGGAGCAAGGTTCTGATAATTTACAGTCTGCCGAAGCTCTCAAGAGGAAAGAACAGGCTGTTTAATCTCTCTGAGAATATGTTCAGAAAGCACTTAATGGCATTTGCTGGTGGTTCGCAGGTGAATTCTCACAGTGGTGTCATCAGGAGCACTGGGGGGAGGGACTGTGGAGGGAAGCAGGAAGAAGGGGGTCTTCAGAAGTTCTTAGAGCATTGTTGGAGAAGTATGATGTGACTCTTAGATAAATAACGGGGATCAGTGTATTTGTGGGTGGTTAATAATACATAAAGGATCTGTGCACAGTTAGGGAGGAAGGAAAATCCAGGCAGGGGAGGAATCGAAGTGTTTATGGAAGGAGGAAGGACACACAGAGGTCAACATTGCCTCTAGAAGTAAGAATGAAAGGGGGCAGAAGAAGGTGGAGTAAAGTAACATTCGGTAAAGAAGAGAAACTCAGATGACTTTTGAAAGGCCCAACACTGGGATGTTGAAACAGCAGCACACTGATTTTCTTTGACAGAAAAATCTCAGGATCCATGAATCTAAAAGCATGTTATCTTTCATAGTCATACAACACATTCACTTACCACAGAGGCTGCTAGATCTTTTTCAGCTTGTCCAGAGATTTCATTGTCTAAAAGGAAAAACAGAACAAAAATAGGAATCTTTACCCGGGGCTCCTAAATGATCTGTGGAGAGAAATCAGAGGCCCATGAACTCGGATGAGGGAACAAAAAAGAAAAAGACCAAACATCTTTATGTTGGCCTATCTGTAACTAAAGTGGATGTTTCTTCCCATTTCGAGTATAGGCAAAACCTCACACTAACCAGTATGCTAGGCATCTGTGACTTGGTCACCAGTGGGACTCACTGATGCTTTCGTATCATACTGCAATTTCTGCAGGAATGCTGATTACTTACCTCAGAATTATGATAGACATCCGACCTTCTGCCCAATTCTGTTATTTAATGGGCTAATAAATAAGCACATACATTACTGTATCACAAATGGATTTGGTTAAACCTTTCGACAAGTACTTGTGAATAGGACTGATTTCTTTTGTATTCTTCTGTATTTGATGTGTGTGAGCACATTATTAAGAAAAGGGGTCCACAGGCTTTTCCAGCTAAGATTCCCTACCTTAGGCACAGAAAGAGCATGCAGGCTATAACAACACACTTGCTTTGAGGGCGTGTGAGCCCACACGGTCTCAGGACACTTACTTGAAACTTCCTGTGTCTCTTCTTTGACATGACTGTGGCAGGCATTCTCCGGGCAGCTTGGGGGCCAAATCCTGCAGCCATGCAGGGACGTAAGAAGGGAAGCATTCCCTCTAAGTGTCAAAGAGGGGGTCTCTTCATTAGTTTTATTAATAAGCCTTGGTGGTAATATACATTGATGAGAGTCCTCTGGAAAATTAAAACATATTAATATAAAATATTATTATGTCGATAATTATGTTCCCAGAGGAAACAGATGAATAGAAATGACCCTCGGGACACCTGCTCTGGGTCAGGGGTGACATAACTGTTTACCAAGTTGACCACCACTTACGTCCCTGCTTGCGTTCTGAGCGTTGCCTCCTTTTCAGCAGGTGTGATGATCCCAAGCCCAGCGGAAACCGGGCAGACTTCAGCAGGAAGGTACCAATTTCCGTTTGCTTTAAGCAACTGTATTTTGCCCACATCGTCTGCGCCATGTTGTGCGTACAGAACTCCAGTGACAATTCCGTCCAAATGGACAGACGGCAATGAAGTGGGGTGGGGGAGGGAAAGCTCCCATAGCTCTGGTGTTTGTTTCCAACAAAGGACGTACCTCCCCAGCTCTGCCTCTTTGAAGCAGCCCCAGTGTGGGGCTCGGAGCAGATGGTTCTGCCACGTCAGGCCCACAGCTGTGTGTTTCTGGCCCGGGAACAATGTTTGAATTCCATACAGAAATTTTGTGAGATATGTTTCTTGTTGCCTTTTCATGAATTTTATTTGGTAATTTTTTTCAACCATAAAGAGTCTGGAGACCATATTGAGAAAAATGCTGGCAAGGGAAAGCTTTTCGTGAGCTAGCCAGATTTATTTAAAGAGGATCAATCACACAGAATTTCTGGAAGAGGGGCCACCCGTTGGCATGGGTTGTGTGTCCTGCATTGCAGCCGGGGTCCCGCTCTCTTACTCTGAAATTCCTTACCAAGCCAGGGAGGGGAGAGTATTTCTGTAGGAAACAACTAAAAGGCTGGAACTCTTCTGTATCGAGAAAACTCCCTTACTCTCTGAGTCCATCCAGCACTTCGCATTTCAAACTGAGGGGGAAGGAAGTAGAAGAGATTCACAGGTTTTGGAGCAAAACAAGGTACCATGTTGCCTGATTTTATGGTCATGGTGCCAGGTCATTTCTGGGTCTACTGCGGACGACTTCTGCCATCCTTATTCTAGGAGTACTCGGGATCAAATGGGAATGCTGTGGGGGTTGTAAAACTTTTTTTGTTTTTGTTTTGAAAGAAAATGCATATTTTCCCTCTGGGAACCTTGTCATTTCCTTTGGTTCCCTAATCCTAAACTTGGTGTCTGAAATAAATTTTGGATGGTTTCCACTCTGTTGTTGAAAGGGAAGGCCCTGGGGACTGCTACCGTTATCAGAGACAGGGGATCCAGGGCCCTTGGGGGTGTTACTCACTGGTGGGCCTGGCTGTCGGCAGTTGGCACCGGCGCTCACTCTGGGCCGTCTTAGGAGCCCTTCCTCTCATGGACAGGACCCTGGAACCCGGGTCCCCGTCTCAGCACCTTCTCGCGGGAGCGGATTCCTCTGCCTCACATCTAATGGATAAACCATAAGACTCCTGCAGGGAGATCCGTGTTCATGGCTGTGGCCAGCTTTGCCTTTCATGATTTTCTTGCTTTTTCCTTTTGTGTGAGACTGGATTTGAAAGTGAACTTGGTTCCACACGGGAGCCTGTGGCAGTGGGCAAATGAGAGGAAACTGCAGGGAGGTAGAGTTGCTTACCACACACACACACCAGAGCAGGTTAGGAAACCTGGCAATGACAAGGGGGGTTGGGGCTGACTTGTTTGCAACTCTGGGAGCTGAACTTCTGCAGAGGAGTTTTTCAGGGAGGCTGCGAGGAGGGGAAGGGGCCGGGCGTTTTAGCCATCTTCACTTAGCGGGCTTTCCTGGAGAAAGATGAAAGCGTGCTTTCAGCTGGGTGTGCTGTGTTGCTTTGTTAGTAATCAAGAGGCTCTTTGGACTCAGCATGGGAAACGAAAACCAGAATAACTGGTGATGGCAACAGCAAGAGGATAGCATCTCCAAAGAACAGAAGCCCCCCTCTCCCATCCTGCCCAGATTGTACCATCAGACAGGCAACTCGGAGTGGAGGACATTTTATTTATGTATTTATTTAAGATTTTATTTATTTATTTGTTAGAGAGACAGAGAGAGAGAGAGCGCAACCAGGGGGAGCTGCAGGCAGAGGGAGAAGCAGGCTCCCAGCTGAGCAGGGAGCCCGATGTAGGACTTGATCCCAGGACCCTGGGATCATGACCTGAGCTGAAGGCAGATGATTAACTGACTGAGCCACCCAGGCATACCGATTTTATTATGTAATTCACCATAAAGTAGTCTCATTCTTCTGATAATCTCACGTTCCTGTTACTTTTTTTTTTGCAGTATTTTCTTCCAGTCTGTGGCTTATATTCTCATGCTCTTGACAGTGTCTTGCTCAGAGTGGAAGTTTTGGATTTTAATCAAATTCAGCTAGGTGATTGTTTATTTTATGGATTGTGTCTTTGGTGTGGTATCTAAAAAGTCACCTCCACACCCAACATCATCTGAGCTTTCTCCTATGTTGTGTTCTAGGAATTGCACAATTTTGTGTTTTCCATTTGGGTCAGTGGTCCATTTTGAGTTAATATTTGTGATGTGTGTAAGGTCTGTGTCTAGGGCCATGTTTTTTGACCTGTGGATGTCCAGTTGTCCTATCACCATCTATTTGAAAAGAGTATCTTTTCTCTATTATATTGCCTTTGCTCCTTTACCAAAGATCAGTTAACTATATTCACATGAGGTCTATCTCTGGGTTTTCTGTTCTCTTCTACTGATGTATTTGTCTGTTCTTTCACCAGTTCCACAGTATCTTGATTGTCATAACTTTACAGTAAGTCTTGAAATTGGGTAGTATCAATCCTCCAACTTTGTTCATTTCCTTCAATATTTCATTGGCTCTTCTGGGTCTTTGGCCTTTCCATGTAAACTTTAGAATCAGTTTGTCAATATCCACAAGTAACTTGCTAGGAATATTCCTGCTATGTCTGTAACCTGGAATTTCTCAGAGTAACTTATCTTAGATAATTTTTGATAAATCCCAATGTCCAATCCACTCCCTTCTTCCACCCTCAAGAATTCTGCCATTGTTAGCCTGGGGGACTGGGGTGTGAGGGAGAGGCTCACCAGAGGGATTCTAATATACCACCAGGATTGAAAACCAGTGCATTCATTTTCATCACCATCTTAACAACTATAATGCCAACACATTTCCTTAAAGTTTATTTGAAAAGTCATGGCTTTGGTGGAATGTTCTCAGGAATATGCCTTCTGCCTATATGTGCATTTCTATGCACTTTCCTGTGGCTTGCACTCTGCAGGGCGAAGCTTGACTTACCTCAGACAAAGTTGTGTACCAGGAAAATTTTTCTTCAGATGCAAATTCAGCCTTTAATCATGACCTTATTTTAGACTTGAATCAGTGATCAGTTCTAAAATCATGGTGGCACCTGCTCTTGGAACTCCTGCTTTTGTGTCTACATTTTCTCCACACCGACCCTGCCAGCCCTCTTTTCCTTCATTCTCCTTCTCTCTCCTCTCCTTCCCTTGTCCTTCGCTCATCCATCCTTCTGTCCTGTGTCTTTAAGTTTCACTTTCCTACTTTCATCCTGTCCCTTGCATTTCTTCATCTTCTCACCCTCCCTTAATCTTTGTTTCTTGGTCTCGGATCCCTGTTCTCAGAGAGGGTTTAAGGAGGCAGTTAATTAGTTAATTAACTCTCGTTGGGGGGGGAGGGGCAGATTTGCATGAATAAAACTGAGTAATCAGAGACTGATTTAATCAAAGAAAGAGCCCACATGTGGAGGGTGAATCCACCTGAAATGTGACCTTGCAGCCATTATTCTGCCACTCTGGGCCTCAGGTTCCTCTCCCTGAAACAGGGACTTGGTAACATCTGCCTCTTTAGGGTTGTTGTATGTATCTGTTAAATGAGTATATATTTAGCTCTCCTGTACTTGTCTGGGCAGTAACTGCTCCCTCATTGTTGCATGTATGTGAGTATCATTGCTATTTCTAAGGTTAGAGAGTAGCCCTTCTTACAGGGGGAGGGAAAAGATTGCTTTAACGAACGAATAAGAACAACTTATAATTTATGCATGTATTGTTTGGATGGATTTATGTAAGCCAATATTTCCTTTACTAATACTTCTTTTGCTTATAAATGCCTGTAGTCACAACCCAGGTGAATTTCCGTCTGAACACTGTTTTTAGAGTAAAGCTATTCTTATGGGTCCACTATGGAATTAAGCAGCAGAAATTTGTTATTGTGGGTGTGACTTATCTCTGCCTTCATACACTCTGAACAGTAAACACTCTGTCTAGTTCTCTCCTGCTTGCATGACAGTTCCACGAGAAGATTAGGTAGTGCTTCAAGCCAGGGAAAAGACTGGGTGGAATTGCAGCTGAGTCTTTGGTTCTCTGGTCTACTTTTAAGTAAGACAGTCTTTCATCTTTTCCAGTTTTAAAAGTTTTTATTAAATAAACAAGTAACACCCTTTATGATCTCCTGAATCACAAAACAAAGCAGACAATCACTGAAGGGCAGAGGGGAAGAAAACTGATTCTCAGCATTCTCATCTATATTCAGTTAATAGAGTTGTAGCTAAGTGCTACAGAGATTCTCCTAGAACCCTGCTTTCTCCTCCCGTGGCAACTTCTTATCTGCTAACAACCATCAACACTGTCTACCCTGCTTCTCTAGATCCCATGACACATGAAGGGTGTGTGAGCTGAGAGCCCTGATACCCTTCTTTCTCACTCATTCTTAGCCAAGAGAAGGACTCAGAAGTTGCATGGTTATAGGGAGAAGTTTGGTATAATATGGACAGATGGGGGCTGTAGGGGATATGTCTCCTTTCCTCTAACAACACATATGTTCGCACAAAAACCTTTATGGGGAACCCCTTTTTACCTCTGGGACTAGCTCAGGTGAGATTATTGGTAATCATTTATTCTATGATACAAACGAGGGACCAGTCATTTTGGTCCAGGACTGATGGATTTCTTGGGACATGGGAATTGCACTGTGAAAACTGGGACAGTCCTGGGCCGACTGAGTGTCTGGTCATCCTAGAAATAAGACCTACACATTGGATAGAATTATTTAACGTTGAACAAAAGATCCCCCATGTTAATTGGTACATAAAAGTGAAATAATACATTCTGAGATATATAAAAAGTTTTCTAATTTGCACTGTGGTCTACGCCTGACCTTCAAAACCCTTCTCTGCTTCCCATCTCTACCAACAAAAGTCCTCTGCTTAAGAAGTGAAACTTCCGCCCCTGTATCGGAAGATGTTGTGTTAGTTATCTATCACTGCATAACAAGTGACCCCCAAATCACAATAATCATTTGTTATCTTCTGGTTCCCATTGGGTTGGGAATTCAGACAGGGCACGGCACAGAGGCCTTTTATCTGCTCCACAAGGAAGACTCCAAGCCTTGAGGGCTGAAATCACCTAAGGGCTAAAGGGCTTCATTCCAAGTCATCATTGGCTTTCCATTAGGCTCTTCTCCAAAGGGTTATGAGGGTCCTCACAACGTGGCAGCCAGCTTCCCCCCAGAGCTGGTAAGCCAAGAGAGAACATGGCAGGAATGGAAGTGCCTTTTATAAGCTGGACTTGGGATTCACATACCATCACTTCTGCTGCGTTCTAGTCTTTGGAAGTGAGTCACTAGTGCAGTCCAAAGCCAAGGGGAGAAGTGAGTGCTACTATTTAAAGGTAGGAATGTCACAGAATTCGTAGGCATATTTAAACACCGCCTAAGGTATTGTGAACAAATTCCTCTGAGTGTAAAACACTGGGGTATGATGGTGCCAAAACTTCCTCAATGGTGGTTTTCATTCTAAAAGTAATAGTAATATAGTAGCTTACAATAACAGAGTACTTATCTTCCAGACACCTCACGGACATTCTCTTGCTTATAACGCACATCACACGTAAGGGCTGGTGTTATCATGATCCCTGTCTAGCAGATGAAACAGGTGCCTACTCACCCTATGTACAGAGAGTTTCAGTAACTTCCCTTAGATCACACAGTAAGGCCGAGAGCCCGGGTTTAAACACAAGGAAGCCCACTCCAGAACCCTTGGGTTCCATGCGATCGCATTACGGTGATTTCTCTCTGAAATCTCAGAAAACAAGTTTGATGATTTAATTAATCAGATTACTTTATGACTACCACTCTAGTGGTCTATGTAAAAATCCTACCCTCCTCAGTGAGTTCACATTTTCTGTTTAATCTTACGTCAAGCGACTTTGGTCATTAAAAGAGGTTCCATTTTGGAAGGGAGAGTCAAGGGGCTGCAAGCGATTGAAAGCCTTGTGGGCTTGGTGAGGACCACCCCATCCATCCCAGTGGCCACTCTGAGATCAAAAGGAAGTAATGAATGAAAGCGTTATGAAATCCATAGTTAATACATGCTTCCTGACATACGGTGGTATGTCTGTGTTCTCTCCTGTTTCTGCCTCACAACCTGAAGCAAAACAAAATGACATTAAGGCAATTTGGAGAGTCATTATTAATTTGGATTCAGCTTGTGAAGACTCTTGGGGTTTCCTCCACTGCATGTTTTTCTAGAGTAATTTTGTTTTTTCACCTGCTCCGCGGTGCTCTGTGAACTTCCCAGCTGAATGTCAGCGAGCCCGGCACAGTCCAAATGTGCTTATTGTTTATAAGCCGGTGAACCCCCACTGAATGGCTCACTGCTCCCCTCACTGAGGCGTGTTGCACACACTTGGCTTCGGCTGGAAGCTTCCATGGCCGATGGGGTACGGTACAGCCATTCGAATCCTAAAGATGGACGTGGGCTTGAGGAAGCCTAATTAGGTGCAAAAGAGAATGACAGCAGAACAAACCAACCACGCAAATGGTCTGCTTTACTTAGTTTAACAAATACATGGGACTTAACTACGTGTATTAACCAGCAGCTCTTCTAAATGCTTTTAAAACATTAACTCATTTATCCCCATAACAACTTGGGAGCTCACAACCCTTAATGGGTCTCACTTGAGAGACAAAAATTTGTTCTGAAGCCCAGCACTGTGAAGTCACTTGCCCCAGGTCATAGGACTCACGGGGACCGGAGCTGGAGTCCAGTCTGGGGAGTTTGATTCCTGAGAGTCCTGCTGTCTGTCTACTCTGAAATGTGGCCTCATGCAGTTTTGCCTCTGACACAGGGCTACTCCAGAAGGATTGCAGCACTGTTGATCTCAGAATAAAATCCCATTTCTTCTGAATGTACTGGTAGGCATTTCCCAGAGCGAGAAGCAAGGGGGGGGGGATAAATGCTCTTCAGCCAGCCAAATGTCAGTAGCTAAAAACTCTAGCCCGAATTGATATATACAGCCGCATGCTGTCTGATATTTCCCAGATGTGTGGATATAATATTAGAAGAGCATTTAATGTAATAGTCCTTTTGGCATTTAAATACGGGTGATAAGAACTCTTTAAGGCTGCATAAACAGAGCACACAGGTGTTAGGAAAAACAGCTGTTAATAAAGGCCAGGTCTTTTCAAAGAGAGAGAGAAATGGTGCAATAAA
The DNA here is from genome assembly GCA_028534135.1 of Potos flavus. NCBI lineage: Eukaryota > Metazoa > Chordata > Mammalia > Carnivora > Procyonidae > Potos > Potos flavus. The sequence continues at coordinate 12,735,155 of CM052895.1, read as the reverse complement.
AGGGTTATAACCTTATGTTTTTAGGCTTATGACCTTTGTTTCATTAGGTGCACCTTTAACTGTGATAAACATCCACTTAAATGAATATCATTTCCTTACAATTACAGAAGGGTCATACATAATACACTAAGTTCCCTTGGCAGCCTATGTGTTAGTCATGCATATTTCATGAGCACTTTTATTCCCCAAGTCACTTTCAAGCAATGCTCAATCCCACGGCTTTGGTGCCTAGGAGATAAAGGTCTTGTCCGGAAAGAGATCTCAGAGCAATTATTGTAGCTCTGCACTTTATCAAGGAGAGCAGCTGAATGACCCGCTCGCAACATCTGACCGGCACCATTATCAATTTTCTTAATATACGTGATTCCTCTTATTTATCATTGGATATGAGAAACATGTTCCTTGGTTTTGTTGGACTGATTTAAATTTTGGAATGATGCTGAGCGATAGAAGGCAGTCAACCCTAAAGAGAATACTTGGAGCAATCTAATGAATGTAAAAAGAAGGAAAAAAAAGCCATGTCCTCATGCTTACAACATGCTCAGTACTTGTGGGGCAGCAAAAAATAGATCACGGTCCACGGAGCGTGGCCAGGCAATCTAAGCGAGTCGACATCTGTTTGTGCAATGTGATGTTTTTCCCAGCTGCGTCAGCTGGTGGGAAATAAAGTGTTGGAATGATAATAAGCAGAAAGGAAGTTTGCAGTAACAGTGAAATATAAGCCTCTTTATAGTCTCAATATCTTTTGTGGGCAATTTCCCTTGTTCTCTTCAAGACTATTGAGTTCATCAAGACAGCTTCATCGTTGTGAGATCTCCCTCCACACTTGGAATATGACTGAAGAGATGTGAATCCCATCTGCCAGCTTTTGCAGGTCGACTTCCTGGGTTAGATCAAACTGAAAACAATTTACTCTTTTTTTTTTTTTTTTTAAATGACGCCTTTAGACATCTTACCAACGCAGAAAGTAGCTTCATTGTCTTTTTTGCTCGAGCCGTCTGCCTGCTGTGTTTGCTTTACTGTCATATCCGAGATCGAGGCCAGGCCAGGATCGGGGTATTGAATCCTATCTGTTGATTCAGCGTCCTACCTTCCCAACTCCATCCTGCCCCCAGACAGATGTGGGTTGGGAGCCTTTGTTCTGCATTCTCCCCGGGAGTGAGGGGAGGTTGAAGGTGAGGGAGAGAGAGAGAGAGAGGGAGAGAGATGTTTCCTTTAAACCAGCTAAATTAATATTTACGTTGTGACAATATTAGAGAAGCCACCGAAAATTATTAATCTCAAAAGGTTATAATTATCTTTAAAATGATGGCAGCCATTGAAATGTAAATCATAATGCACGGGGAGAAGGCTCCTGTTGGTGGTGCCTGGGGCCCCCCCTACCCGGCTGCCACAGCTGCAATTGATCATTCCCAATCAAAGGCAGAGGGAGACATCTCTGGTGGCACAACCAGGGCGGGGAAGCTAGCAGAGAAAGATGCTCTGTTCTTTGGGTCTGTTATCAAAAAAAAAAAAAGAGCCAGGGCACGTTTCAAATCTCTCTTCTGTTGAATGTGCAGCCCTTCAAAGCTTACCCACAATAAATAAAGTTTTCAAAACCCATAGACTCTCAAAGATTCATTGAAATTTCCTCTGAATTAAGCAGCCTCTCTTTTTGCTTCCCCTCCCCGTCCCCACTCCCCCCCATTACCGAGACCCGCTCAGTTTGAAACAAATGTGAATTAGGTGATTAAATATGAGACATATTTAAACTCCTTTAACGCCTTCATGGATGGTATCGTTACTTTTTGGCCCACACTTCTGTTAAGTGAATGTATTGGTTACATTGTTAAAGACTGGCTTCTCTAAAGAGAGTACAAGGGCAAAGAAGAACCCCACCCCCATCCCCCACCCCGTGGTAAACCAGAGACTAGAAGTGTGAATTCCATGTGTCAAGCAGAATCCCAAGGCCAAGGCTTCAAGAGTTCGCCAACAAATGACAGGAGACAACTGGAATCTCCCCTGGTCCCTGAATATTACTGACTGTGTAGACATTTCTCAAGGTCCATTAAATTCTATTTGACGTACATTAAAAAAGATTTAATCACAGATGCCAGTCAGCTAACCAACCCATTAATCTAGCTGTTTTTCCTAAGAAAATTGTATTTAAAAAGGTCTTTTTTTCCCAATTTAATTTAGTCATCCTTTTAAATTTCATGTATTTATCATGTAAATGTGCCTTATTTGCAAAAGAAAAGCGCAGGATTCAATGAAATAAATAGTTATTTCATTAAAATGGATACAAAAAACCCTGTGATTAGGGTAATTAATTTGCACACTAAAAGCTATCTTCCTGGTTCAGATCATTAATATTGATGGCCTTCGATTTTGTTCTCAGTAATGTTCCTTGAAATATACTCAGAACTGGTACTGGGGTTGAAAGAGCAGCCACTGGAACACCGGTAAAAATGAGGCATCAGTGTGGGTTTGGGGCTACCGCTCTTCCCTCTTCTCCCACCAAGAGCTAGCCCCCAACGTGAAGACCTGTGTCTCCAAATAAACTGGCCATGTTCTGTCTGAACGGGTTAGTGCGGTTTACCTCGAATGTCAGTTACCGATGCCTGGCACTTATTGACGTGTGTCTTCTTTCGGAGGAGGAAAAACATTTAAATTGCAAAATAACATTACAGGAGATTATGTCTGGGTACCACATACTGTTAGGCACAGCATTGCCAGATAACAAGGCAACGGCTGTCAATATACCTTTCTCATTAGATTTGCATCTGCATATTATGCAAATGGGTCTGAGCAAGTTTCCACTTTGATAGTTCTCTGCCACAAGTTGGAGTCAAGGCATATATTTTGTTTCAGTTCTGTTCAGCAGATGTATTCCACCAAAGACCTTGTAGAAAAGGTGTCATATCAACGCGGTACACTATCAAATGCAGCTGTAGGCTGCATTCACATGAAAATCAAATCCTGGAACAATTTTAGATTGCCTCACCTAGCTGTGTCAGCATGCTCAACATTCTCGGTGATAGAAAACAAATTAACATTCTGCACGGGGTCTGTATGTGTGCAGACGAAATCTGAGAGCTACACGGGAGCCGGTTGGTATCTTGACTTGCATTTTAGGGCTTGCTGAAAGGGATGTTGCTGATGCTTTTTAATTACAGACAGAAGGATGATTTGTAAGACTGGTTTTCATTTTTTTTTTTTTTTTTTTTTTTTTTGTATTTGAAGTTTCCCCTGTAGATTATAAAGTTATCCAGCGTTAGCCAAATTACTTTCTTGCCACTGCTACCTGGACGCTCAACTTCAGGCCGCTTAAGTCTTTTCCAAATATCAGGACTCCTGAATACAGGGTTTTTCACAAGCTCTGTTGTTGTTTGGGTGTCGCAGTGCCTGTGTTAACATTTTGACACCGTTTTACTGAGTGAAGATTGTAGGGCTGGGCTCTGTCCCACCCCTGATCTCGATAGCATGCAGTCCATCTCTGTCCTTGCACAGATCCGAACTGGCATAGTTCTGGACTTGGAACAGCAAAGAGATAATTCAGAGATGAGCAAATGAGGACAGCTTCATGCATGCCTGTGGTGTTTTCTATGCAGAACAAAACGAAAAGCTTAGCCAGGATTCTTTTAGACACTTCATCTCAAGAGGAAAAAAACAAAACAACCCCAAAAACCAAAAAAGCAAAAAACTGCAGAGGTGGGGAGAAAAAAAAAGTGGACGGTTTCTAAATCGACTCCAAGGCTACTCACTGGGGCTTCTTTGCCCATCTTGTTTTGTGCAATGCTTCAAGTGGGGCTCTCTAGGAGCTCTGTAATAAGACAGGGTACTGCTGCAGAAGGCAACGTGCTAATTAAAAAGAGGAACACACCACAAATCTGCTCGTTATTATTCATGGCAAGTGTGCAGCAAATCACTTAGCTGTTTGCTTTTAAAATAAAAGCTTTTTTTTTTTTTTACCCCATTTTTTTTTTTCTTCCCTTACCTTTTTTTATTTTCTTTTTTGTTTCTTTTCTTTTTCTTTTCTCCCCCTGGCCTACCTTGTTTAAAAAGACACGCATGGTCTCAAGGACTTTTTCTAAAGAATGACATTGAAAAGACATTGCCCCGAGGTTTGGTAGAGCAAAAGCCTGGATCATTTGTACTGTTTAATGTCATGCCTTTTCTTCCCCCTGATTCTTTTTTTAAAAAACAGCTGTTCAATCCATTATAATATGCTTTCCACAATATGCTTCCTTTAACTGACTCCAGATTAACAAATAGGTGAGATGAGTAGGGAGTATTATTCCAGGGTTGTTGTGTTTTTGTTTTTGTTTTTTTCTTTTCTTCCAAGCATTAAGCAGGAATGGTCATCAGAAAAGCAGTTTTCTATAACGCAGATCCCCTAGATGCTGACATTAGAACAGATTTGCAGCCTGATTGTTAAGCCACGCTCTCGTTTATTAAGATGCCAGCCACTACACAAAGAAGAAATATCATTATTTTAGAAACAACAATCAATCATCATACTCCTCCCACAAACAGAGTCTAAATTCAAACCCCATCACTGAGGACTTTTGGATTCTTACAGGAGGAAGACATCCAAGGGACAATGGCTTTTGTCACCACTCACCTTCTCTGACTGCCTTTCTGAAACCTATCACCATTTAAAGGGAGCTGTTATAACTGTTATTTCAGATTTATAGAATCCTTTTCTTCTGAGGCATCTAAGAAGTTTACAAATGAGCAGTCCGCCCACGCATTTCATCATTACCCTTGATGTCGGACTCCTGATTTTCCGAGTGTGGTGGCTCAAGCATATGAAGATTATATAGCTCCTTCAAGAAGAACACGGGAATAAGAATGTTCAAATAACTACTTGTTCTCTGGCATCTAGGGGACTTGGGAAGCAATTTCAACATTGCTCTTGTTTCGTTTCCCTCGGGCGATGCTGTTTAAATAAGATATACGAGCTCTTTCGGGTGCTCAGTCCGCCGGCTGGATGAAAGGCCCACTGGTCTTTCTGATGCTTCATCTTAGAGTCGCAAAATGTATGCAACTTTTACTCAAAAGGAGGCCTTTCATGTAGAAAGACAAAGCTGAACTGTGAAGTATTGGATTTGCATAGCTGTTTCCAAATGGGCTGTGGCACTGCAAGCTTTGGTTCTGTGTTTGCTGGGATGACTTCAGGCCAGCCCCAGGGTGTCCTGCCAAACCCCTCATTTGCAGCAGAGTTGTGATGTTGTAGGGAACCCTGGACTCTTTGGTAGACTGGTTGGATTTGTATGAATTTGCCCTGGGTGATCCTGTCCTCCTCCTTGAGGCTATTCGGTAGGGTTCATAGGTTCCTCAAGGAACTGGAGAAGATCACAGTGATACCTCCAAAGGACTTGGCAGGTTTCATGGCTTACATCCATTCATGTTGAACCCGAGTGTGCTATTTAGTGCTGTCTCGATAGGGCGAACGATTGAGGAAATTTCTACTTTAGAAGAATGGCCAATGTCTTATCTCGTGTGGGTTACAAGCTGGAACTGTGCCTCTTCCCCACCGTTCAGATGTTGAAGACAACCCCCAGTGACTCACAAGGTGAGGATATTTGGAGACAGAGCCTTTTAAGAGGTAATTCAGTTAAACTGAGGCTCTTAGGGTGTCCTTTTAAGACTAATCCAGTATGACTGGGGTCCTTCTAAGAAGGGGAAGCTGGGACACACAGAGAGACTAACGATGTGCCCACATAGAGGAAAGACCATGTAACGAGTCAGCAAGAGGGTGGCCATCTACAGCCCTGGGGGGGTGTGTCGGGGTGTGGGGGGATCACAGGAAACCAACCCTACGGGCACTTTGATCTTATACTTCTAGCCTTTTGAACTGTGAGAAAATAAATTTGTATTGTTTAAGCCCCCCAGTCTGTGGAATTTTGCTATGGCCGTCCTATCAAACTGATAGACCTCTGTTGGATGGTGTTGGGCTACCTTTTGCTTGATTGCAGAAACTCTCCATTACGATCATAATCTTAATAGGGTACTGATGAGTAATCCATACAGTTCACCAAGTTTTACAAATGGCTGTCAATGTTAATTTCAAGTTGACAAATGAGAAGACTGCTTCTGTGATGCTAATCTTCAAATGTATCCTTATTTTATTGGCAAAAAATCTGCTCTCATCTTCTCCTTGGCAGTCTTATATTCAAGAGGATTTATCAAGCTATTTCATTTTGAATTTTTAAAAGGAGGCATGTGTGTGAATTTTATTTTTCCTTAATTGATTCTTATTAAAAAATGTCAAAAGCACTCTTAATATGAAGATCGGGTTTATTAGATTAAAACTGAAAAGGTTATAGTCAATATTGATGTGATCATAATGCTGGCCCCGTATGTATAATTTTGGTATTTTGTTTATCGTGAATTTTTTACATTAGTTTTCCTTAAGTGTTTCATTAATGTATTGTTTTTCTTGGTCACTGAGTTTTTTGTGTCCCTTGCCTTTTGTTCCTGGTTGCCTTGAGTGCCTCACCCCAGTCCCGCTTCCGGATGTAAAAGCAAGTCATGTTTCCAGTTCTACCTGGGCACTTTTTTTCTGCTTCCGTAGCAATGGGCTCACGCCCCCAGCATGACTTAGAGGCTGATTCTGATGGCTGGGAAACAGAATGGATGTTAGTTCACTCACTACCTGAATAATTCCGGCAAGTCTTTAAGTCATTTCACTTTATAGTTCCTGTAAATAGGGAGAAGATTGGCTGAGCTTCTGACAGTTTCTCAAGTGGGGAAAAAATCCTAGCTTTGTGTTAAAGTTGGCATCAAAAGAGGAAAGGGGGAATCTCGAGGTATAGGGTATAGGTGGGGCAGGGAAGAGAGAAAAAGAAAACCAAAAAGCACTAACAGAAAATCTGTAAATTTGCAGACAGATCAGACACAGAAATCCTCCCTGTTCTATCTAAATGCTGGGAAATGCAATGTAGATTATGAGAATAGCAATTATTTTCAAGGATGTGGAGTAACAGGAACCCTCATGTTTTGCTGGTGGGAGTTAAATTTTCTTTGATGAGAATTTTGGCAGTGTATATTAAAGTTTGAATTATTTGTGCCTGTGATTCAGAAATTCCACTCCTAGATATGTAGCCCAGAGAAACTCTCACATCTGTGAACAGAAAGATACTAGAAATTCTCAAGGTGGTGTTGATTATAACAGCAACCAAGCAGGAAACAACCTAAGTGTTTCCCTTAGGGGGTGGATAATAAATTATGGTATATTCCTAGAAGGAAATGGTGGACAGTAGGCAAAATGAATGAATTAGATCTATCTGTGTTGATACTGACAAATCTTAAAAACAAAACTGAAGATATTGGTGAGGATGTAGAGAAATCAGAACCCTTGAGTATTATTGGCTGAAATGTGAAATGGGACAGCTGCTGTAAAAAACAGTTTGGTGCTTCTTCAAAAAATTAAATGTGGTGGTTAATTTGATGTGTTAACTTGACTGGGCCAAGGCATGCCCAGATAGGTGGGAAAAACGTATTTCTGGGTGTATCTGGGAGGGTGTTTCTGAAAGAGATGAGCATTTGAATTGGTAGACTGAGTAAAGATTGCCCTCAGCAATGTGGGTGGGCATTGCCCAATCTGATGAAGGCTGAATAGAAGGAAAAAACTGAGGAAGGGCTAATTTGCTTTCTTTGCTTGAGTTGTGAATAGGTTTTTGAATCAGAAAAATTTTTATAGATATATACAGATGCGCTCTATTAATATGTTCTAGGTGTCTCGTGGAATTTTCCTATGGATCTGTGTGGTCACAGAAAACTTTGGACCCATTTCTACTCCATTAGGGATAAGTAATCAGTTTGAAGAAGTTTCCATTTGGTCCTGATTTTACTAACCATACCATCTTTCTGTAGAGATGTCTTGATAGTGGGCTTTTTTAGGCAACTAAATTATATTTCAGGGTCTAAGCTGCAAACAATGTTGAAGGATTTCCAACATGAAAAACTATTGTTTGGGGCGCCTGGGTGGCTCAGTCAGTTGAGCGTCTGATCCTTGGTTTCCGCTCAAGTCATGATCTCAGGGTCATGAGTTCAAGGTCCATCCTGGGCGTGGAGCCTGCTTAAGATTCCCTCTCTCCGTCTGCTTGTGCCCTCACTCTCTTTCTCAAAAAAACAAATAAAGCAAGCCAAAAAACCCAACTATTACTTAATAACTTTCCTTCAATTTTTCTGTAACTGTCATAAAACATGAACTATGGCAGCTGTACCGTGCTATAGCTGGCTGGCTCTCTGAGTCCAGGATTATATCATTCAAAACAACAAAAGTGGCAGCAGGAGTGAATACCATTATGTGTCGTAGTTGGGTGGTGTTAGCTGAAAGCACAGGTAAGAGAAGCAGAGACAATGGGGTTAAAGTTCAGCTTCCCCATTTGTTTTACTGCACTGATCCTCAGTTTCCTTATAAAATAAAATGTCAGTCTCATAGAGTTGTAATGACATAATGCATGGATATACCTAGCATGTGGCAGTTATTCAACGTTCATCATCAGTAATGTTTTTGAGGTGCCATCGCTTGCATCCTTCTTGAAAAGCTTTATTATTTTCACTTTTGTCGTCCTAGAGTTGTTTGTTCTATTTCCAATATGGGGGAAAAGCACATTCAGATGTCAAGCAGAAATGTTTTTACTAGCTTGAAAACGCTGGTAAAAATGCTAAGTTCTAGAATTTAATCATTCTTCGTGACTCCAACCGTAGTGATAACCTCTTGAAAAGTCAAGTCAAACTCCACAAAGTTTTTATACTTGAGTTTATGGGGCTTTTTTTTTTTAACCCTTAATATAGGAACTGTATTTAAAATCTTATACTTGTGCATTCCAGTGAATATGTGTGTGACCTGAAATGAGAGGTTTTTAGGGGAGAACGTAAACTATAAGAAGGCAGAAGTTCCAGATTATATTTTTGTGCTATTTCTCGGATTTCTGGTTGAGCTTGAAAAGGCAACTCTTCTCTGGATTTCCGTTTTCCCATGAGTCAAACGGAGATGACAGTATCCATTAGCTGTTACACATTTCTACCTTATAAAAAAAAAAGGAGGGATTGCTATCAGGATTAATGAGATGATATTTGTAAACAGCTCTGAGCTCTTTGGGAGGCAGATGTTCTATAAATACAAATTATTAATAAAGTATTCATACTGATGATCGCGGGGAATGTTAACAGTTCTGGAGTAAAGAAGTCATCAATTATTTGGCACATTCAGTGGGAAGGAAAGTGTGCCTATGGGACAGAGATGCTCAACAGCTTCTATAATTCTTGGAAAACGTACTATGACATTGGGATGGCACCAACTAAAATGATACCAAGAAATCGTTTTAGTTAGGATCTTAACAGGTCACACGGATGGAGAAACAGCATAGGATATCTCAATATTAGTGGTGTATTGCAGAGGATATCTGAAAAGCAGGGAACATGAGACCATATTCCATAGATGAAAAGTCAGACTCCAAAGACACATAAGCTCACTTTGCCAGCCCAGGGAAAAGAAGAGCTCTTGTCATCTCAGAGGACATCTTTGTCATATGTTATGTATTCTGCCGTACTCATTATTGAGCTTCTCTCTCTCTTTCTCTTCTACTGTAACAGTATTATATTTTTCTTTCTTCTGTCTTCTCTGTCCTTTTTATCCACGTACTTCATAGTTTCTTTTGGTTTATGACTTCTCTAACCTCATAGTTTCTGCTTGCTAGTTTCTCCGCATGTGGTTCTTGTCTTTTGCTTTTCTCTGGTGTTGGTGCTTGTGTCTCACGTCTGATTTTTAACCCCCTGAGAGAGAGGAATTGAGTTGACTACTCAGATCTAGTAGTCACTAATGGGTGTAAGAAGTATCTACTGGGAAAACTTCTCATGGGGTATTACTTCACTGGCTTACTCTTGTGCTCTCTCTCTCTCTCTCTTTTGGTTCTTTTGCATTACACACTGATTGTTATTACACTGAGTTGTGAGGAGAATTGCAGGAGATATTAGAGAAGGAATGGAGGCCAGTGGAAAGAAATAGCCTTTGACCACTGAGCCCAGAAGTGGCTTAAGTGCATGGCGGTCTCAGTGCTGTATAGACTGTCTACTCATAAGTGAGGATGGAAGAAATGAGGAGGAAAGTTTAGGGTGCTGATACTTATTTCTCCAAATATTTTCGTTTCTTTATATGTTACTCCTTCTAAATATTCAGAAGAAGAGAGACTCTGTCAACCTGGGAATATTGCTTTATTTCTCACACTCTCTGTCTCTCTCAAATAAATAAAATCTTAAAAAAAAAAAAAAGATTTTATTGAGATAGAGAGATAGAGCATAAGCAAGGGGGGTAGGGGCAGAGGGAGACAGAGAGAAGCAGACTCCCTGCTGAGCAGGGACCCCCCCCCCCCCACCGCCCCTCACCACCCAACTCAGAACTCTGTCCCAGGACCCCGGGATCATGACTTGAGCCAAAGTGAGTAGCTTAACCAGCTGAGCCACGCAGGCACCCCATAAATAAAATTCTTTTAAAAATTCCTCAAAACTATTAATTCAGTTTAAAAAGAACTTGAGAAGTGTTGGCAATGTATATCCTAGAAAGAATATTGATATTCTTCTCATATAACAAGTTCTCACAAATTAAGAAAATGATAATGTTCTATAGGAAAACTAGACTAAAAAAAAATATTTTTAAGACAAAAGTCTAGAGAAGCTATTCAGTTGGCTTTTGAAACAAATGATCAACCTTGCTGCTAATTAAGGAATGAAAGGAAAAAATGTTCATATTTTATGTCTTTTAACTGGTAAAGGTGAAAAAAAAATGGGAAAAGTGAACTCCCATACCTTGTTGATAATCATTATTGTAAGACTACAGATTTTTTGAGAAGCAATATGGTAAAATTTTCTGAGATATTTGACCCCTGTAAAACATAGGTTAGAACTACTCAGGTGGGTTTTTTCAATAAACAGAGCGTGGTACTGTGAATGTATTTTCCTTATGACTTTCTTAACATTTTTTCCCTCTAGCTTAATTTATTATAAGAATACAACATACCATACAAATAACACAAAATATGCATCAATCAACTGTTACTGGTAGGGCTTCTGGTCAACAGTAGGCTATTAGTAGCTAAGTTTTAGGGGACTTAAATGTTACATTCAGATTTTAAACTCCATGGGAATTCAGCATTTCTAACCCCCATTGTTCAAGGGTCAACTATAATTAATACTTGAAGTATTTTTAAGAAAACAGTGTTACAAATAGCAAAAACATATTATAGATCATCATAGTTATTGTTTTCTGCAAGTTTTTTGTGGTAATAAAAAACAGGTGACAGACTGAATGTTCTAACATAAAGTATTGATTAAACAAATTATAATTTATCCTTATAATGAATTTCTACAGAGTCATCAAAATTATGTAGATGAGTGTGCTTTTTAAATATTTTTTATTTAATCATATTTTATTATATATTTAATATATACATTGTATATATTATTATATTTTATATTTTATATATTTTTCTAATATATTAAATAATAGAAAACAAAAGCCTCTAAGAGTAACATCTCACTTTAGTTCAAATGTAGCTACTTGGAAAATATCTGGATTGTTATAACCAAAACACTCACAAAGAGTCCATTTGGATTAAATTATATTTGGGATAATTGATTATTTTCTAGTAATTTATTTTCTTCTGTCATTTTTCTATGACAAATATGCCATGTATTTGCAGTAAAATAGTGAAATGTTAAACAAGAAAAATGTTGATTCCTTATTATTTTCAACTGCAGTGCCATCAACAAGTATTTTTCTAGTGTTTTTCCCTTGAAAACATTCAGACCTGTGGAGAAGTTGAACAAGGAGTACATTGACAAGTCATAAACTCTGTAGATAGCTTTAGCAATTATTTTGCTCCATCTCCCTTTCCTCTTGTCTCACATCTGTACATACAACATATACATGTAACACTACATGTATGTATTGCAACGAACTGTTTGTACATTACAGACGTCATGACACTTAACCCCTAAATATTTCCCCACATACTTCCTAAGCAAAGGGATATTGCCCCACCTAAGCACAACCCCATAACCAGGCCGAAGGAAGTCATTGAGACTCCTCATCCTGGCTCTTAAACAATGGTTGCCTAGTTTCTCCTAATTAGGGCTAATAGTCCCTAAAGGTAGGGAAACTGATAATTTAACTTGCCTTCAAGGCCTTCCAAATAAATACACTTTTCCATACTTGGTGCAGGTGCTGCTAAAAATGTTGGACCCAGAGAGTGAGATGGTCCCTTGGAATTCCATTTTATTTAGAAATCGGTCCAACATGGATGTGATCTTTCTAAATGCATTTCCTGATAGTTCACCGTGGAGACTGCTCCTTTCCAGGTGCTCTTTCAGATTCGGCTTTCAAAGGACACTCAGGCGTCCCTTGCAGAATATCTCTTGGCTTATTTCCTGATACCATGCCTTGTTGTTTTTAATACCTAAACTTCACAGAACTTATGTGTTTTTAAACAAAATATGTTTTGACCCATGTTTGTTTAAAAAAAATTATATTTATGAGCCTAAAACTTAGTACAACTTTTTAAACTAAATGCTGGAATGGTCTCTTAAATTCCAAATTCAGCCATGAGGACATCACAGTGTGGTGCTGGGTATTTGGAGAGCATGCTGAATTACCAGCAATCCTTGGTTAATAGGAGTCATTGTTTGGTAACCAGGAAGCAATATTTTAATCATGTTATAACCTAACAGGGTAATTTGTTACTTACGTATGGAGGCAATTTGCTGTATTTTAGTTACCTTTTAGGAAATCACTAGGGGGCTTTGTATTAAACTATGATGGATTATAATTCTTTTCCACTTAAAATAAAAGAAAATAGGCTCCTGATCAGCATTCTTAGGAAAAACGTCCTTTTGTTTTGTAGGCATGAAGTACTTGCGTTAAGCAAGAGACTCTTATATTTACTTAATTTTAGTTTTCCTGCAGGCTGAATGCGGAGCCTTTAATACTCAGGGCATGTTAATTCTCTTTGCTTCATTTGTAAAATGACGATAATATCACCTTCTTCCCAGGAAAGATCACATCAGAGTTATAAGTAAACGCCCCAGTGGAAAGATGCGGAAATGCTTTCTGGTTTTATTTTAATGGATACTGGTAGACTCCATTCATACAGATTAGAATATCCTAGGAACAGGAATCATACCCCCCCCCCCCAAAAAAAAGGAATAAACAGTCATAAAAATAATACCAAAGCGCCACTTATTCATCAACTATCAAATGCCAAGAATATCCTTAAAGAGGGTTATTATTCACTATTGTGAAGAGGTTAGGGTATGAAAATCTTGACTGAGCCCATTCCTGTTCCAGAGAATATCCATATGGAAAAGGTATGTTCTAGGTGGAATCCTGGATATTTTTAGGACAATGTAAACTGTTCTGTATGAGATGCTAATGGTCTGCACACATCATTATACATTTGTTAAAACCCGTAGAGCATACAGTACCAAGAGGGAACCCTAATGTAAACTGAGCTCTGGGTGATAATGACGCATCAATGTCGGCTCTTAGACCATAACAAACATAGCCTGGTGTGGGACACTCATGGTGGGAAGCTCTGCGTATGTAAGGGGAGGGCATATGGGAACTCTCTGCCCTTTCCACACAATTTTGCAGTAAACACAATTGCTCTAAAAAAATAAAGTTTATATTTAACAAATGAGGCCCATTGAAGAGGCTAACTCGGTGAGCCCTATAACAGAAAACGATTTTCTTCATTCGCTGTTTTCAACTACTTTGTCACATCTCTAGATCATATTCCATCACTTAACAGGAAGTCTGAACCAGCCTGAAACTTTACTTAAATCTCTTCTCTCTTCCCCTTTGTATAGGCATAGGCTGGGACCCTGAGAGCTTGAGTAGGTGGGATGGAGTAGGGAAGGTGGGTGATCTCGCTTGGAGATACCTTCTTGCCACTTCAAGCTTTGGCCCCTTCTGTGGGTTGGGGCAGAGAGCAGATAGAGAAAGGGGACCATTGTCTCTGTACTGAGGGGCTGATGGTACAGCTGTCTCTCTGCGGTGTCTGCTTCTTTCCACGTTAGGCTTCCAAGCGCTGGCTCTCTCATGTGAC
>CM052895.1:12690616-12720562 GCA_028534135.1 Potos flavus | reverse complement strand
TTATAAATAAGAAAATTAATTATAATATTATATAACTATGTAGTCAGCTGGAAAATATCTACTCCCATGGACCGGAGTAAGGATATAAGTCAGTCACAGCACAAATTACCCTGAAATAATAGGAGAATATCCAATTTCAAGTTATTCACCTTCTCGATTTTGTCCTGCTTAACATCATATGAAATGAATTAGTAATTCTATGAAAGAGTTGGAAATTAATTTTTATGACAGTCAAAACTATTGATAATCTATGCGATGATAATTGGGAGATTATTGATACTTCCTTGAAGCTTATTATGTATTAGATGTTATGCTAAGTGATTTTTGTATACTATCTATCTTAATTTGAATGGTTAGGGAATTTGCCCAAGGTCACGTGGTTATTGAAGCCCTGAAACTCCAGCTCCAGTCTGCTTACCACAAGCTGAGTTTTAACCATCGTCTTGCATTCTCTGTCCCTTCCCTCATGGGCTTGATGCTGGATGCCACTCTGTAGTAACTCTGTGTATTCAAATCCAGGCAGCCTGCATGCAAATATTAATCTCCTGGATCAATGCTCACCTGTGCTTCTGAATCCTCAAGATGTTATATCCTTGATTTAGTGTATTTATTACATGTGTACTAACTTTCAAGCATTTTTTTTTTAATCTGATAGAAAAAAGTGTGGTCAGTTAAAACACACAAAAACAGAACAGTTCAAAAAATGTCTAACCAGCTTTCTCACTACCTGGAAATATTTACAGTTAGAAATTCAGTTCCTTTATCCTCTGGTCCTCAGGTCTATCTGATCTGGGTTTTAAACTTTTTAAAAGTGGTACTGAAATGAATACACTATTTTAACTCATTTTTCCTCCTTTTACTTAACATTATACACACAAGTTCCACAGTTTCCTGAATGACATGTTTCTGGAAAATGTGTGTGAAACCCAAACATTAAGTCTAATAGTAGACTCATTATCAAAGTCGAGGTGCAAGAAGGAGGTTCTTCCCAGAGAACAAAGAGGTATTGCAACATTTGTAGTTATGTGTGGCTTTTCATAGGTATAAGCAAGTGGAGAGAGCTTTCCTTGTCCCCCATGGGGACTGGAGGTAGCTGCTAGTTTGGGTATCAACTTTGGGGCACCAGCCAATGCATAGTGACCCCAAGACCTGGTAGAGCCAATTGAGGAATCTTCCCTTCACGGTACTCAATTTTCCACTTCCTTATCTCTGTAAGGTGAGGGAGGAAGGTAGAAATACTTCAATTTGTAATAACTGCAGGGACAGCCAGTGATTTTGTGGTTAAGACATTAGATTTTGCCAGAGTGCCTAGGTGACTTACTGGGTTAAGCAACTGACTCTTCATTTCAGCTCAGGTCATGATCTCAGGGTCATGAGATCAAGCCCTGCATCAGGCTCCATGCCCACCATGGATTCTGCTTAAGATTCTCTTGCTCTCCTTCTGCCCCTCTCCCCACTTGCACACTAGTTCTCGCTCTCTCTCTCTTGCTCAAAACAAAACAAAACAAAACAAAACAAAACCAAAGAGATTAGATTTTGCCATCTTATTTTTGAGGAGCTGACTGCTTCCTCTTTTTGCTTGCACTCACTGGACTGGGGATCATCCTAGCCCTAAATCAGTTATTAATCAAATGAATAACTGTTTAAGAGAGTATGCATTGAATACCACCTTCTGTTAGTTTCTGCCAGAACAAATTGCCACAAACTGGGTGTTTTATGACAACAGAAATTTATTCTCTCGCAGCTCTGGAGGAGGCAGAGTTGAGAAATGAGAATGCCGGCAGAGCCACGCTCTTTCCCAAGGCTGTAGGGGAGAATCTCTCTTTGCCTCTTAGAGCATCATGGCTGTTAATGCTCCAGTCTCTGCCTCTGTCTTTACATGATCTTCTCCTTTGTGTCTTCTCTTCCTTTGTCTCTTATAAGGACACGTCATTTGATTTAGGGTCCACTCGTATAATGCAGGATGGTGTCATCTGGAGATCCTTACCTTAATTACATCTTCCAAGTCCCTTTTTCCAAACAAGATCACCTTCAAATGTTCTGGGTGGACAGATCTTTTATGGGGATAAGGGAAGGCATCATTCAATCGACTACCCTCCTATATTCCAGATACTTAGAACATAGGCTGGTATGAGAGACATGTAAGTAAGTAACTGGAACACAGTATAGTAAATGCTAGAAAACAGGTATGGCAGAATTGCTTTTAGAATACAGAAGAGGACTGGAAAATTGGATGGAGGGGATGTGGTTACCTAGGAAGCCTCTTAGAGAATGACATTCCAGGCCAAAATACGATGATTCATTTTGGAACCTGACAAAAGATTTTTAAAAAATGATTAAAAAATCATATTTAAAAATAAATCTGGATTTTTAAATTTATTTTTTCTTTAAAGATTTATTTATTCGTGTACTTATTTGAGAGAGAGAAAGAGAAAGAGAGAGTACATAGAGGGAGAGGGAGAAGCAGACTCCCTGCTGAGCAGAGAGCCCAACATGGGCTCAATCCCAAGCCCCTGGGATCGTGACCTGAGCTGAAGGGAGATCTTAACCAACTGAGCCACCCAGGTATCCCAAATCTGGTTATTTGAAATGTGGACGACAAGTGACATGGATTGGTGTTAGACATTGGAGATTGGTAGGGTCCGTGGTGAACAGGAGAGCAAGGGTAGTATCTGGGGTTTGATCAGGTCTAAAGGGGCCTAATGAGTCACACTTTCACTGCCACCATTCACATTTCCCCCCCACCATTCAAATCTGACCAGAGTTTTCCCGTGGGAATGGGAGTGAACTGACTTTTCTTTTGAATAGTGAGCTCCTGAGTGCCTTTTGTTAAATGCGTGAAGCCTTCTGTCCATTCCTAATGCCTCGTTCTAGTCTAGTTCAGTCTCTTTGAACTACTTTTCTGGATTGTTCTCCTAGGTTTACCCCATCCCCTACTTCCTGTGTCCAGACTCCAGCATCCAGCCTGTCTTCTCTCCCCCGTCATATGACTCCAAGTCAGTTGTATTATGTCCGTCTGCCCCAAATTATATTCAGTTGTCTTCATGTCAGTTTTCCCCACTAATCTGAAAGTTCCACGAGGGCAGAAGCCACGTCTTACTTATCTTTCTATTCCTACTTTCTCCCCAGTACCTCTTACCAAAGGGAACTCAGTAAATAAACGAGCTGGGAAGAAAAGGCTCATTCACTCTTCAGTGCCATCAGAGTCCAGTTTTATGGAAGGAAGCACATAAAACGTAAGTCCAAGATTTATCTTCCACTGTCAGTGGTGAAATGTTTTAGCTAATGATCATCCACATTGCTGTTAGGTAAACATGTGGGGGACTGTAGGAAAAACCAATTCATTTGTCAATACTGCCCTAACCTGCCTTGCTACTGCTGCATAGATAGCACTCCTTATTTCCTGGGCTGTCAATCTTGCAAGCTTTGGACACTAAATCACCTCCACAGAACACCATCTTAACTGCTGGGTATGACAGGCCAGTTCATGAGGCAGTACTAGGCAGATAGATGCACCAAATCCCAACATTCAAAGAGCATAGCTGCTTTTGTCATCCTTTTCTGTTTCCCTCTCAGGGTCCACAGACTCAAAGTCAGGCAGCGTCAATGAGAAAGTGAGCTGGTGTTAGCCATCAGAGAATGGCGGGGACTGTGGTACATATTGGAGGGCATGCATAACCATAAGTTCACGTCAGTTACCTCCACTTGACAAAGGGTCTACTGTTGGCATATTGGTGGACGTTCACATATTTCAAGGCAAGATACAAATCCGGAGTTTTCTGTTCCATTCTCAGATTTTAAAAACACCATGGGAAAAGAAAATAAAGTAGATGACTCTTTTGCAACTTCCCAATAAAAACCAAAGTCCTAAGCTGCCAATAAGGTACCTCAATGTTATTTAGTATTCATAGAACTGTGACAAAGCGTGGGAGGATTTTCATCCCTGACTTGGAACTTCTCCCGGAACGTGTTCCCCCTTTCAGAATGGGAGTTTTGTAAAATGGCCATTTGGGAAAGACGTGAAGCTCAACAGGCATCTGGAATCTTACCAATTGAGTCCCGGTGTCATATCCAGGAAACATGAGGTATCAGTTCTGAAGCTGATTTTTTTTTAAATGTTTAACTCAAGTAGCCTTTAAGTGAAGTAGGTTTTCACTTGGGGAAATTGACAGCTGGTCGATCTGTGAAGGTTTTTCTTGGCGTTGACAAGAGTTTTAAAGTGATCTAAGGGTCTCTTTAACCGTCCTGGGCCCCGTGAAAGGTATGCGGCTTCTCTTCTTGGTGACATCTTGGCACACGTTTTGCTGGTGGAGGTGGGTTCTCTTAGTCAGCCTCCATCCCTCAAGGCCCCGCTCTTTGATCTGACTCTCTACTATAAGCTTGCACGTTTGTGCATCTACACACCTTAACCATTTCAACTTCAGGGGTTTGTCTGCCAGCCTGAAGGTCATGCATGGATCTAGGTCAAGATCCCCTGGTCTGACATGAAACCACAATGGGACAAATGAGAATTAGGTACCACTCTAGTGTGCCAGGCATCCGGCTAAATATTTTACGTGCATTTCCTCATTTAATTCTTAAAATAAAATCCCATGTAGTAGGCATTACTGTTACCATCTCCTAGGTGAGGAAACTGATGTGTAGAAGGAATAAATAACTCATCTAAGGTTACATGGTTCATGGGTGCCAGCCCTGGGATTGCCATGTTACAGTGTAGAGCTTAGGAGCGGAGCCTTTGGCTTTCGCCAGAACTGGAGTTGAAACCTGGCTCTGCCAAGTTACTTAACTTCTCAAAGTCTCAGTTTTTATCTCATGGGACCTACCTACTGCCTGGCACATAATGACGCAGGCATAATAGGTATGAATTAGCAGAGCTCAGTGCCCAAACTATCCAACTACTTATTTTTTCCCCTAAATCAGGTTCGATCAGATTATAGCCCCTATTCTGATGACTTGGCAAAAAATTCATTACCTGTCATCCTTGGGATTTCTTTCTCCTTTGCCCCAGGTTTGTAGAGATGTATCAAGGCTCACATAGAAATTTGAGCAAATATGCATTAATGTCAGTTTTAGGAAAGGTGGCAATGCGCACTCAGACTGGAGCGTACCATCAATGAAAAAAACCACTCGGCGGACTTTCCAAGAAAATGCCTGGCTAAAAGCACTTTTCAAAGTAGCTGCAGGTTCTCAAGGAGTTTATAGTTGTGGATGTGAGTGGAGGAAGTCCTGTGTCCATGCTGTGCTTATCTTAATGTTAGCTACCGCTTCTAAGTGAGCGATGGTTATGATCTAGCATTTCCGTGACTATTTATTCCTTGGCAACTCAGATACTTTATATTCTCCCATTTCCCAAGCAAATGCTATGATTTGTCATCATGAAATAGTCCCTCATGGACAGTTAACATTTTTCCTCTGTTTCTATCAGCGTTCAGCTCCTTATTGGTTCTCAGGAGCTCATCTGGCTTTCACGTCGCTGTTCCGCTGTTGTTTCTGAAACATCTAAAGATTTATGGCGATTTTTTTCTGCCTTTTCCATTTGAAGGGCTAGTATTATGAGCTCTCTCAAAACTAGTGTAGCATTAGATACTCGTTTGACTCTAACAGCTTGGTGTTGCTTTGCAAGACGCTGGCCCCAATACTTCTCAGAGTGTTCCAGAAGCTTGGTTATGCCTGCTGTGTGTCATAGTCATTCTGTGGTTGTCCCCAGGGTTACAAACCTTCACACACCTGGGAACCATGTGCCAGGAGAGCTCCCTTCCCAGATTAATCATTCATCTCTGGCCACCCT
The DNA here is from genome assembly GCA_028534135.1 of Potos flavus. Taxonomy (NCBI): domain Eukaryota; kingdom Metazoa; phylum Chordata; class Mammalia; order Carnivora; family Procyonidae; genus Potos; species Potos flavus. Next base: position 12,714,774 of record CM052895.1, on the reverse strand, counting down.
GGATTTGATGTCCACGGTGAACGGACTTAGGAAGCTTAGCCGTGGGTGCAGATCCTGGTCTCCTAGACTTGTTTGTGCCTCAACAGGGGTAAGACCCACTGTAACATTAGTCCGGACATGAGGTGACGTGCCATGTTGTGTTTTGTAAAGATAGGTGAGTCATCAAAATCCTGTAGGTTTGCAGTACTGGTTTTGTTTTGACAGTAAGCAGGAGAATATTCAGTCCATAAAGAAATTGTCAAGCTTTAGCCCTCATAATATCTTAATATGTGTGACAGCATATATGTGTACGAGTTCTTCCTTTTGGTGAATAATAAAATGGAAGGAAACTGACTCATTGATTCCCAGTTCCTTTCTTTGAATATTGTAACTTTAAAAGAACATGATAAGGAATGTTGTGTAGATAAGAGGATTCTATTCACCTTAAATTACCTTGATTTTGGACAGGAAAAGAGGTCAAAAATGAGATTACATGTTACAGTCTTCTGTGTCAGTGTAAACAAATCAAAGACTTATTGCATAAATATGGATCCAGCCTTGTTAAATAATGACACTCTTAAAAATAAGCTGTCCTTAATTTGTAGGTATAAAATATATAATAAGAGACATAATTTCTAAAGCTTTAGCAATTTATTCTTAATAAAGAAAATCTAGTTTTGGCTCTGATATTTAAATGAATGGCGTAAGCAAAGAATGAAAAACAGAGATCATTTGACTCAGTGCTGTCACGATCTTAGGCAGAGACCACAAATTGAGCCAGAAAAAGACATTGCAAAAATTTTTTAAAGATTTTATTTATTTGAGAGAGAGAGGGAGAGCACAGAGGTAGAAGCAGCCTCCTCCCTGAGCAGGGAGCCCGATGCGGGGCTCGATCCCAGGGCCCTGAGGTCATGACCTGAGCAGAAGGCAGACGCTTAACTGACTGAGCCACCCAGGGGCCCCAAAACATTCTAAATTTGTGGCAGTGAATTATAAAATCACGCAAAAAGATTCAGGCTATAGCCCTCCAAAGGATTACTTCTTTGTGTACTCCAAAATGCGTTCTTTGTATTGAAGAAACAGTCACTATTCAAAAATTTGATTGGTTTCATAGCCATACTACCTACTTTTGCTTTTGCCACATCTACACTAACACACATACGCACACACACGCACACACACGCACACGCACGCACATGCACGCACACACACCTGCAGGAAACTCTCACAGCGCATTGGATAAGCAGGTCTCAGTACGTATCTCCCAACTTTGAAATTTTCCATGACAGCAGACCAATGGTTTTGGAATAAATTGAATCCATTTTTATAGAAGCTGCATGTTTCCAAATCCCCTCCTCCCCTCAAAGAGAAGCACTGTGGATACTGGGACAACTGTCAGCAAAATTTCCCCGAAGCTAAACAATTTAAGTTAAAACTCATGCCTTCCACTTTGTTCAGGTTTCTTGTCTTCTGTAGTTAAACTGAAGGGGGAAGAGTGTTCTGTGAAATGTCTACTCAATGATTGTATCGGTTTAGGAGCAAGATTAAACAAGCGAATGAATCATGCAATAAGCCTCATACGCTGGAAAAATGGGTCATCGTTCTGAGAGTAGTAAGACATCTGGAGCCAAACCAGGTTTAGGTGGTTGAAAATGTCATTTAAGTAGATTCTTTTAACTTGTTCCTTGAAAAAAAAAAAAAAAGTCACTATTTGTCTTCTCAAAGACACTACTTTCAAATATCTTATCCTGCAAGCAGAAGAATATATTTAATTCCAGAGAAAAAGCCTTTCAGCGCCTTGAGAAATCCTTTTTGTTCAAAACTAATCAATTTTTGCTTTGTGCACAAAAGTAAAATACTTTGTCAAACTCCGTGCAGAAATCCTTTTAGCTATCTTAAAAAATACATTCGGTGCGGCCCTGGCTGATTTCTGTTATATGGGCAAAAATTTACTTTGTCAAATTATATTCTTCACAAAGCCTTTCAGCTGACTTAAAAATCCATTTTGTGCAAAACAATGACCATGCATCAGCTCGGAGTGATTGCACAGTAGTTACTTAGCCTGGCAAATGGCAGCAAAATGTCAGCTGAAATGAAAGACACACAACCCAGGGCTTATCAGGGAAAGTGCAGATGATTCATGTAGCATCATAAATAAATAACTCCGACTTTGTGTTGAGGTAGGTTTCACAGCAGAGTCTCCTCTAGCGACCATCGTATGTTTCAAAGCAGTAGTAAGGGGGAGGCCTTACCTGGTGATAGTGACATGTGTAAGATAAGGTGTGGTGTCTTTAATGCTTATTTTTCAAGGTCTCTAAACCTGATATTTGTCGGTGAATGGTGAAAGAAGATCCTCTGCCCAATGACAGGCTGGAACATAAAATTTATCATCGAAGTAATGATAGTCATGCAGTGAGAGGGTAATTTCTCAGCCTGCCGCTCAGGGCAGCTGGAACCTTCTTCAGCCCTTTGGGCCTGAGTCCTCACTACTTCTGGTTGAAGGAGTTGCATCAAGGAAGGGGTTTAGAAACATGGAAGGACAGGGTAAAACAGAGATGAAGACACGGGTCTTAACTCATGAAACAGGAGCTCCTAACCCTATTATGGTGCCCTCAGCCAGCCAATAAAGGCCGTTGCGGCCACCTTGAAATCCACGAGGGGCCCTTGCCATTCTTCATTTTGAAGAAGGTCCCTGCGAATTCTGTAGCTGGCCTCTATCAGGGAGAACCAGGTCTGCCGTGTGACCTTCACGGGTCCTTGGCACTTTTGCCTTTTATGAGCCTTTTCTCCTCTAAAAATGTTAAAAATTATATTTTTACAACCACGCTGGTGTGAAGATGAATCTATTAACATCTTCTTTGACTGAATTTTTGTTTTCTGATTTTAAAAGAAACCAAAGCCTTTTCACGGGCCGGGAAACTCCTGTTGACCCTAAACTGGGCCTGCTGTGCCTTAATGGAGACGCTGTCCCCGGGGTGACAGCCGGTGGGGACTCCACATCAGCGGCCCGTGGCTGACACTGCTATTGGGTCTACGCGTGCTGGTGGGAAACAAATGCATCTAGACCTCAGTTTTGTCACTGCAAGTTGCGGTCACGGTCTCTGAGCATACGTGTTACGTAATGCGGAACACGTGTGGCCCTCACTGCAAGTACCACCGAAACAACATAGTCGCTGCCAAGAAGCTTCCAGAGCCCTTGGGCTTTTCCCATAAGACCGGGAAACGTTCTCAAGGTTCACATGGGAATCCTTATTTCCTCCGAGCTGACTCATTTTGGGGCCACCATATCATACCAGGTAACCTCACTCCACTATCATTTTCGTGTTCCCTAAGCAACACAGGCACTACACACAGTGGCTGAGCAGTCCGAATTAATTGGCAGATGGCTCTTCTATCTCTAGACCTTTTTATTTCCGTGCGTCTTTTAACTCCATCCACGGCAGCTTTGACTTCCTTTTACCCCTCCGAAAACCCAGGGAACTCGGCTGCTGAGTCCCAAGGGAACCCCACCTACTTTGGGGTCAAATTGCATGTTTTGTGTGTTTCACTTTGCTTCTTCACTGCCCTCCATCAAAGCTGTGTGGTCTACGTGGCTCTAATGCCCGCCCACACGCAGCGTGGGACTAGGGACGATGAGTTCTAATGGGATTGAAGAATTCTCAGTCTGTGTTCCTCAGCCCTGGCTGTGCCTCTCTGTTATTAGAGAATAGGGGGGAAAAAAAAATCAGATATCCCTGCCTCATCCTTAAACCTCCTGAGTCCAAATCTCCAGAGACGGTGTTTGGCCTTTTGTGCTTTTACAAAGTTGCCCCGGCGATACTCATATGTAGGTTGATACCCCGTCTATTCTGGGTGGCTCAGTCCCTTAAGAATCTGCCTTCGTCTCAAGTCATTTTGTGAGGGACCTGGGATGGAGTCCGGCATTGGGCTACCTGCCCAGCGGGAAATCTGCTTCTCCCTCTGACCCTCTCCCCACTCACATACTCTCTCTTGCTCTCTCTCAAATAAATAAATAAAATCTTTAAAAAACAAAATAAAACAAAAAAGCAGAGTTGCCCAGGTAATGCTCATATTTGGGTCGATACCCTGTCTGTTCTTCCAACTAGTCAAGCAATGCAGGAATCACTGTGAAAGCACTGTCGACCTTACTTTGTTCTGCATTTGGAAGAAAGACATACCAGTGAAGAGACGTGAACTATGATGACCGTTATGGGAGATATTCATATAGTGAAATATTATTTTCTGTCTCTTTGTCGCATGCTCTTTCACACTTGGGACCATGGCATGGATTTTTACTCAGTTTGACAGGTATATTGAGAATGGTCAATTAAAGTATGGGCTGTGTGGCCTGTGCTCAGTTTATTGCAGGAGCCTCTGGGAGCACTTCACATAGATTGGCATCTTCTCAGAAGGGCCGAACTGAGGTGCACAGGGGAAGACCTGTGTGCCTGCCTCCGAGAGGACGTAGAGTACGTATGAAGATGCGGTGGATAGAGAAGACCAAACATGAATTCAAATGCAAATGCAAGGCCAGGAGGGAGAAACTCTTGAATATGCAGTCATCAATCTGTGATCGAGCCAATTCTCACAAGAGCCATGCTACATAGTTTTGCTTCAGTTGTAATGTAAGGTGCTCAATAACATTTATTGTAGGTGCTTCATAAATGCTTTCGATCAAAAGGAATCACGGTAGATGAGCTTTGGGAGATGAGCATCTCCAGTTCCATCTTCTTTGTTAAATAATCACCTTTTTGGATTTTGCTCCCCGAATTAAGAAATATTACACCACTTCTTTTGTCGATTTCATCTTCATCATTTTCGAAATGGAAATGGAAAATTTAAGTTTTCCCTTTCTGCGGTTCTTTCGGACACTCCATGTTGGAATTTAAGACCTTTCAAGAAGCCTCTTATGTGACCTAGATTTTGCTGCGTGGTCTATTTGACTCTTGCTCTGTTCTTCAGAATGCTCTTTTAGGCTCAAACTGTGGAAGAGTTTTCATGGTAAAAATGTTTTAAACATCCTTAAAATGCCGAGATCAGTCGCTGTACGCTGGCCATCTCAAGGACTGTCTCTGGTTTGAACTGCAGATGCGGGCGCCATGGAGAAAGTCTCCAGATGGGAGTCTGCACCCAGGCGCTCAGGGCCCCAGTTGCTGTTGTCTGGTTGGCAGCAACGAGACAGTAGGAATTCAGAACCTAATTTATATGGTTAATATTCCAAGAGTAGCTCCCTTCACAGACCTCTGTGTCTTAGGTCAAGGTCTTAAATTCTGAAGCCTGTTGTCTAGGTTACCCTTGCAAGTGGGACCATCGTTCCTGGTGTGGTTATTCTTAACAATGACCAATTTCTCAAGGGTTTCCAGTGACCTCAGTACTGCCCTGAACTTTTCTCTCTCCGCTCTTCTGCTGTTCCCTAATTCTTGTATCTCAGTAGGAGTGTCCTATTGTATTTTTCACTTCTCTCTTCAACAATGGCTCTGAGTTTGCAGATCCCTCAAAATAATAACAAAAGTGGCTATAGCCACGAAGCACCCCATATTCTCACAATTGTCTGCTTATACATACAAGATATTAAAAGAACTCATCATGCAATGTTTGCATATGTCCATTTCACATTCAAGTTTAAAGACTTTTCTCCCTAACTCCAGATCTCTATTTGCAGCATATTCTATAAAGTCAGGTAGTTAAGAGAAGATCACGTATTTATGACGCAAGACCTTATACGTAAATTATATGCTCACTGCTCATACAGTTCAAAAGGATATACTGGGAAATTTTCTTATCAGCCTGTATGCTTTATGCCTGTCCATTAACAGATAACAGAGAAAGAACATATTGCGGAAGCAAGAAAAAAATTTCTGAACATGGGTGCTTTGCTAAAGGTGGTTCGGGATATGGTTTTAGGTATTTCAGTTTTACTGGGCTTTGTCAGAAATAAATCACACCTTTAGTCATGGTCTGTGTCTCTACAATAGTTTTATATATTTAAGTGTGAGTGAATTTGATTTATTTTTCCTGTGTCCACTCAAATTATTCCATCCTATTAGTATTTATGTCAGCTAGGTTGGAGAGTGTTTTATACCTGGGCCCTGAACTCTTTTCAGATTCCAATTTTATTGTGGGTCTGTTAAAAGGTCACTTTAACCTCTCAGCAAAGTGAAGAGCATCAAGACATACAGCTTTTCTGTCACTTCAATACGCGTCAGTAAACATTCAGCTGGGCTTGTGCTGTCTTAAGTTTGCGAAAGAAAAACTGTCTAGATACAAAGGATGACATGATGAATAATCAAAATAATTCTGAGCTCCAAACCCAAGCCTGTAGGAGGTAGTATGATGGAGAGTCCCGGGCAAAAATCACATGATAATTTCCATGTAGAAAACAATTGGGCTGGCTTTGCCTCCTTCCCCACGATACGTGCTGAGTAATGTCCTCTAGCTTTGGAGGCCCTCGGGTTATAGTCAAACATTGATTATTTGTCAGATAATGCTATCAGACTTACAAAGACATCCACAGTGCTCCTGCAAGGAAATAAATGACTCCACCATTTGTTTTGGTGAAAAGGAAGGAAAAAAGGAAGGAAGGGAGGGAGGGAGGGAGGGAGGGAGGGAGGAGGGAAGGGAACACACACAATGAGACTCACTGCAGTAAGCACTCTGAGAGTCTACAGTGGGTTGAATGTAGACTGTATTTTGATGAAACCCCAAGTCCACTGCCAATTATTAAAATACATTTTCTCTGTATACCAAGACATGCATTTCGGAGTGGGTATAGCGGGGACATGAAATTTGTGAAGTGGGGGACACCATGCCACATGCTGTGGTTGTCTTTGCTCACCCAATTTTCTCAGCAACCTATTCAAGAATAGACGTCGTCCCATAATCCAGAGGAAGAAAGTGAGATCCAGAGAGGTTCAGTGAGCTGCTCAAGGTTACCTATAAATAAGAAGTTTCTTGTCTGCAAAATCTCTGGTTCATTATTAAAAATTGTAGTTGTGTGCCTATAGAAAATGATTACTTATGTGGGCTTTTTCCAGAATATTTGCTGCCAACTGGAATTACGACCGAGTGAATCTTTTTTCTGTGGGAAGATCCGGTGGCACATATGACTTTGAGAGCTGGGTTCTCTGCTACCGTCAAAAAGTTCCCTGTGTCCTTGGTTTCTTGGGGGTACCCACACCCTTGAGGCATTTTTTTTTTTTTTTGCTTACTCTCGATGGCAAAGCGCTTGGGGGTGGTCTTGCGCTCTTTTGAGCCTCTCCTTCATTTTGAGGGATTTAGTGAGACATGACAAATTGGGAGTCGTGAGGATTTTTTCTGTAATGGGTCACAGCTGGGCAAGATCATACTCCACATTTGGGTAGGATGAAAGAAATCTTGTAAAAAGAAAAAAAAGTTCCCGTGAAAATAAATAAAGAAACAGGAAGCACAGGTGTCTGTTTATGGGGGGAGTCTCTTCTCTCTTTAAAAGGTAGAGAGTTTTCAGCAGCAGGAAGGAAGCGAGGTAAAGTGCACATTCTGGCTCCGCCACTGATGCTGATGTAAGAACAGAAAAAGGACTCTTATTTCCCTCCGAGCATTAACAGGCTGCCTTTTCGGCTGTGCACTTCATGTTCACTTGCTTTAACAAGATTTACACAGTCCTAACTCACTTATTAAAGGCTTCAGAAGTGTTTTAAGGCAAAGATCTTCAAAACCAAAACCCGCGTCTCAGCCCTCAGTCTGGAGCCTACTGCATGGGGCTCACTGATTTCAGTATATGAGCTGGAGTTTGAAAGGTGGCCGCAAGGTCTCTCTAATTATTCGAGTTCTGATTTCTGTTCTAGTGCTTTCTTTAATTCCTTGTATTGGACCCCCCCCACCACACCCCTGGTATTATATTACAATAATGCTTTTTGAAAGTTTTGCAAAAGACAATTTAAGAATTAATGGATGTTCGGTGTTTCAGTGCCTGGTGAGGGGAGAGAGGAAGAAAGAGAGGGAGATGTGTGTGTGGACATAGAAGAACCTAGAAGGAGATGCCTGGAATGTGGTGCAGACTACAGTAGAGGGTTAAATCTTACTGGCAGCCTTATGAAATGTGTTTAGAGGTGGCAGGAATTAATTCCTGTGATCAGCAATCTGTAAATAACAAACTCTGAAGTGTAAGGGTAATGGAGCAAGGGAAAAAACATTTCTCTAAAGAAAAGCTCTCACTAAGCTCATTTGACCACTTAGCCCTTGCAGTCAGCACTTTAGAAAACGCTACACCAAGCTCTGTTTGTTTTTCCACCAGAGAAATAGGTGCGACAACTTGCATGAACTAAAAGATTTTTAAAATATTGATTTGAAGAAATATAGGCTAATAAAAAAGAATGAGCTCAAGAAAAGGGGCATCGTCTTTTTCCAGGCAGCTCACGTTTCCACACTGTGATCTGCGTTACTGTTATGAGAAGTGTTTTCTAGAGATGACATATTAGATAGACAGTGGGAAGAGAAAGACCTAGGACACGGACAGTTTGCATACATTTACCCCTATTAATATCATTAAGCAGGACAACCTGTGACACCACAGCTAAAAGCTAGAGATGAACTAACCAGCGCTTTATCTCCTGTTGCCAAGGACTACGTGATGAACTCTGCGGTGACCCAAATTTATTACAGAATAGTGCTCATTGCTGCTGTACCGAGCGCTCTGTGGCAATTACAGCACATTACGCAGAGGAACCAATCTCAAGGGGAAATGTCTAGTCTTTTAATCAAGTACTGGAAAAGTCAGGGTATATAAAAATCACCCTGCGAGATATATATATGTATCTATATATATATATCTCCCATCTGTGCATGTGCATCTGTGTCTGATAACAGTCCTAATTTTGCCCAGAAACTGCTTTTATTATATACAGAAGTCATGAAGGTCCAATGCCCTCACTTCATCTTTGCTCTACTGAACTCCAATTTTTTTTCTTATATTCTCAGGTTTCAGGAACTTAGAAGCTCAGGAAGTTACGCAAAATGAAATAAGTACTTGAAAGAATATTTTATTTTATATGTTTGGTTCTTTGCATTTTTCTAAAAGGTACTCTCTTATTTTCCTTACCTACCTACCCACCCACCTATCCATCCATCTACCTATCTATCTGAACAGTAACGGCTTTTCTAGTTTTCAGCAATTTGATTAGCTGCACAGACCCAGTGACATCATTCCAAAGGACATATTTTAGTATTTAGTGGAAACAGGAAAGCTCATGCTACAAGCATGCTGAATCTGATAAGCTATTGATTGGTTGTAATGGATGGGAGGAAAGCTTGTATAAACACAGAGCTAGAAGACACTATTAACATGCTTTATAGGAGAAACAAGCAATTGTTTTACACAGTTCCCTGAAATATCTTCCAGGAAAAGATTAAGAATTAGAAATTTGGGTTACAAATAAATCGAGTCAGTGCAGTGAAAGTTTATCAAGAAGCTTGGTACGAAACAGTAGGAAGAGGAAATGAAATAAAGAGGCAAGAGGGGCAGAAGAAAAGCCCAGAAGAAAGGCACAGGGTAGGTCTGCACTCACGAGCCATCGTTAGTCATTTACTTTTGTTGGCGTGGGGTAGGTTATAAATAATCCTTAGTTTCCAGTCATTGTCCATGGTGAAACCAGTTTGCATGGGTTGTCAAAGCCTAAAAAAAAGAACATTCAGTCATTTTACAGTTATAGCTGTAGTAATTATCCTGATCATAACATTTCAGAGCTCCTCACTGATACCTTTTTTATGGCAAAGGCATTCACTATCTGAAAAAGCTAGGTAAAAGATGTCATATTTCAAAGACCCACATTTGCGTCTTAAGAAGAATGTGGTCTCAGTGAGGGGCATCCAGCAAAGCCGTAGCAACTGTCTTCTCAGCAACCCCTGGGGAGAACACCTATGTCGTTGTGACATTTTTGGTCAGAAGTAACTGGAGTCTGTGACGTCATGTTACTTCCGGTTTATATTGTCCTTGTGATCGTCTGACTCTCTCCCATGCTCACATAATACTCGGTAGACGCTCACGAAGACAAGGACATGTGGAGGAGTATTTAAAGGTTTCGTGGCTCATTCCAGTCACCCTGCTAGGTCCTCCAAAATACACCTGGGGAGTTGGGACCCAACACTTTTGTGAAATGTCCGTAAGATGATTTTAAGCCCGTTAGCTAATGCAGCTCCATCAATACTCCTTTACTCCAGCATATGGATTTCCACTTCTTGGACCTGCAATCAGAGGGAATTTACGTCTCCCACCATGGTCGATTTTTACTACCAATTGTGCATGTCTGATTTTGTGAGGTACTAAACAATCTATTGACAAATTAAATCAGTAGAACACCATTTTAGTAGTAGAGAGATTGGTTCTTGCTGTAATTTATAAGCTCACTCTTTCCCACTTCACCCTTTCCAGAGTGTTAAACAAAAGCGGACAGACGTGCATTGCAGAGCTGTGGAAGAAATGAGATGTCAGTGCGGTGGACGGCACAGGGTTGAGGAGAGAACCTAAAAAGCACAATAGATTCTTCCAAGTAAGATCTATGACAGAAGAAGGGAAGGTCTGTAGAGAGCTTGAAATTAAGTAAGATGGACTAACAGAGATGGAAAGATCTACAGGAAGGGAACTGCAGACCCAGCATGGAGAGACATTTTTCTGATAGCAGTAGAAGTGAGAACTGCAGACAGGCCTATTACAGGAGAAAGGGAGAGACAAATGAAGCCATGGAAAAAGACACATATACCCGCGTGTCTGTGAATAGTCCCCCAAGAAAAATAGCAAAGACAGAAAGCACTCACCACTATATACAAACTGGAGAGCACTTTGCCCTTATGGAGTCTTTACAGAGTCCTTTTTATTCAGAAAGAGCTTTTTATTCTGTTTTTCTCAAATGTAAACTCCTGGGGGAACAATCAGTATTATTATCTGGCTAGGTGCCCTGACCTTTTGGGAGTGCCCTGGAGTGCAACTCCATACCATGTACCTACGAATGGCTTCCCCCAGAATCAGGCCAAACCTGGAGTCTCACTGGTCTTCCTGATCCTTCTTGATGGTTCTCCTTACTTTTTGGTGTCCATCCAGACCTTTGTTGTGGCAGGCTCTTCATTCAGCCTGCCCTCATCCCACTTGGGAAAATGGAATAAAGCCATCAAATAACATAAAGTTCAATCATGCCTCCTCTCTGAAATTTCCCCCCATTCTCTTCAGACCCTTTCTTCCAGAAGGGGGTCAATCTTTCTTCCTCCATTATCCAGCACAAGATCTGATGGAGGGTCTAGGATTTCTGCAGGAAGAGCCTTAAAGTTAGCCAACTGGAAGAGAGGACAAAGTATACTTGTGCAGGAAGCATGCAACTCTTACTGATGTCGTAGATTTCCAATGAAGGTTTTAGGATTAGTGAAGATTGTGTAGAGGGTAAAGGTGCCTCCATGATACCCTTAGGCAGCACCAAGTGTGAACTATATAGGGTTTACAACCTATAAAACATACATTGGGGGCCTTTCTAGAACTGAAATGGGTTTTATCTTCTATCCTTCATAGAATGTAATAGAATGTAATGCTTTTCACTTAGGGTTGTTGCAAATAGAATATAAGTTTTGAGCACATTTTGAAAATATTAATGTTCAAAAACATTAATTCTTCGTGTAAAGCATTAAACTCAGTTGAGTTTTTGGGCGAGTGAATTTCAAATCGGTTTCTTTTTTTTTTCTTTTCTATAATTCAACCAGAAATAGCTTTTCTCCCACTCCTCCCCCCCATTTCTCACTCTCTCTCTTTCTCTCCCTCTGTCTTTCTCTCATTTTAGGACACTGATAAAAACTGACCTTAAAAACAATTTCTTAGGCAGGATGCCCAAAGTTTTCAGAACCACATTTTGTTACATGGGCAGACAGAGAAACAAAGAGACTATGAAGAATTTTTTTTTTTTTTAAGATTTTATTTCTTTATTTGACAGAGAGAAAGATCACAAGTAGGCAGGGAGGCAGGCAGAGAGAGAGGGGCAAGCAGGCTCCCTGCCGAGCAGAGAGCCCGATGCGGGGCTCGATCCCAGGACCCCGAGATCATGGCCTGAGCCGAAGGCAGAGGCCTTAACCCACTGAGCCACCCAGGCGCCACGAAGAATTTTTTTTTTAAAGGAAATCTTTATATGTGGAAAATTTATTTTTGACCTTCTGTTTTTCACAAGAGATGCAAAGTCTAGAACTTATATGCAAATATTACTAGTGACTGCTAACATAACCAGATTGAAAGATAGGGGATTTACATCAAAAGAAAATGCATATCCTGTCAAATATCTGCCCAGCCAACTAGTCATATACAGTGTTCTCTGAAGCTGTTGTGGGGGATTGCCATTTCTTACACAAGGTGTATTAGGATTCTCATGAGAAACACAACCCATAGGATATATAAGAATATATATAAAGAGATTTATAATGAAGGATTGGCTCATATGACTACAGAGGCCAAGAAGTCTCACAATTTGTTCTCAAGCTGGAGGACCAGGAGAGGTGGTATGGTTCTAGTTCAAGCCTGAAGGCCTGAGAGACAGGGGAGCGAACGGTCTAAGTCTCAGTCTGAGTCCAGAGGTCTAGGAAGCAGGAGCAACAGTGTCTGAGGGTAGGGCAAGATGGAGGTCCTAACACAAGCAAATTTACCCTTCCTCCAGCTCTTCGTTTTATTTGGGCCTTTAGTGGATTGGATGATCCCAGTCTATGCTGGAGAGGGCAGATCATTGTTCAGTCTACAATTTAAATATTAATCTCTTCCAGAATTATCCTCACAGACACATTCAGAAAAAATGCTTTACCAGCTCTCTGAGTATCCCTTAGCCCCACTGAGTTGACACATCAAACTGACCATCACACTGGCCCAGGAAATGACCCAGATGTGTGGAGCCAGGATTGAATTTGCAGTTGGAAAACCCAGCTTAGTTCTGGCTGCTATCACTATAAGCAAATGAGATATGGAACTTTCATATCTGAATCTTTAGGATATAATCACTTGATTTGATAACTATAAAATGCAAAGTACGGGCTCCTGATCTTCACTCAACTCTCCAAGCAGTAGAGATATTTTTACTCTGGGTCTAAGATCTATAGTAATTTGGACAGGAAGTCAAACAGCAACCCTTTGGAGCAAGAACATTGGAGTCACTCTTTTTACTCTTTACAAAGCATTTGCTGTCCTAGTGTTGACATTTAAATTTTTTCCTTGCAGTTAGAATCATCACGTGTTCAGTGATGATCAAAGAGTGGTGGCCATGTTGCACCCTTACACACCCCCATTCCGTGAAGTGGTCTTCTTGTACCTGACTTTCCGAGTCCCTCACCCACTTGTGGTCATACATCTAAGATCCTACCTCTATGTCTCCCTTTGTCCCAATGTCTCAGCTGCCTTCTCGGACCCTGCCTTGCATCCGTCTCTCTACCTTTGGATACCTGGGTCCTCTCTCTGAACATTGGTCTAATAGCCCCATCACCATATTTTATGTCACTTCATTCTATTTTCTTTGTTGTACTTAAACATTGCTTCATATTAGCTTATTTGTTTGTTTCTTGGCTCTCTTTCCCACCCTCCTGCCCCAACTAAAATGTAACGTCCATGATTCAGGGGGCCTTACTTGTCTCGTTCTTTATTCTGTCTCTGGTACATAGAAGAACATCGCTCGATAACAGTTTAGTGAAAGAATCAGCCCCGTACCAGGAAATGAGTCAAGATACTCACTGCTTTTCTGCCTGAAGTTTTGAATGTTGACTTTCTGGACACCTTGGGGAAGTGTTACTTCATGGAGTTGGGGTGCTAACAGCTGTGTGAACACTGCCTGGAGAGTGGACTACACTTGGATGCCAAGACAAACCTCAAAGCATCCACGATCAGTTAAGCCTTAGCCAGCGTAGGTGGCTCTTGGGCCAGCTTCCCTTCCAGTAGGAAACATCTAGTCCAGGGTCAGTGATTTAGTGACATTGAGGCCATCACATCATGGTGACTCTTATCAGGTGACTCATGGAATGAATTGCTCAGATACAGGTACTTGAGAAACAAGTGCTTGGGATTTCCAAGCTCTCGTTAGATTGTGCTAGGTTACTGTCAGGTATGACTATCTATGGCATATGGTCTCGAGATGCCTGTAAGTACTTTCATTTGTTTTCCAACCATTGCTTTTACTTGCCTAAAATACCTGAATAAGTATTATGTTCTTTCACATCAAAGTTTCCATTCTTTTGCATGCAAATGTATTTGGGAAAGAAAATAGCTAGGCTCCGATCAAGCATTTTTACCTTCCTTTAAGGAGAGTCAGATCACCATTTGATAGAGAAGATGAAGGGGTTACGTTCTTACGTGGGAAGACACACTGCCTGTTACAGAAAAAAAAAATAGGGCTGAGTGGGACTTAGGGTCAGAATGAACCAACCACGCAGCTATCTTCACCTTTGGACCTTGAACCATGTACAGAATTGTATATTAGTTACCTTGGATTTGGGTTCCCCAAAGTGTTTTCCAGAAGAACACTCTTCCTGCAAGATTTGTCTCAGAAGAAGGAACTCTGAAGTCCCATAAGTTTGAGAAACCTGGATTCTAGGAAAAAAGACAATTTGGTAGACCAGATTTAAATCCGTGTTTCCTAGATGACTCACCTTGGTAGCAGAGGAGAAGGGTTAGCTAATCCTTATTAACATTCCATGAGTTTTGTGTTCCCTGGAATACACTGGGGGAAACACTGCTGATTCAACTTCATAGAAATATAAATCAGTCGGAGGGCTCTAACATTTACCACATTTCATCCATGAAGAACTCAAGAAGAAATTGAATTTCTGTGGAAGGCCCTTGTTTGTGGGACTTTTTTGTTGTTGTTGTTCACCATAGTTTGGTCCAATCCTTTTCTAGGGACATTCTATAAGCAGAATTATAAAGAACTGAAAGACACATCTCTTTACATTGACATCTTATTTATTTTCATATATGCCAGTTGTTGCTCTAGTTTTTATGTGTTCTGATTGTTATCCCTTTGAACTTTTGCCCTGAGGCAATTTAATCATGACCGGTTCAATTGTGTAAATCCAATAAACAAATCTTGGCCAAGGTCCCTTGGAGGTATTATCTTGACGTTTCTGAGTGTGTTTATAAAGCTCTTTTTCCCAGTCGTAGAGCTACAGTTTTGCCATGTGTTCTTGAATTCAAAGAAACCCACTACTTTACAGAAAAAACATCTTAGATCACTTAAAGGCTCTTCATTCCTAAAAAGAACACATTTTTGATTGATCTTAAGTCTCTAATTTCCTTCGTATTTTTACCTTAAGAACACGCTTGGCAAAGGCAGAGCCACAAGGAGTCAATTGCTACAACCACACCTCATTTTTCATGTCTCTTTTTCCTAAGGATAATTTCCATGTCTTTGACAATGTCTAAGTGTAGCCTAGACCAGAAGGGTATTTTCTACTGCCTTTAAATAGTTACTCTTATTTAAACGTAAAGATGTTCTTTTTCCTTTAGGATGACACTACCTCTGACCAGATGATAAATATTGCTCAAAATTGCTCTTCTGCAATAAATAAGCAAATGGGATGACAGTGGGGTTCTTATTTATCACCCCAGGATAATACACAAACATAATTTGGGAGCTGCCTCGAAGACGTGCTTCTCCCCCAATCTTTCCTTACAATTGTAAATATACATGAGACGTTTTATATTATTAATTAAGAAACTTGAGAAAATTATCATTTTAATAACCTTTGTCTTCCTTTAGAAAGGAAGAAAGATGGGCCACTTATGTGAACATGATTTCATTTCTCCAAGCTGTTTAAGATAGTTATTTTCCTGTGGAATATTCACATCAGCTTGTAAACTGATATATAAGAACTTAAGTTAAAATGTTTCCACTCCATATACTAATGTGTAGCTCTGGTATTCATCCAAGAATTGGGCCCCTCACAATGACAGCATCTGTTTTTGTTTGGTTAATTTTATAATCTCAGATGTTTCCATAAATCCTGAATTAAAGAGAAAACTGCTGGGACCAATTTGTGTGGGTAGGCTACATGTAATAGTATACCATCACTGTGTAAGGGTGTCTTGCCTTTTTTTTTTTTTCCTCGTGGCTTGTTATTACAGATATCACATTTCAGCAAATGCTTCCATGCCTTAGAAAAAGAAAAGAAACAGTGGTACTGCACAGAAAAATAGTCCATTTCATCTTGTTTCCGTTAGATTATGATATTTGGAATTGAGGCCATTTGTGCCATTGGGAAGATGGTAACAAATGGGTTGATCCTTTTTAGCTCCATCCTGAAATTTTCTACGCAGTTCATAGATGTTTCTGGTTCCTTAAATTAGTACAGCACGCACTGACAAATGCTTTCTTAGTATTGAAAAAAAATAACAACAGGGTCAATAAACAAGATGGCCAGGGACACAGAAATAGCTTGTTTTCTTCCTCTTATGTACTTCATTCATTCATTCATTCATTCACTCATTCGGAGACAGCGAGCGCAAGTGAGCACATGAACAAATACTGGGAGGGCCAGAGGAAGAGGGAGAGAGAATCTCAAGTAGACCTCCCCGCTGAGCACATGACCTCACACAACCCCGAGGCCATAACCTGAGCTGAAATCAAGAGTCAGACACTTAGCCAACTGAGCCACCAAGGTGCCTCTTTCCTTATATGTACTTCAGAGAAGAAAGGAGACAATGAAAATGTGGAACACTGTCCAAAGGCTGAAAATTTGTGTTTCTTCACGTCGCTGGTCAGATATGTTCATTGTGTTAAGGTCCCTTCACAGCGTAGGGTACAACTTAGAAGACAGTACCTGGAACTTTTAACAAGTTAAATATTTATTCAACCATTGGAAGGGTATTTAAAAGAAACCTCATTATCACCAATGAAAATGGAATCACAAAAAGCAGCATCTCTGTCGGCTTCTGCTCCTTTGCTCTCTAGGTGAAATCCTCCTTTGAGCTGTGCTCATTTGTGGATGAATAATTTGGGAGACTCCACTGGAGGATTGATATTTTTAATTGAAGGCTAAAAGCCTGCTAGTTCTATCTCTCAGATCATAATAATTTTTCTCAATAAAATGAAGTTATTTATCTAATTTTCATTTAGAAGACAATTGAACTTTTTTAAAATGGCTCCAGTTCTTTTATAAAAATTAATTGATGGAATTCATTTAAGTCTAACTTCTGAATTTTTAATTTTGGAACTAATTTTATGTGCTTTGGAGAACATAGTTTCCTCTTTACTGAGACATGTAATATAATTTCATTTATCATTATAACTCTGAGGGATGCCTTTAAAATAATATGTTATCCTTCAGTAAGCTTTCCCCTACAAGTTACTGGAATTTTGGTTATTTCAGATAAGAACTTGCCATTTTATTTAGGGAAAACTTTGTAGTAGTCAGTTTTAGTTATTAGACATAGGGAAAGCTCTAGAAGATTCTGTAGGAGAAGGTAGCAGATCTGTAACGTAAGGCAGGGGTGGGACAGGGTTATGGCTTTGGAGTGTGATAGATAGGGAACATTCAGGCATAAGACCTTACGTGAGATATCTAACATCCCTGAGCTCAATTATGAATGATAATAATGTTGAAGACGTGCTAAGAGGATGAAGGGGAATACTAGTGTAATATGCCTAGCATAGTGTCTGGGAGAAATACACTATATATAAAACTGAAAAAATGTATATATAATATTAAAAACAAATCATTTTCCAGGATGACACGGACAGTACCAAAAACTCCCACAGATTTTCAAGCTTTCCTTTGCCAAGACTTGTGTGATTTAGATAGGACTAAAATGCCAAGGAAAATGAAATCCTTCTACCTTTATATTCCAATATGCCCTTTCAAGTCGGTCTAGAAGGGAACGTATGCTATGTAAGCAATTATAGGAAGGGAGGTGAAAAGGATCAATACTATTCCAATTAATATTTATATTATTGGAACCCTCTTCAGTTGACAAGCAATTAATTCAGGTCTACTACAAGGGTACGTGGCAATATTTTAGATATGCGCCAGAGTTTCTCAGATTCTGGGCTTCTGCGTAAAACTTGCATGAGAAATTTCCAGGAAGCACTGGAGAACCAGAGAGCCGAAGTATTGTTAGTATTACTCCCAAAGGGTATTAGACTGTGTCCAATTAGAAGGTTTTACTTCTCTACCACAGATATGCAGAAGAGAGAGACAGATTCTAGCAAATATTTATTTCTCTTTTCTTCTTTTGATGTACTTCTGGAAGTCACTGATAACACTTAGTTAAAGCTCTACTTTCCTTTCCTTTCTAGGACTGAGGAAAAGAGCAGATTTGAGAGACATTAAGACATGATTGCATTCCTTAGGTCACAAGAAATACTTCTTTGCAGCTTAATTGCAGTAGAAGACAGCTTAATTTAATACATAAATTATATAGATTATTCATGTATTCATTATATAATTACACTGATGAGTTTATACAAATGACTTAAGCATTGCCACACACACAGTTGAATATGTTTACACAAATGCAAAGGTTAGACACCGCCTCTTGAACTTTTCATAAGTCCTGGTCAGCAGTTGGCAAGCTGAATGCATTGTTAGAGACCCAAAATGGTACCCTAACTGTGAAATGGTGGCTATTTCTTTATTTGTACTTAGAGCAAGTCATGACTCAGGGGGCAGAGCAAAGAGCCCAGTACCGAAGCCATGAGCCAAGAGAATGCTGAATCAAGAAGTTATTCCCAGAGGGGAGAGCTGGTCCCTAATCAAGTAACATTCCCCGTTCCTGGAGTAGGGAGCCCTAAAAATCTGTCCTTGACCAGACTTCACAATTGCTGTAGAGCATTGGCTCTACGCGTCTTCCGTTTTCCCCTTTCTTGAGCATGAATGTCTATTACAGTGATCCTACCCCACCTCTCACTATTGCATTCTGCGTGCCTGTGTGCATGGTGGGGTGAGGCGGGGCGGGGCGGTATCAAGAGTGGGGAAAGCAGGATAGCTGGTCATTTTAGTTCGTAAGTGCAGAAGAGCTGCACTCGAGCAGGTGCATCTGTGTGATGGAATCTGTGGAGACTTGCCCTCATCTGGAACAGATTTAATGATGGCATTGTGACTTTGAGCTGATACTGTAACTGAATGAGACCTGGGGGTCTGGGGAGGGGGATAGCGTATTTCTCAGGTGCCAGGCGCATGCGCCGTTGTGGCCAGAGGCTGAACTGTAGCTGTCTCCAAAGATGAGTCTGCAGCAATTCCTATTCTCTCTCTATTTTTATGTCTTTTCCATCAAGCAGTATAATCCTGGGGCACCTGGGTGGCTCAGTCGTTAAGCCTCTGCCTTCGGCTCAGGTCGTGATCCCAGGGTCCTGGGATTGAGCACTGCATCAGGCTCCCTGCTCCACAGGAAGCCTGCTTCTCCCTCTCCCACTCCCCTTGCTTATGTTCCCTTTCCTGCCGCGTCTCTCTCTGTCAAACAAATAAATAAAATCTTAAAAAAAATAAAAGAAGTATAATTCTTTCTCCTTGAAATTAGGCTGGCTTTATGACTTACTTTGACCCACCAAACGCTGTAGAAAGGTGCTGTGCATTGGAAAATCCAGGCTTTAAGAGGCAGCTGGCAGTCTTTATTTGGTCTACACTTGCTGCTATGACAGGGATCCCAGCCCAGGCTCCTGAACGATGAGAGACCATGTGGAAAGAAGGGGCGCAGCCTTCCCAGTGTTTTAGCAGAGCCCACCCCCAGTCCACTGTCACTGAATTCCACTCCATGAGCAAGCTCTGGAAGACCAACAAAAGAACCACCCAGCCAACCTACAGAATTGTGAACAGCAAAACCTCACTTTTGCTGGAGGCCACTGAATTTTGGCGTAGTACGTGACACAGCAATGAGTAACTAGAATGCTAAGTGTACCCAACCAGATTTCAGACATTTCTAGCCAAGTCTGGGAAACCGGTGAAATATGCCTGACAGGATGCGATTAAAAAAATACTTTTTGGTTAGAGGAAAATAAGACAAGGGGTTTTCATATAGAGGGAGAAAGGAAAGGGAGAGGCTGGAAGGGATGGGAAAAACACGATCCGCCCAAGACTTTGGACTGTGAGCCTGGATCCTGCTAGGGTCCTGTGGGCAGAGAGGGTGGCAGGAGGAGCCAGAGGGCCCTTGGAAATACAGCTTGTTGCCACTGTGACAGAGAGTGCCGTGAACACGGTGCCAGTGTGACGGGCTTCTTCTCGATTTGTGTGCAAAACAGGAGCATGGCAGCACTCTGGCTCTTTGGACGTCTACCACTTTGTGGGTGTGGGAGGACAACACCTGCGTGTGGATGTCACTCCGGGCAGGTAGGCTGGGAAGAGGTGTCATGGGCCCCGCAGGTGGCTTCAGGGAAGTATTAATGAGCAGAACCCGGAACATGAAAAGATCTTCCCTAAACTCCCCAAACTCTGCTCCCCAGTCTCCTGAAACAAGCTGGGTTGGATTTTGAGGTGGCTTCGTTAGCATGTGAGCAATGGAATGGTGAAATTGGATTATTCTGTTAACAATAATTTGGCCTCATTTGAACTCTTCTGTTGGTGATGCCCAGGAAACCCAAGCCATAGCATAATATTTGTATTTATATTCATAATCGTATCTAATATGTGCTATATATATAACAGTGCATGAGTATATACCTAATTGTAGTATCTTTATCCACTTTCAAGGTAATAGTTTATTTCATGCACATTATGTCTTTGAAATGCCTCCTGACCACCTTGTGAAGTATACAGAGCAATATTATTTTCCCCTTCTTGAGAAGTAAAATCTTAAATAAGCAATTAGGGAACTTTCCTAAGGTGACAAACTAAAAGTGATAGAACCAGGACTTAACCTTGGTTCTCCTAATTCCAGTAATCAGTGGAGGATTGGTGCTTATGTGCCAGATTGGATGTATGTCTGTAGGTACTGACTTTGGAATTTTATCTATGTCCCTATCAGTATATACACACATGCATGTACAAACATAGACATATTTATTCTGAAGATACAGGCTTACATCTTATCACAGGCTCCAATGGAAAATATAATAATATTATTGGGATATAAATTATTATCTTATCAGGAAAAATATGCTCCCCATAAAATTTCCTCTAATATATATGCGGATACAATACATTAAGCATATTTTTGCTCACTCTCAGGTACTCATTTCTCAAAAACTATTCTCCCACATTTCTAGCATGTAGTATAGTTTTGTTTTTTTTTTTAGATTTAGTCACTACTGATATAATGTTGTCTAGCAAAAAGGTATGCATCACCAGTTTCCACTGAAATAAGCTGTCATCAGCACATTTCCTTATGAAATAATATTCATTAAAAATAGGATATTCTCTCAGTTGAAGTGACAGCTCATCACCTTGTCAATTTTCTATAATAATATACACTTTACAATCCGGTGTTAACAAGACACAAGGTAGCATTTCAGTCATCTACTGTAGTGTCAAAATGGAGACTCAATAGACTGTATTCAAAGAAAAGGTGCCAGTTAAATGTACTCTCTCTACAGTCAGTGCTCCAATACCATAGAGTAATGTGATCTGTATCCTTGTTGTCCAATATTAGATACTTGTGTTCAACCACATTCAGTTTCTCTTTCTCTCTTTCCTTTTTCAATATTAACCCCAAGCATATTGTCATAACTGCTGTAAGACTTGACAGGGGGATGGCCAAATCAGGGAATGTCAAGACCTAGAGCCCAGGCAGATGCACAGAAATGGAGGGAAAAAAGCAGGAGGAAGCATAATACATATAACGGACATGTTTAGATGCCCTCACAGCTAACTCGAAATCCCCACCACTGGTTGGCTGTAGGCATTCTGGTCCATCATTCAGTTTTTCAAGACTCAATTTCATTTTATGAAAATGAGGATATGAATTCAACCCAATTCGGAGGCTTGTAGGGAGGTGGCGGATATGAGGATTGAATGGGATAATGTTTGTACAGGGTTTGGCCTACGAAATGCTAGCTCTATCCATGTGCCTCACTTAAAAGATGTCATGCCATTGAGAAGTGACTTCTCGATCCTACCGCTGCTCCTCTGAATGCTTGCAGAGGTTTCTGTCTTCATTTTTCAACGATCTGTGGTTTTCTTTGTATTCAAAGGAAATGCTTGTAGCTCACTGTGTTAACTGAATATGCAGCTTGAAGTCTTTCATCAGCTTGGAACAACTCTGAGTTATTAAAAAAAAATGCTTCTAGCCCCTTCTCTTTCTCCTTCCCTTCTAAAAATCTGGTTATATTTCTGCTAGCCTTTAACACTGAATCTAGTATCACTTATGTACCTTTCTCTATTTTCAGTTCTTAATTCTTCAGCCTGACTAAACCTATCTTTAGCTATGTCTAATTTGCTGGTAAATGCCCAATCACATTCTTTTTTCTCTAACATTTTTTATGAAAACACTGAAACACAAAAAAAGAATGGAAAGAATTTTATACTGAACACTCATATATCCATCAACTATATTCTATTATTAATATTATATTATACTTGCATTATCACATATCTACCACCCATCTTTGTCTCCCTTCTTCATTCCTTCTTACTCTTTAACTCATTTCAAATTAAAATTCAGACATCAGTACACTTCCTTCTAAATACCTCAGCACATACACTGTTAAGAGTTCAGCATTTGTTTTCAGTGTGTATTTTGTTGGAGGTAGACTTCACATACAATGAAACACGTAAATTGTTAATATTCTGTTACTAAACTTTGATAAAAGCAAACACTTGTGTTAACCAATGTCCTATCAAGATATAGAACATTATCATCACCCCAGGAAGTTTCCTCATACCTTTCCCCAGTCAACCCCAACTTCCACACCCATAAACAAGCTCTGTTGATTTTTTTCCACCATAGAATTGCATGTTCTAGAGCTTTCTATAAAGTGAACTCTACAATATGTGTCCTCCATGTAAGGCATTTTTACTCAACATGATGCTTTTGAGATTCAGCTATCTATTAATAGATTCTATCTTTTTAGGTTCATTCGTAGTAGCAGTTGTATTGATTTCCTAGGGTGGGCACAAAAAATGCCACAAATTGAGCAGCTTGAAACAATGGATGTTTGTGGTGTTCTGGAGACCAGAGGTCTGAAATCAAGGCATAAGCAAGGCCATGCTCTCTAGTAGCTCTAGGGAAGATTCCTTCTTGCATCTTCTAGCATTTGGAGTTTGCCAGCCACCTTTAGCATTCCTTGGCTGTAGATGCATAACTATAGTCACATGACTGTCTTCTCCCTTTGAATCTTCATACTGTCTTCCCCCTGTGTTTCTGTCTTTGATCCAAATTTTTTCCCCCTTTCACAAAGACACTAGTCGTATTGGTCAATAACTTCATTTTTAACTTGATTATCTCCATAAAGATCCCATTTCCAAATACCGTGAAATTCTAAGGTATGAAGGACTTCAAGGTATCTTTTTTGGAGGATACAATTCAACCCATAACAGTAGGTCATTCCCTCTTATCGTTGAATAGTATTCCATTGTATGAATATTTTATAGTTTATTTTTAGTTTGTTCTATTGACGGACAACTAAATTCATTGCAGTTTTGAGATATGATAAAGCTGTTATAAATACCCTTGTTCAAGTCTTTTTGTGATGGAATGTTCATTTGTCTTAGTTAAATACTTAGGTGTGGAATTGCTGGATCACAGGAAAAATATATGATTTAATTTTATAAAAATACATTATAACCCAGCAATTGTACTACTGGATATTTACCCCAAAGATACAGATGTAGTGAAAAGAAGGGCCATATGTACCCCAATGTTCATAGCAGCAATGTCCACAATAGCCAAAATGTGGAAAGAGCCAAGGTACCCTTCAACAAATGACTGGATAAAGAAGATGTGGTCCATATATACAATGGAATATTACTCAGCCATCAGAAAGGATGAATACTCAACTTTTGCATCAACAAGGATGGGTCTGGAGATTATGCTGAGTGAAATAAGTCAAGCAGAGAAAGTCAATTGTCATATGGTTTCACTTACTTGTGGAACATAAGGAATAACATGGAGGACATTAGGAGAAGGAAAGGAAAAGGGCACTGGGGGAAATTGGAGGGGAACCACAAGAGATTGTGGACTCTGAGAAACAAACTGAGGGTTTTAGAGGGAAGGGGGGTGGGGGAATGGGTGCGCCTGGTGGTGGGTATTAAGGAGGGCACGGATTGCATGGAGCAAT